>JAVGWX010000004.1:69892424-69932391 GCA_036924085.1 Ariolimax columbianus
ATATCTAGACGACGACAAGCAGCTTAGTTTTCCTTCAACTCCAGTAAGCCAACATTCCAAGAGATGAAACACCACGACATGAGAAAACACTTTCAATTCCACGGTGATTCCAGCACTGAGTTACGGTTGCGAAGTGTGGAACTGGCACAAAACAGATGCAGATAAGCACAGAGTCACTCAGAGAGCAATGGAACGGCGCCTTTTAAAGATTTTGAGACGGGACAATATCCGAAACGAAGAAATTCGACATCAAACTTTGATTTGGAAGAGGAAATTTCACACAAACATCCTTGGTCTGGACATGTGGTACCCATGTCTGACCACAGATGGACATGTCGGTCAATGTATCGGTGCCAAAATACCTGAACTCGTTCACTGAGTCGCCCACCAATGCGACGGCGAAATGGACTGACCAAAGACTTAGGTCCGCATTGGTACAGCGCTGCAAAAAAATCTGAACGCACACAGAATATTGTTGGTTTCCTCGTACACGACAGGCTTGCCGGGCTGACGCCAAGAATAATGTTACGGGGTTCTGACTCCATTTTTGTCGTACCAGTTCCTACCGAGTTGTAGCCCAGTGTCGTCTCACTCACTTCCTACCGGGTTGTAGCCCAGTGTGGTCTCACTTCCTACCGGGTTGTAGCCCAGTGTCGTCTCACTTAATACCGGGTTGCAGCCCAGTGCCGTCTCACTTCCTACCATTCTGTAGCCCACTGTCGCGTTATGTATTTGTCTTTTATCTAAAATTTTCCTCAATGTTACGGCAAGTCTTGTTTACGTTGTCTATCCACCTTTTTCTGGGTCTACCTCTCGCCCTTCTTCCTGCTGTTCTTCAGTTAAAGGTTACATAAACAATGTGGTCTAGTTGCATTCTCACAATGTGGGCAAACCAATTAATTCTCTGTTACTCAATGTACTGCAGGCAGGGAATTGTTCCAACCTTCTCCCGAATACTCATATTTGTGATTATGTCTATTCTGGTGTTGTTAGTGACCCTTCGTAAGCACCGCATTTCGCAGGTGGCTAACTTTCGTTCGATATCTCTGTCTCCAGTCCACTTGTGTCGCTAGACGTTGAGGGGAGGTGTGACCTTCTAACTTTATTTCCATGGCCTTATTCAATGCCCATGTTTGGCACTGGTAGTACAGGGTTGGGATGAAGGTACTATTTAGCATCTGTTTATTTTTGCTTGGAGGGAAATCTTGGCGTGTCTTAGTAGGGGAGACAACTGTTAGGTGACAGCGTTTGCCCTCTGCACTATCTTTCCGTCGTGTCTGTCATTCTCAGTAAAAACAGTTCCCATTATCTAAATTCTTGTACTTGCTCTATTTGTATTTGATTGACATGAATATAAAGTGTGGTGTGCTTTCTAACTATATTCATTGTCTCTGTTTTTTATGTGTTGATGTTTCTTTTATACGGGAGAACCCTGGCCGTTAGCGATCTGTATCAAATAACAAATTATATTCTACACTTTTTGGAATATCTTTTAACAATTATTTTTTTATTGCAACGTTTACAACATTACGTACAAGTTTAATCGAATACAATAAATATATACGGGATACTAGGCATTTGGTTTGACCTGGCGTGATGGAAGAGATGCGGAGGAGTGGACAATTACTATTGGCGTGCTGGGATCCCGATGTGGAATATGTTTGGAACGTTGCTCTAATAAAGATATTGTCATGGCTATTAATGTTGAAAGCAGTCTGGATGTGACGCAATTAAATACGAGTGACGGAGATAACCGTTGATGGCGGTCTGCGGTCTGGAAGGGGTACAATTAACAGCATATGACAGAGAAACCTAGTCAGCTGTCTAGATGTTATACAATTTATGTGGGACTAATACACTCATTATTCGCAGTCTGGAAGTGATACAATTAACTACGTGTGATAAACAACACGTTGATAAAGTTCTGCGGTCTCCATGTGACGCAATTAAATGCGAGTAACGGAGAATTAAACCTGTTAAATGTGGTCTGTGGTCTTGTAACAGTTCCAGCTGGAACATGGGCATTTAGGGCAAGGGAGATGGGGCTGACGACTCTGGAAACAAAGGTTACATGAATGTGTGCCAAGGTCACTCACCGTCTCGACACTAGGTCAAAAAAGGAAACGAAGGGTTAAGGGAAAGAATGTGTCTAGTACAGGTGGCGATTCGAAGCTGACCACTCTGGTGTTGCGATTTAGCGTAGTGGGGTGTTGGTGACAGTCAGAGGCAGCCACGACCTGCTACGACATTTAGAGTGACATGAATTCGGGCTTATTCGTCCAATAACAACTAGTTGGAAGTAGATCCAAATTAGAGTCATGGCTAAGTCAGACAACCAACAGAAGACCTTTGGACAGCCATAAACTTGCTTAAGGCTATAAAATACTCGGTAAAGATGAAATCAAGAGACTAGCTAAAAGAGATATTGATAGACTGTTAGTAGTTTAGCAGACTCAGAAATAGAGTGAGTTTGTAGGGTGGATGAACCAGCATACACCTTCGAATTTTGACCAGTCGCTCTATAAGTGTGTGTGTTTGACACCCTATGAACAGTAAGAGATCTGAATGCGTGTCGTACGTGTTGGATACCGAGTGAATGATGCGTGATCTAGTTACATATGAACGAAAGAATATGGGAAGAGATTAAGTAAGAGGTCTGAATGTATGTGGTACTTGACACTTTGGGAACGATATGTGTTCTGAGGTATGTATATGCACAGATCGACTGAGTGCGTGAACTGATTGAATGTGGATATACAGATCACCTTACTGAAGGGAGTGTGTGTTAATTCACAGTATGACACGAGTACGTTGTACGATCGTGAGATCGAGTTTGTGAGAGTCTCTTGAGATAATGGGAGGGTAGCGGCGAGAATCTTGGGTTAGGTAGTTAAAAGGAGTTAGCAAAAGCTAGTGCTTAAAACCTCCGTTGCAGTACAAATTAATACATTATGATTATTTAGTTTAGATGCATGTTGTTCTTTTTGCTAATTTTGTGTTTGATTGAAAGTGATGTTGTTAAATATGTTTTGTGTGACAAGAGAGTGGTTACTGCCTTTTCCTGTGTGTAGTTGTATCGTGATGTAGATACATGTTGTAACAATGTAGATAAGTAACTACTCATCAAAACGTAGACTCTGCCACAGTCTTAATGTGATACAATTAACTACACGTGACAGAGACACCTGTTGATGGCGGTCTGGATGTAATACAATTAACTACCTGTGATGAATACACCTGCTCATGGATGGTGTTGGGGATAGGATATAATCAACTGTATGTGACGGAGGCATCTGTTGTTGTCGGTATGCCGTCTGGATGTGATACAATTAAGTACATGCAATGATTTAACCTGTTGATAGCGGTCTATATGGTATATAATTAACTACGTGTGACGATTTACACCTGCTGATGGCTGTCTGGATCTAGATGTGATGTAATTAACGACATGTGACGAATACACCTGTTTATTGTGGTCTTTGGTCTGTGTGTGAACAATTAACTATGTATGACGAATGCACCTGCTGATGACGTTCTGGATGGGATAAAACAAATTACGTGTGACGAAAACACCTGTTGATAGCATTTTGAATGTTATACTATTATTTACGTTTAACATAGACACCAGTTGATGCGGTCTGTATGTGATACAAATACGGGGAATCAGGGTTCGATTCCGGAGAGGGAGCATGAGAAACGGCTACCACATCCAAGGAAGGCAGCAGGCGCGCAACTTACCCACTCCCGGCACGGGGAGGTAGTGACGAAAAATAACAATACGGGACTCTTTCGAGGCCCCGTAATTGGAATGAGTACACTTTAAACCCTTTAACGAGGATCTATTGGAGGGCAAGTCTGGTGCCAGCAGCCGCGGTAATTCCAGCTCCAATAGCGTATATTAAAGTTGTTGCAGTTAAAAAGCTCGTAGTTGGATCTCAGGCGCAGGCGGGCGGTCCGGCTCGCGCCGGTTCACTGCCCGTTGTCTCCTGCCCTACCGTCTGCCGGCTCTCTCCCACGGGTGCTCTTCGCTGAGCGTCCTGGGTGGCCGGCGCGTTTACTTTGAAAAATTAGAGTGTTCAAAGCAGGCCTCGGCTGCCTGAATAATGGTGCATGGAATAATGGAATAGGACCTCGGTTCTATTTTGTTGGTTTTCGGAACTGGAGGTAATGATTAACAGGGACAAACGGGGGCATTCGTATTGCGGCGTTAGAGGTGAAATTCTTGGATCGCCGCAAGACGAGCTACTGCGAAAGCATTTGTCAAGAATGTTTTCATTAATCAAGAACGAAAGTCAGAGGCGCGAAGACGATCAGATACCGTCGTAGTTCTGACCATAAACGATGCCGACTAGCGATCCGCAGGAGTTGCTTCGATGACTCTGCGGGCAGCTTCCGGGAAACCAAAGTGTTTGGGTTCCGGGGGAAGTATGGTTGCAAAGCTGAAACTTAAAGGAATTGACGGAAGGGCACCACCAGGAGTGGAGCCTGCGGCTTAATTTGACTCAACACGGCCAACACTGAAATGATTGACATGCCGAGACCACTCTTCTGGAGTCTAATATGGAACTGGTGCTGGACTTAGACCCCCAGAAATCTGGGGTTATGTCCCCTGTGGCTCGGTTTTGTCTGCATCCAGTGTTTGATAAAGGAATTGACGGAAGAGCACTATCAGGAGTGGAGCCTGAGACCTAAGTTAACTTACCACGCCAATACTGCAGAATGACTATCAAAAAGTACACCTTAGTGGGGTCTAATAGAGAACATGTGCTGGAATTAGACCCTCGAAAATCTTTGGGGCTACCCTTTAAGAAACTTGACTATCTCGCTAAGGGAATTGACGAAAGGGCACCACCAGGTGTGGAACCTGCGGCTTAATTTGACTGAACACGCCAATGCTGTAGAACAACTGACAAATTGAGAGCGCTGCCGTTTGGGTCTAATAATGAACGTACGCTGGTATTAGACTCACGGACGACAAGTCAGCTCAAATGAAAGAACGCTACGGAAATCGTGTTTAACTCCGCAGATTTCAAATACCTGGTCATTGACAAACAAAAGCCCTCAATAAATTCGTCTGACCAAATAGTGAACGGGTGCTGGAAATAGATCTGAAGACAGGTCAGTTTTACCCTACAAATGACAGGGCGTTGCTACGGAAAACCAGCTCAAATCGAGAGGAGCCGCAGACACTTTGGTTCACGTACCAGGCTGATAAGCCAAGGGCGCGAGGCTACCATGTGGGGGATTACGGCCGAACCCTTGAAAGTCGCAATCCCGCCCAAAATCTCAGCACCACTGCAATGGGAGGCTCCTACATGCTCGGGACCTTGGGCTTGCGCCCCAGCCCTATCAGGTAGAGCCACAGTAAGAGGTCCTTGCCGCCCGCAAATCAAAGCGGGCGGAAAACTGCTTGATACTCACCCTATACGGCGATGGGGTGCGAAAAACACCAACCAAAGACTTAGAACCTGGTCGGGGTGTCGAAAACAGTAGAGCAGCCACCACACTGTGAACTGTCAAGACTCAACCACTGACCATGAGAGTTGTCCGCACACCAGGCGATCAACATCTCTGTGACATTACCAGGCTTGTCCTCTGGCTAAATGCACTCCGGTTACGATATCTACCTCTGTACGTTATCAGCCATAACTATCATGCTGGACGCAGAAGAGATGCAGACCAGCGGACATTGCACACCTGCCCCACTGTGTCAACACCCCAGGTGGCGGGGAATGCTAGGCGTACCATCCCTGCATAGTGGCCAAGAAAATAAAGGGAAAAGGAGATACCCCACTCACATGCAAATGCTACGTTTCTGGCAGGACGTGACGATCCTGGGATACAGACACACTGGACTGCCTCTCTTCCGGGTAAACCAGTCCATCTCATATATCACATACCATCATTGCACCCTATAGACACGAGTAGTGAAGACTCGATAGTCTGGAAAGACAACTTCCATAGGAGAGAAAACTCTGATCGTAAACAACTGCTGCCTTGCAGATAGGCTGGGGACAGCCAAAGGCTAAGGAGGGCATCCCTACAGAAACGCCTGTTGAAATCGGATGCACGGGGCCGCAAGCCTAACAAAACAGTGCAACGTAAATCACAGTATGATGGCAGCACAACCTATTCGAAAAACGTATGGCGCTCATCCTGAGGAGACCCGCCAGGCAGCGATAGCGCCGGGCCCCACGCCTCGAAGGGGCCCACCCTTGACTACTGGTGGTCACCCACCCATGTGTCGTGGAGTCAAGGCACATGGCTATGGGGAAACGACTATTGGCAAAAACCTCAAGACCCTCAGAATATTACAGTGGAATGCGGAGGGAGTCATTAACAAAAAACTTTCCCTAACACATCACCTGCATGAAGGTAAGATTGACGTGGCATGTATCCAGGAAACGCACCTCAACAAAAACCATAAATTCTCAATCAGAGGATACCAGACTTTCCGTCTAGATAGAGAAGGCCACAAAGGAGGGGTCCTGATACTGACCAGAAACAGCATACCGAGTAGCGCGGTACCTGTCAATCACACCGGACAAGCAGAAATTGTAGGAGTTGACATAATGGCTCAAGAGACGAAGCTCCGCATTTTCAATCTGTACGGACCACCAAACAGAGACCTATCGCTCTCGAGTATGGAGGTCAGAGACTCCAACTGCATAGTGGTTGGAGATTTCAACAGCCACTCGGAGAGATGGGGATACTCTGACACAGACAGCAGAGGTGACGAAGTGGAAGATTGGGAGATAGATGCAAATCTCTCCCTAATCAATAGGCCAGAGGATAGCCCTAGCTTCTATTCAAGAACATGGCATACCACCTCGACTCCAGATTTGGCCTTCTCCACACAGGACATACACTATAAAATAGACCGCCAGGTGCTAAACCAACTGGCAGGTAGCGACCACAGGCCGATCAGGCTAACCATTGACATGGAAGTAAGCCCACAGGAAACAAAACCGCTCCCACGTTGGAATTACAAACGAGCCGACTGGGACAGATTTGCAATCCTGACAGATGGGCTGTGTGAAACCATCAACACACGAAACACCAAAATGAAGCCCATGGTAGAGAGCCTAAGCAAGGCAATAATGCAAGCCGCCACTGAAACCATCCCAAGAGGAGCTAGGAAAAACTATAATCCCTACTGGAATGATGAGTTACAGAAAGTGGAAGATGCAGTAACAAATGCGAGGAACATGGCAGAACGAGAAAAATCCGTGGAGGCAAACATCGCCCTCAAAGCCGGCGCGGCGAAGTACAAACACACTCTCAAGCAAACAGCAAGAGAAAGTTGGAAAAATAAAACGGAAAGTTTAAACCTGGACAAAGAAGGGAACAAGCTATGGAAGCTAGTCAGAGCCATGAACGACGAAACCCCGTCAAATAAACAAATTACTATCAAGCAAGGCGAGAACTTGATCACAGGTAAGAAAGCCGCAAACGCCTTTGTCGATCACTATGCCAGAGCAAACCACATCGAGGTCCCTGCAGATAAGCATACAGACATTAGCGAAGAGCTAAAGGGGCACGAAAACATAAATACGGCTCCTGAAGAGCACATGATGGCCAAACTAACAATGCGCGAAATGGAAGAGGCTATGAGAACACTAAAGAGAAGGAAATCTCCCGGAAAAGACGGGATAACAAACGAAATGCTGATGGGGCTGGGCCAAACAGCGAAGGAAAAACTACTATCAGTCCTGAACCAAAGCTGGAAAAGGGGTATTGTACCCCAGGCATGGAAAGATGCAATACTGGTACCAGTACCAAAAACAGGAAAGGACAAAACAGATCCGAATGGATACAGGCCCATAAGCCTACTGAGCTGTGTCGGCAAGCTGATGGAACGGATGATAAACACCAGACTGATGTGGCATCTGGAAGAAAAACGAATACTAATTCCACAGCAAGCCGGCTTTAGACAGCACAGATCCACTGAGGACCAGGTCATCCTCATAGCCCAGGAGATAGAAGATGCCTACCAGGCACAGAAACACACAGTAGCTGTTTGGGTGGATCTGGAAAAGGCATTTGACAAAGTCTGGAAGGATGGACTTAGAGTCAAGCTAAGAAGAAGTGATGTTTGTGGGAAGATGTACAAGTGGATCAACCACTACCTCAAACAAAGAACGGCCAGAGTCCAAGTACAAGGGCAGATGAGCAAAAAGGTGACACTCGAGCAGGGAGTACCCCAAGGGGGAGTACTGTCACCCACACTCTTCCTGGTATATATAAACGATATTACAGAGAATATACCAAGAAGAGTCCATAGCTCAATGTTTGCAGACGATCTGGCTATGTGGACCTCTGAAAAGAATCTCACCATAGCAAGAAATCGGATGCAAACGGCCCTAACATCGCTGGAAGAGTGGGCGAACTCATGGCTGGTCAAAATAAACGAGGAGAAAACCACGTGCACAATATTCTCGCTCTCATTAAAACCCCAAAGTACCAAATTAAGCCTAAATGGCAAAATCCTGCAGCCAAACGACAACCCAACCTATCTGGGAGTCACATTTGATCGGCGCATGACATGGAAAAGTCAGATTGAGAGAAACCGAATGAAAGCCAGAGAAAGAATGGCGATCATGAGGAAACTTGCTGGCACAAGCTGGGGAGCAGACGAAGGCATACTAAAGAAACTGTACACTGGAAGAGTGAGACCAGTTCTCGAGTATGGCATCGCGGCATGGACAACAGCAGCGAAGGCGAACTTCGATAAAGTTAACAAACTTCAAAACCAAGCCATGAGAATCATAACTGGTGGCATGAAGTCAACGCCAATTGTAGAACTTGAAAAGATTACAAAACTGCAATCCATGACCGACAGAAGAGACTGCAGAGCCCAGCTGCAGTCAGAGAAACTCCGAAGACTGACGGACCATCCAATGTACCAGAGGCTAAACATTTTGGGAACTGGGAAACTAAAGCGGAGAAACTTTGCAGAAATAGCCAAAGCAAAGATGCACGAAGATCCCATAAACGCACTAACAACACCAAAACCCATCACTACTGTACGAAAACCTACTTGGAGGCAGGATATATTTCCAGAGGTGGTAGAAAATATACCAGGTATTGCAAACAAAAACTGCCAGACCGAAAAAGAAAGGAGAGACACTACCTTAAGCTTCATAACGAAAAGCTACCCAAGCATGGACTGGACCCATGCATACACCGACGGTTCTGTAACAAACACTACACAGAACGGAGGGGCAGGAGCATTCCTGAACCTACCAAATGGCAGAAAAATAACACTGTCATTCGCTACTGGTAAGTACACGAGCAATTTCAGAGCAGAGGCAGAGGCACTGAGGGCGGCAGTGGAAGAAATGGTAACACACAGTGAAAATGAGAGCCATATAGTCCTGCTGACAGATGCTCTCGAAGTAGTCACAGCGCTAAAAAGCCAGAAAAACACTGAGCTTAATGACTTAAGAGCAGCACTCTGCAAACTGTGCCAACAGTCCGCACCAAAAAGGGTAGTGGTACAGTGGGTTCCGTCACACTGCAACATCCAAGGCAACGAGGAGGCAGACAGACTGGCAAAAGAAGGTGCAAGGCTACCACAAATAGATACCAGTATGACGTACGAAGAGTCAAAACGGCTTATCAAAGCCAGGTACATGTCCAAATGGGAAACCGAACATACTGGTTACACCAAAAACGATGCCTATTACCAGTTGAACCGAAGAGAGCAGGTCGTTGTCTTCAGACTTCGCACTGGCCACAACAGACTGAGGTACCACCTCTTCAACAAATTGAAGATAGGGTGTACCGACGAATACCCGTGCGGTACTGGTAAAATGACCACTGAACATCTGCTGCAGAACTGCCCGACATACGAGGATCAGAGAGAGCAGATGTGGCCATTGCCAGTGGAACTGCAAGACAAGCTCTATGGTTGTGGCGAGAGTCTCAGGATGACCGCCGCTTTTTTCGAGAAAATAATGGTTACTGTCTGACTGTGTACGCAGAAGAAGAAGAAGAAGATCCAAATTAGAGTCATGGCTAAGTCAGACAACCAACAGAAGACCTTTGGACAGCCATAAACTTGCTTAAGGCTATAAAATACTCGGTAAAGATGAAATCAAGAGACTAGCTAAAAGAGATATTGATAGACTGTTAGTAGTTTAGCAGACTCAGAAATAGAGTGAGTTTGTAGGGTGGATGAACCAGCATACACCTTCGAATTTTGACCAGTCGCTCTATAAGTGTGTGTGTTTGACACCCTATGAACAGTAAGAGATCTGAATGCGTGTCGTACGTGTTGGATACCGAGTGAATGATGCGTGATCTAGTTACATATGAACGAAAGAATACGGGAAGAGATTAAGTAAGAGGTCTGAATGTATGTGGTACTTGACACTTTGGGAACGATATGTGTTCTGAGGTATGTATATGCACAGATCGACTGAGTGCGTGAACTGATTGAATGTGGATATACAGATCACCTTACTGAAGGGAGTGTGTGTTAATTCACAGTATGACACGAGTACGTTGTACGATCGTGAGATCGAGTTTGTGAGAGTCTCTTGAGATAATGGGAGGGTAGCGGCGAGAATCTTGGGTTAGGTAGTTAAAAGGAGTTAGCAAAAGCTAGTGCTTAAAACCTCCGTTGCAGTACAAATTAATACATTATGATTATTTAGTTTAGATGCATGTTGTTCTTTTTGCTAATTTTGTGTTTGATTGAAAGTGATGTTGTTAAATATGTTTTGTGTGACAAGAGAGTGGTTACTGCCTTTTCCTGTGTGTAGTTGTATCGTGATGTAGATACATGTTGTAACAATGTAGATAAGTAACTACTCATCAAAACGTAGACTCTGCCACAGTCTTAATGTGATACAATTAACTACACGTGACAGAGACACCTGTTGATGGCGGTCTGGATGTAATACAATTAACTACCTGTGATGAATACACCTGCTCATGGATGGTGTTGGGGATAGGATATAATCAACTGTATGTGACGGAGGCATCTGTTGTTGTCGGTATGCCGTCTGGATGTGATACAATTAAGTACATGCAATGATTTAACCTGTTGATAGCGGTCTATATGGTATATAATTAACTACGTGTGACGATTTACACCTGCTGATGGCTGTCTGGATCTAGATGTGATGTAATTAACGACATGTGACGAATACACCTGTTTATTGTGGTCTTTGGTCTGTGTGTGAACAATTAACTATGTATGACGAATGCACCTGCTGATGGCGTTCTGGATGGGATAAAACAAATTACGTGTGACGAAAACACCTGTTGATAGCATTTTGAATGTTATACTATTATTTACGTTTAACATAGACACCAGTTGATGCGGTCTGTATGTGATACAATTAGCGTAAGACGAATAACCTGATGATTCCAGTCTGGAAGGGATAGAATTAACTACGTGTGACGGAGAAACCTGTTGTTGGCAGTATGCAGGCTAGTTGTGATACGATTAACTACGTGTAATGGAGTCACCTGTTGATGTAAATCTGCAGTCTGGATGTTGTATAATCAACTAGATGTGAAGAAAATACGATCTGACGGCGCTTTGGACAGGATAAAATTAACTTCGTGTAATGGAGACACCAGATGATGCAAGTCTGAATATCATACAATTAACTACGTGTGACGGAGACACCGGTTAATGCAGGTTTAAATGTGATACAATTAACTTCGTGTGACGGAGACACCAGTTGATGCAGGTCTGAATGTGATACAATTAACTACGTGTGACGGAGACACCAGTTGATGCAGTCCCGGATATGATACAATTAATTGCGTGTGACGGAAACACAGATTGATGCAAATATGAATGTGATACAATTAACTTTGTGTGACGGAGACACCTGTTGATGAAAGTCAGACGGCGATACAACTAGCTACGTATGACGGAGACACCGTTTGATGCAGGTCCGAATGTGATACAATTACCTTCATGTGACGGAGATTCTGGATGATGAAGGTCTGAATGTGATACAATTAACTACGTGTGACGAAAACACCAGTTGATGCAGGTCTGAATATGATACAATTAACCACCTGGGACGGAGACACCAGTTGATGTAGGTCTAAGTGTGATACATTTAATTTCGTGGGACGGAGGCACCAGTTGATGCAGGTCTGAATGTGATTTAATTTACTACATGCCATGTTACCAAACCATTTTGAGGGACACAATTTACATTGGTGTGAAGTAGCGTTCCTCGGGCCAGTGTCATGTTCTACATATCAACGAAATCCCTCCACATTCCAACAGAGTCAGGTTCAACATACGGGCTAAAACCTCTACCTTTGTGGCAGGATTAACATAGCGTTCAAGACTTCCACTTTAAATAAGGGCCAAGTTTATCGTACCGAACAAGACCTCCCCCCAACTGAATGTCAGGTGTATCAGACCAGCCAAGACTTCCACCCCAACTGAATGTCAGGTCTATCAGACCAGCCAAGACTTCCACCCCAACTGAATGTCAGGTCTATCAGACCAGCCAAGACTTCCACCCCAACTGAGTGTCAGGTGTATCAGACCAGCCAAGATCTCCCCCTCAACTGAATGTCAGGTGTATCAGACCAGCCAAGATCTCTCCCTCAACTGAATGTCAGGTGTATCAGACCAGCCAAGACCTCCGCCTGATGTCAGTGTCAGTGTCCCGATCTTCATTCCGACTAAGAACCTCACCCCCTGTCAGCAAGGTTTAACAAACTGACATAGACCCTTACCTCACGTCAGTGTTGTTTTAATGCATTGACCTAGACCCTTACCTCGAAGATAGATATAGAAAGATATATAGATAGATAGATAGGTATCTAGGTCAGTAGGTAGGTAGATAGATAGATAGATCGATAGATATATAGATAGATAGATAGAAAGATAGATAGATAGATAGATAGATAGATATATAGATAGATAGATAGCTAGATAGATAGATAGATAGATAGATAGACAGACAGATAGATAGATAGATAGATAGATAGATAGATAGATAGATAGATAGATAGATAGATAGATAGATAGATAGATAGATAGATAGATAGATAGATAGATCGATCGATAGACAGATAGATAGATAGATATATAGATAGATAGATAGATAGATAGATATATAGATAGATAGATATATAGATAGATAGATAGATAGATAGATAGATAGATAGATAGATAGATAGATAGATAGATAGATAGATAGATAGATAGATAGATAGATAGATAGATAGATAGATAGATAGATAGATAGAACACCAATTAAATGTTGTCATAGCCGGGATTGGTATTGAGACAGAACTCTCAACACCAATTACATGTTCGTGGAGGAAGGCTAACGTTTGGACAGGAACAATATACTGATCAGACATGTTAGTTAGGGTCAGACAAAAATATACTGATCAGACATGTTAGTTAGGGTCAGGAAAAACATTCTGATCAGACATGTTAGTTAGGGTCAGACAAAATACACTGGCCAAGACCTTCACCTTGTCTTCTTTCTAGCCTTGTCTGGAAACGGGCTGTTTTCAGCCTGTCTAACGTGGTAAGAGATCGTCGTGATCCCCGCGGTAGTGAGCGACCCGCAGATGAAGCCAAGCATAGCACAACCGTCTGAAGGACCCCGGTCCACTTTCATCAACACGCTTGGGGTGTGAGTAAAGCTATTGCAACTTATCAGTTGTCAGTGAACAAAAGAGTAAACTTACTCATTGTGGGCATTCGATACAACAACAATAACTAAATGCTTCCTTGACTTGCGTCTTATATAACATCTGCCAACAAAGTCAATCTCCCGGCCTTCGCAAGGCAGAACGGGTTTGACTAACATAAGAAGGGACGGAAGGTGAGTCTCTGTTACTATAAAATCAATAGTTTGGGGCAGATGGAACTCGGAAGCCTGGGAAAGTAGCTCATCTGGAAGAAGGAAAACTCCAGCTGAATCCTAGCGGATAAGATACTGGCATGTCTTCTCAGCCTTTTTCAGATGTGACTGTCCAACCGGTGCAGCCTGTTTTCTGGCAACTCTGAAAGTTGATCAGCGTCTACCAAACCTGACAATCGACCATGTGCAGAGGAGCATACGCAAGAGGGTACAATGCATTATCCTAGAGTGAGTAAAGGCAACCTCAGCTAAGTGTTGGTAAGGCAGACCAGGCTCAACGCTTAGGTTCGCTGTTGATCTAGGAGGGAAGCCATGACAGGCGAACAGATAGAGCGTTGCTCTGCTGATACGGCAGCTTCTGTAGCTTGCCTTGTTCCAAATGTATTGGTACCGCATTTTCCTTGGAGTAAACAAGGCAGACCGAGAGACTGACTATACTACATGCGCAACATATGGTCTATATATTTCAGCCCAGGCTTTGTGCTATGGAGAGGTTGAACTCCATCGCTGGCCAGGTCTCAAAATCTCGGAGACAGCAGTTGACGGATTATAGGCCCTTGGCAATTTGTGTAGGCAAGATGGCCACCGGATGTCTCCTATGGTGGGATACACTTTTGGGTGTCACTGATCAACTAATCGGACTTTCCTCGGGGAATACGCTTCTCTGCTCGAATTAGTCTTACGAGTCACATTCGTTATTGTCATGGACTCTAGTTACATCCCTTTTTTTTAAAGCACAACTCACTATCGTTTGACAAGACGGAAACAGCCAACGATAGCATTGCCACCAGCCACATGAGATTGTTCGACTCTAGAGTTGTTCAAACTCAGTTATTGGACAGAAACACTCAGACATAGTAAGTGATTCTCAGAAATGAAACGATTATACTCTGACATAGTTTAATATAAGTCAGATGTATAACAATATCATTCATGGTATAAAACGATACATTTGGAACATGGTACACCTACTATTAGATATAAAACAGTAACAATTAGACATTAAACAATACAATTGAGAAACATTTTATTAAAACTATGATAAAACACATTCAAACACAAACAGAACGATATAATTTGCATAGAGCAATGAAACAATATAGAATACTGTATTTTGAACATGGGCAGGGATCAAGATGCTGAGCAGCGCAAAGCTGCAGTGGTCAGCGACCCATAGCTGACTGCTAGCATCAGGGCCAGCTAACCATAGCTGCCAAGACCCTTCTACATCTCCACGCGGTGATCCAGAATAACAGACTGCAGTAGGGCAGACTGGCTAAGCAGAAGGGATCAAAGAGGGAATGCTAACCCAGTACTCAAAAAATGATTGCTGAAGTCGGATGTGTTGGACCGAAAGGTGCAAATATCGCAGCCAAGCTGTAAAACTACGACACAACGCATTCCGTTCTCTGGACTACATTCTGCTACTTAAGCCCTTTCAGGGTTTGGTAGTGGGGGATTGGAAACGAACGAAGAAGAAGAAGAAGAAGAAGAAGAAGAAGAAGAAGAAGAAGAACATGGACAATAACACTCAGATGTAATACAATCACATTCAGACATTGAACAATCATCAACATCTAGCATGTCCTTTGCAGAACAGCGCTCTCGTGACAGCCTGTCTGTAGGTAACTCTGTCTTCCGCCAGTCTTCCAGCCTTCTCCAAGGTCAAATCCAGCGTCTCCTTGATCTATTGAGTCCATTGTCTTCTAGGTCGGCCCCTGCTTCTCTTTCCAGTTACCATGTCTTCCATAACCGCTCTCTCCTGTCCGTTGTGTCGTTTGACGTGTCCAAAGAAGTTTTCGGGTCATTACATCATTCATATGAACCAATTCTCTTCTATGTTTAGGTCTTGCCGGATGGATTTGTTTTTTTTTTTCTTTATTCATTGGATTTTCAGGACTCTTCTGTTACATTGTGTTTCAATAGCGTCGATATTTGTTCTTATTGCTTTTGTAATCGTCCATGTTTCACATCCATAGGTTGCCACAGAAAAGGTGCGGGTTCTTTGGATCTTTAGTTATAACACTCACAAATAGAACTATGAAATTGACATAGAGCAATAATTCTCAGATATAGAATTATAAAACCCAGATATAGCATATTAATAGACGCAGAATGGTTAGATTTAGAACAATTAAACCGAGACTTGGAACAATAATACTCAGACATGGGACAATACAATTTAAACAGAGTACAATAAAACTAAATAATATCATAACTCAGACATAGAACAGCGAATGTTGTAAAAATGACACAATAACAATCAATCGTAGAACAATAACACTTATATACAGAACAATATAACCAAAAAACATTTTATAATAAAATTCAGACCAAGAACATTAAAAGCTCATAAATAGAACAATAAACTCAAACATAGCAAAGTAACTCTTAGACATAGCACAATAAATTGAGAACATTACACATCAACACTCAGATATAGTACACTCAATCTTAGACAGAGAACAGTACAAATCAATCAGATTATAAGACAATAACACTCTGATATAGTACAAGACACGAAACAATAATACTTATATATACATTTAGAAAATTAACACTTAAGCACAGGCCAACAAAAACTCAGACATAGAACAATACATTAGAAACACGACACGATAACAATCATAAATTAAACAATGACATTCATTTATAAACAAAATAAAACTGAGACACATTACAATAAGTTTACACATTTGGCAATAAACACCAGGCACAGAACAATACATTCCAGACACAGAACAATAAATACCAGGCACAGAACAATAAATACCAGACACAGAACAATAAATACCAGACACATAACAATAAAACCCAGACACAGAACAATAAAACCCAGACACAGAACAATAAACCTAGCACAAAAATAGTACCCCTCAGCACCAGTCAATGAAATTCAGAACATGGCGTAATAACACTCAGATACAGTACAATAATACTCATACTATTCAATAAATTTGAAACAAAACACAATATAATTTAGAAATATAACAATATGCTCAGAAATAGAACAATGTAAATCAGACGCAGTACAATAACATTGAGTCACTGAGAAACAACACTTAGACATTGACAAATAATACTCTAACATAAAACAATATACACGGACTTAGGAACGTTGCACTCAGACTTTGTTCAATAAATTTGAAATATAGCACAATATCAACTAAACATATAAAACAACCAAACAATCAGATATCGAATCATTAATCTGAGACATATTACAATAACATTCACATACAATGCAATAACATAAGAGCTCAGACATAGCACAATAGCACTTAGATTGAGAACAACAAAACTTAGATGTAGAACATTCAAAGTGTAACATAAGAAATTAACACTCAGACACCGACCAGTTAACCTCAGAAATATAACAAACAATTAAAAACATGGCACGATAACAATCAGAAATATGGCAATATGACTGAGATATAGAAAAATAACGCTCAGACATCAAACAATAACACTCAGACGTAGCCCAATAAATTAGGAGCATGGCAGAAGAATAATAAGACATATACCAATTTCACTCAAATATAGAACATAAAAAAGTCAGGCATGGAACAGTAAATTAGCAACATGACAATAACATTCAGACGTATAACAATGACACTCAGACATAGAACAATAAAACTTCGACATAGAAAAATAAAGTTTCATATATAGGACAATAACACTGAGGCATAGAACAATAACACTCAGACAAAGAACATTAACACTCGGCATAGAACTATAACTCAGACATAGAACAACAGCATTCAGGCAGAAAAAAACAAACTCAGACATAGAAAAATAACACTTAAGCAAAGAACAACAACACTCAGACATTGAACAATAACACTCAGATAAGTTCAGACAACGAACAATAACATACATATTCCTTTAACACTCAGTTATAGAACAATAACACTCCGACAAAAAGAACAATAGCAATAAGACAGATACAAACAATGACACCCATTGTATAGAACAATAACACTCCGACAAAAAAAAACCCACATTGACACTGAACAATGACTAATACAAAGAACAGCAGCACCGAGATAAAATAAATAACACCCTAACATAAAAAATATCATCCAAAAATATACCAGTAATAGCAAGACATAGAACAATAACAGAAAGCCATAGAACAATAACAGTCAGACATAGATTAATAACATTCAGACATAGAACAAAAAGACTCCGAAAAAGAACAATAATGCACGTACATAAAACAATGTCACCCAGCCATAGAACAATAGCTCTCAGACACACCAAAAAAAAACTGCAGAAACAGAACAAAAACACTGAGACAAAGAACAGAAACACTCAGCCATAGTACAATAGCTCTCATATATAGAACAAAAACACTCTAACATAAAACAGTAACACTCAGACATAAAACAAAAACACTCACACACGAAACAGCAACACTCAGATTTAGAACAAAAATACTTAGAAAAAGAACAATAACACTCGGACAAAGAACAATAATACACATACATAAAACAATAATACAAAGATTAAGAGCAATATCATCAAGACATAGAACAATAGCACTCAGACATGCAACAATAATACCTAGAAATAGAACAATAACACCAAGTAATACAACATTAACACCCATAAATAGAACAATAACACCTAGAAATAGAACAATAACCCAGGAAAAGAACAATGATACCCAGAAATAGAACAGTAACACATAAATAAAACAATAACACAAAAATAGAACAACAACACAGAAATAGAACAATAACACAGAAATTGAACAAAATACCTAGAAATAAAACAATAACACTAAAAAAGAACAATAACACCCAGAAGTATAAGAATAAGCCAGAAAAAAGAAAAATGATACCCAAAAATAGAATAATTACACATAAATAGAACAATAACACAGAAATAGAACATTAACACAGAAATAGAACATTAACACAGAAATCGAACAATAACACCCATAAAAAGAACACTAACACCCAGAATAACAACAACACTCAGTGTTCTTATGATGACTCCAACACTTTCTTGCTGACATTCGCGCCTTTTCTTACATCATGTTCTAGTTTTGACCAATTTATCTTCTGAGCCGGGAACTCACCTGATGCGGTTACCATGTGCTCCTACGGGAAGAATAACATGAATTCGGATATTTAACAGAAGCAATAACTACTATTGCTCCAGTGATCTGCCGGGGTCTTTGTGTATGACAAGGACAAGAATAGGACCACTGCCTCACAGAGAGGATGTCGTAAGAGGCGACTAACTATGTGTAACATGGCTTTACACTGGCCACGGTTATGTGGTTTATTTAGAGCAGCATATATGGCGCCTACCAGGATGCAGGTCTACTTTGCTCTAGTGTTTGAGTTTATTAAAGTGAACTCGCACATCGGTTAACCATCATCCGTAAGACCAGGTCAGGCGAATATTGTTGCGTTAACTCACATCATTCTTTAAACATCGTTGTCCAGTTCTTCACACTTTTGTCACCATACACTGCCTGCATTCTGCGATGAATGTCAACTGGTCGACATCCTTCAGCTGTTAGAAACCGAACCACCGCTCGCTGATCAACTTTGGACGGATTCCGTATCCCACCCGCTATGTTTGTAACGGTGTGCTGAAGAAACTATGAGTCGGAAAATAATGACATTTTGCAAACTTAACGGTTTGTATGTGCTGTTAACACCAGAAGTGACGTCATCATACGTATGTTTATTTGTTGCAGTTTGGTTCGGCTTCATTTGAACACGCCTCGTGTATATATTTCTCAGTTCTTAGTCGACCTGTACTTCTACTGGGCAGTTGTACCTGTGCAGGTACGAGCTCTGTTATGAGATGAAGGTAGCCGGGAGGAAAATGTCCTACTTAGCCGACTAGGCTCGAGCAGCTTATTACTTCGTTGCGCTGGGACAAGTGTCGCGGAAGGTAGTTAACCAATCTTGGAGTCCATTTTAAAAGATTCAAACACCAGAGGAAAGTAGACCCGCAGCTTGTTATGCGCTAGCTTTGCTGCTCTAAACAAACCATCTAACCATGGCCGATGTCACACAGTTAGTTGCCTCTTACGACATGCTATTTACGGGGTAGTGGTGCTATTCTTGTCCTTGTCACATACAAAGACCCCGGCGGACCACTCCGGATATATATACATCCCTGCCTTTCTCCCATTTCTAATTTAAATTAATCTTATATTTCATATTTATATATTTTAAACCATCAATTATTCCAGAAAATAATCAGTAAATAGCCAATCAACAACCCGTTGAAGCATATGCTTTCAAGCAAATCTCAGTCAATACCCTTTTCAGTAGCTTCAACCACTATAGTAAAGTTTCTCGTTTTCAATAATGCCTTCAGCAGCCTCTTCCTGGATTGTCATCAAGTGTCCAAAACACTAATTGTCTTGTGATACTATGGTGTGGCCTCAGTGCATGCCCACCTCGTCGCCTTTTTATGATGTCTTAATCGGCATAATGTGCTCGATCCTCTCTTAGACTGCTACAATTAGAGGCCTTACAAACCCTCAGTGCAGCAAACTTCTTTACTGATTTGCTATACATAAGCATTGATGTTTGTTTAACTTAACTTGCTGTTTAATTGGTGCTATTTTTGATTGTCCAGTCTTAGAAAAGACGTCTTGTAGGTAGGAACGTCCTTACAAACACCTTTGGCACGAGTACCATCTTCCTGAACAGGCGGTAAGAGCTGAGGGCGATACAATAATATTGAAGGGCACTCATGCTCCGGGAGGGGCACATTATACTACTAGCAACCAATCTTTTTCCGTCGTCAACTTCCTCTTTGTGGACAAACACCACAACAATGGCGGAAACAGTTCCAGCAGCGTGACCCAGTTTGCGGTATTCAGGAAGTATCAAAAGTGAAAGTTTTGTTGTTCCGGTTATTGTAGGCGCTCAAAGAAATCCAGAGTCAAAGAAATTGAAAAGGTCGGGCGTCAAAAGTCGATGATAGCTGTGTCTTAAAACGATAGTCTCACAGAGGGGATCACGATGGCACTCAATGATTCTCCAACCTTGCCACGAGCGTCACAAAATGGTTGTTCTGTCTGGTCTCAAGGGCCAGCACGTGGGGAGGTCAAACACGGATAGGAAGTCAGTTACTTGTCCATTGTTCGCCATCTTGAGCCTTGCGTCAACTTGTTAAAGTCACATGCCATTCTTTCTGTTCACGTCACAATTGTGACAACTTGGCACGTACAGAATGACAAGTATAGCCTCGTCATGTAGCTCTGAAACTATCTTCTCGCTTGTGCTATTCAGCCAGTGTCATCGATATGACAGTCTTCCAAGAGCATCCATTCAAACCTCACATAATTGTCTGCCATCGTTCTAGACTGTTCTAGTCTCAACTGCTTATCAGTTTTCACAAGTTATTCTGCCTCTTCCTAGTCATCACAGGCAATAATCTGACAGATTTTTTTTTGTAAAAGAGCGAATAATACACAAATGGAGTGTTCTGGACTTTGGTGTTATATTTGTGAACATTTACAAAAGAAATGAAGCATGAGAGGTCAGCAATTGTGAATGTGAATATCCGTTGTGAAGTTCTGGAGTAGGGACTGAGGCTTCACAGTTAGATGAATTAGTGAAATGGGGAGGGGGGGGGTGGTGTAAAGGGCATGGCAAGTAAGAATCAAGCTACATAAGGATTAGAAGAGTAAGGGAAGAGGGGGGGGGGGGGAGGCGTTCATACAATCCCTGAATGGCGGACAACCTGGGCCATCTCCTGATTGACGAGGCTGCAGTGGTTACACGCAGAGCCACTGGGTAGGTGCACTGTTCTACAAGATGAGGATAATAAATACAGAAGGAGCAGAGGTTCCACGTTGAGATTTGGAAGACAATAAAGAAAACGGACATAAAAGGAAACAACAAAAAACACCAGTCACAGATGACATCAAATGTTGACATGAAGGTATCCTATGTTGGATGAGAACAAGGGAAGCAAGTAGAAACTTTCAAGACGGAGATCTGGAGTTAGGCATCCGACACGCGCTCAAACGTCCCCAAACTCTAGTTGCCATGTGGGCAAGTGGACCGAGCCACACAATCTGCTCTATAATGTCTTCTCTAATTTGGGTCTGATTGTGGAGATTAGCGACAGATTTGGCGCGGTTTTTGTTTCGTTTTCAGTTTCAGAGAATATATTCCTCTTTTTTCTTTGGTACAAATGGCAAACGAAGCAGACGTGCCCAGTTGATAAGGTAGAGATGAGGGTAAGAACAGAGGGTCTTCATAATGAGAGCAGGCGTCGAGTCATAACTAGCACCTGCTTGTGTCCTCTTCTGGTTATTACTGTATTCACTCTAATTGAAAATGTCGTTAGGAATTCATCTGCAAGTCCCGGACAAAGAAACCAGGAATGATTTTGCATAATAATCGCTGTAACGGTCATAATTAAAGTTGTTGTCAACCTTCCAAGGAGCAGACGTTAGAGTTGGGTGGAGGGAGTATGGGGAAGGTTGAAGGAAGACCCAGAAAGAAAGAATCCAGGACTGAAGCGAGTACACTGTGGATATTGTTCTAATTGCGCTGATGTCATTGCCTCACGCGCTATGCACGCTACCACCAGTAGAAAAGACGAAGAGGAAAAATGAAGAGGGAAAAAACTAACTAGCAGCCTTACAATCAGGTCTCTTTCTTTGATGCAACCATTTCCAAGCTATTATTTATCTATTTGCCACGGTTGTTGATGTAGCAGGCAGCTGCGAGTGCCCCGTTGTTTTTGTTGTGAAGTGGTGGCGTCTGGACGTATGCATGTGTTGGATGTCGCTGAGGTAACGCACAGCTGCAGGAGAACGCCAGTATAAAGGCCAGGCACCGTTATCCGTACACAATTAAGACCAGTTTTTTTTGTATCTTCTTTGGCCGTGATTCCTGGCTAGATAAAAGATGCATGCACCTCTAGGAACAATACAGCAGAATAGGGGAGGGAACAGGCTTTTAGTGATCGAGAAATATTTCTGTCCTTGTTCTCATCTATAGCTCTCACACGCAAACTCGGCTACAGCTGTGTGTCTGCGAGTAAAGTCGACATTAGCACAGACACAAAAATCATTTCTTTGTTAAGTTACACTTTAAATTACATCTCAACCCTTTGTACCAAACTCTTTTCTTTGCTTGCAGACACTCTGAGAGGCATATTTGGCCCCAGTTATTGAAGAAGGAGTTTGCTGGCGTCTGCCAGAGAACAGTTGTGTGTAAATGCCAAAAAAGACCCCACACAAATCCTCGTCAATTGTTAATATATGGATTATAGAGAACATTAGCATGTGAACAAGAGTACAGAGGACATGTCATGATAACCTAACGTCCAGATCTCCCATAGACTAATCCAGATTGACGCACACAAGGGCACCCAAAACTCTTTCCTTGAAAAAACTTCAACGCGAGTTCATATTTCGCGCGCCTGCTTCTCAGGCCTGGAGATTTGTCACCGGTTGGTACAGCATGTTCCGCTAGAGGGCGGCTTTAGACCGGCTGCCAATTTGGCTTTTGTTGCTCGTGGGGGGAGCCAGAGAATGGGGCGGAATTACGTTAAAGGCGCAAAGCGTCATGTTGTGGTTGTTCGTATTTCTACATTTGCCACAATAATTTACTTTTAATATTATTTATATGGTAACCACGAAAATCAACTCTTAATGATGAAAATTGAATTTTTAAAATTTTTAACCAACAAAGAGAGACGCCTGGTACACGCACCTGTCATACATGCGGCTTAACAGTTCTCTCGCGGGGGAAGGGGAAGGACTGGGTTCGTCCTCCGGACAAGACACGCTCCAGTCTACCCAGCTTTAAATGAATGCCTGAATTCCAGTTAATGAAAGCAAAGCAACGAGAACAACACACGGCCATACGGCTCAACACATGTTGAGTCCGCGACACATAGTATCTAACACTTCATCCGCGACTGCAGTAATCACTAATGAATTACTTCAAAATGTATTTCTTTCTAAATATGTATTCTTTATCGCCCACATCTGGAGTTAAGCAGTTGCGTTCCGTTATTACCACAACTGCTGAAAAGCTTATTTACGAACTCCGTGAGCCGTGTAAGGGTCACCAAGATTTGAAGAGATAAACACGGGGCGATAAATATTACTCGCTTGTATTATCAGGCGGTGGCTTCTAGCCGAGACGGTATTACCTCCCCTGGCTTGGCATAGAAACGATTTCCCCGATAATACTCAAAATGACATATCCATGTGTCACTCACTGGACCAGATAGCCAGCTAAACGTTTTTGGTTTGATATTTTTCTGATTTCATATTAAACATTTTTTTGTTGTCTAACTACGCTTTTGAACGTATGTTTTTAAATAAGTTAAATTTTTGTTTACAATGAAAATACACAATTCTGAGAATCCTCTAGTTTTCCAAATTCCAAGTCATGTCCGTAAGATTTTTCCGTAATGCATCGCTGTGTGTATTATTCATTCAATTAAAATCAACAAGGTCTAGTAGTACATTTCTCTATATTTTAGCATCGATATCATTTAAGTTAATAATTGACAAGTGTGTCCCTAGTCCCTGGCGAAGACACTGTGGTTGAAAAGGATGGATCTGTATTTGTTTAAAAAAACAAACTAACACATATTTGTTTTCTGCAGCTATTTCAATGTCAATAAAACAAATATGATTAAAGTACCAACTGGCACGAAACGTCGTTGCCGAGGACAGGTTTTCTAGGCAATGTCAACTAGATTCTGATTGTGTAAGAAAACACCTAGCATTTATACTTCTAAACAAATGTGCAATAAAAGTTTGATAAATTTGTTCTGGACATAAATAATTTTTGTTGATGTTATTTTTGTTGTTGTCGTTCTTCTTCTTGTTTTCTACTTCTTACTTCTTCTTTTTCTTCTTTTTCTCGTTCTTCTTTTTCTTCTTCTTTTTCTTCTTATTTTTCTGCTTTTCCTTTTCCTTTTTCTTGTTGTTCTTCTTCTTCTTCTTCTTTTTCTTTTTCTTCTTCTTCTTCTACTTCTGTGCGCGTTGTTTCCGACGTTAGTCCTAATCGAATTCAAAGAATGCAGTTTTCAACAACAGAAATTCATTTGTATCTACCTAGAACATTTTATGTTTCACATCTAGGCAAGTCTCCTGAAATCATCTATTACAGAAATGAGAAGTCAGCTTTCTAATAGTTGTAGCGTAAATCGCATATGGCCCACTATAGTCAAACAGAACACACACACACGCACTGGAGCAGAAGATACAGCAGTGAATGAGCTGACAGCAGCAACAGAATCATAGCTAGCAGCTTGCATCAGGGTCAGCAGCACATAACTGAACAAGACCATATGCCACCTCCAAGTGGTGCCCTGGAAACAGACTGCAACCATGCAGCCATGCTAAGAAATTAGTGATCGAACAAGCAAGGGAATCACGGTTCCAAAAATGCCGTGCTGAAATCGGATGTGTCGAGCAGAAAGGCACGGAAATCACAACCTCGTTTTGAACAACAGAACATCTTCATCTACGTCATTTTCAGTCCGAACACTGAAGAGGAAAAAAAAAAGATGAGAAGCAGAAGAGGAATAAGAAGAAGAAGAAAAAGAAAACGAAAAAGAAGAACAAAAGCAAGGAGAAGAACAAGAGGAAGAAGTAGAAGAAGAGGAAATAGAAACAATTGCGAGCACTTTCTCCTCTCATTACACAAACAATACAAAAGCACAAACAATACAAGAGCACTTTCCCCTCTCATTACACAAACAATACAAGAGCACTTTCCCCTCTCATTACACAAACAATACAAGAGCACTTTCACCTATCATTTCACAAACAACACGAGAGCACTTTCCACTCCCATTACACACACACACTACGAGAGCACTTTCTCCTCCTATTACACAAACAATACAACAGTACTTTTCCTTCCCATTACACAAACGGTACTCTAGCACAATTCTTTCTTAAACAAACAATGCACGAGTGCTATCCCTTTTCACTGCACAAACAATACGAGAATTATTTCACCCTCCCATTTCTCTCAAGAGTACTCTTCCTTGTTATCACACAAATGCGCAAACAATAGGAGAGTACTCTCCCCTCTCATTGCCCAAACAATACAAGAGTTATCACCCGTTCCACTAAACACTCGAGTACTCTCCCTTGTTACTACACAACTACAGAAACAATATGAGCGTACTCTTCCCCCCCCCCTCCCCCCCTCATTACACAAGCAGTTCAAGAGTACCCTCCAACTACACAAACAATACGAGAGTACCCCCCAACTACGTAAACAATATGAGAGTACTCTCCCTTACTATTACACAAACAGTGCCAGAAAACTTTATTTGATGTTTTCTTAAACAAAACGAGATATATTATTCCCTCTTCACACTCATTATGTGTATTCTCTACTTCCACACTATGTACTTGACAAGAATGACGTCTCCTCAAACTATGAAACGATACTCTAACCTCTAACCAAAAAAAGACAAGAACTATTCTAGCTCAAATAATGTTGAACATTTCTCTCCCCGACTACACGAGCACTGTCTCTTTATGGTGGAGATTAATCTCCCTTATCGCTAATGCCAAAGATTGATACACAACAAATCTACCCTTACAATATCGTTCGAGAGTACTCTCCAATCCCAAAGTGCTTTATTGTAGATGACTCTCCTTTTACAACATTATTGTAGAGTACACTGCGCTCTCAATATTATTATACTCTACCCTCTACACCTAATTGTTTGTCCCTGTGATTGCCTCCCAATATTATTTGAACGTTATTGTCTCATAACATTAATCGAAAGTGCTATCTCTCTCTCCCATTTCAGCAGTAAACATAAGTAATCTCTGCTCCAAAAATTATTCTTAAGTACTCGCCTCTAATAATATTGTTCAAGAGTACTTTCCTGTCCCAAAAATGTTCGAGGTTCCTGCTCCCTCCCAACATTATTTGAGTAATGTCTCCTCCCAACATTATTTGAATACTGTCTCCTCCCAACATTATTTGAGTACTGTCTCATCCCAACATTATTTCAGTACTGTCTCATCCCAACATTATTTGAGTATTGTCTCCTCCCAACATTATTTGAGTACTGTCTCATCCCAACATTATTTGAGTATTGTCTCCTCCCAACATTATTTGAGTACTGTCTCATCCCAACATTATTTGAGTACTGTCTCATCCCAACATTATTTGAGTATTGTCTCCTCCCAACATTATTTGAGTACTGTCTCCTCCCAACATTATTTGAGTACTGTCTCATCCCAACATTATTTGAGTACTGTCTCATCCCAACATTATTTGAGTACTGTCTCCTCCCAACATTATTTGAGTACTGTCTCCTCCCAACATCATTTGAGTACTGTCTCCTCCCAACATTATTTGAGTACCGTATACTCCCAACATTTTTCTAGAGTACTCTCCCCTTTTAACATTAAACGAAAGATGTTGTTGTTGTTGTTGTTGTTGCTGTTGATGTTGTTGTTGTTGAATGCTCACAATGAGTAGGATTACTCTTTTGTGCGCCCTGAAAAAAACAATTAGTGGCGGGTTGTCGTAGCTTTCATCTTGTCTCGAGCATGCTGTTGAAGGTGGCCAGCAGTCCGCCAGGCGATCGTGCTATACTTGGTTTCATGTGCGTCTTGCTCACTACTACTGGGATCACAACGATCCCTCACCTCGTTAGCCAGGCTGTCATGACAACAGCCCGATTCCAGAAAGGGCTGCGAGGAAGTCGAGGCGAGGGTCTTAGCCAGCATATGTTGCCTGACCCTGACTAACATGTCTGATCAGTATGTTGCGCCTGACCAGATGTTAGTCTTCCTTCCCTTTACGAAAGTAATCTCCCCTACACAGCATAATTCGATTTTTTTACTATCACTATTATTCGAAACTTTTCACCACTAACAGCATAATTCGAGAATCAAGACCAACCCCCCCCCCCCCCTCCTCCCCCCCCCCCTCCCCCCAGGACAACATTTTTCCAGAGTACTGTCCTCTATCAATCTTATTCCATTAAACTCTACCCTTCCCACCCGGATAGTACTATTAACGTGTGGTCAGGCACAACATACTGATCAGACATGTTAGTCAGGGCCAGGCAAAGTGTACTGGCCAAGACCCTCACCGCGGCTTCCTCGTAGCCTTCTCTGGAAACGAGCTGTGAGAGATTGAAGTGAAGGATCGAAGTGATCCCAGTAGTAGTGAACGAATGAAGATTAAGTCAAGCATAACACGACCGTCTGAAGGACACCGGACCCCCTTATCAGCACGCTCGTGATGTGAGGAAAGCTACTACAACCCGCCACTTAACGTCATTTTCAGGGCGGATAAAAGAGTAAACCTACTCATTCTGGGCTCTCAAAACAATTATAACCCTTCTCACTCCGGTGATACCCCGGCACATACGAATATAACCCCTGTAACCTTCCCAGCGCACCATAAAATGCAACTGTAGAGGGTTGAACATATCACTAAAATCGTGCAAAAATAATGTTTCAAAACGGACCACTGCGAATATTCGGAAACAGGCTTTTTGTAAACGGAAAAGCTTTAGATAGGGTCTTATGCTTCACGTAGAACGAAAAGGCCATTCATTATCATCAATCTCTCTTCCCACTGAATGAGAGTAGTCTCCCTTCCCTCATGACATCACTAAGCGGGAGTACTGTCTCATGACATCACTAAGCAAGAGTACTGTCTCATGACATCACTAAGCGAGAGTATTGTCTCATGACATCACTAAACGAGAGTACTGTCTCATGACATCACTAAACGAGAGTACTGTCTCACGACATCACTAATCGAGAGTACTGTCTCATGACATCACTAAGCGAGAGTACTGTCTCATGACATCACTAATCGAAAGTACTGTCTCATGACATTACTAAGCGAGAGTACTGTCTCATGACATCACTAATCGAGAGTACTGTCTCATGACGTCACTAAGCGAGAGTACTGTCTCATGACATCACTAATCGAAAGTACTGTCTCATGACATTACTAAGCGAGAGTACTGTCTCATGACATCACTAAGCGAGAGTATTGTCTCATGACATCACTAAACGAGAGTACTGTCTCATGACATTACTAAACGAGAGTACTGTCTCACGACATCACTAATCGAGAGTACTGTCTCATGACATCACTAAGCGAGAGTACTGTCTCATGACATCACTAATCGAAAGTACTGTCTCATGATATTACTAATCGAGAGTACTGTCTCATGACATCACTAATCGAGAGTACTGTCTCATGACGTCACTAAGCGAGAGTACTGTCTCATGACATCACTAATCGAAAGTACTGTCTCATGACATTACTAAGCGAGAGTACTGTCTCATGACATCACTAAGCGAGAGTACTGTCTCATGACATCACTTAGCGAGAGTACTGTCTCATGAAATCACTAAGCGAGAGTACTGTCTCATGATATCACTAAGCGAGAGTACTGTCTTATGACATCACTAAGCGAGAGTACTGTCTCATTACATCACTAAACGAGAGTACTGTTCCATGCCACTGATTAGTTAGGGTACTCTATTCCAACCACTGAATGACGTTACTACGCCATACCATAAGAAAGTGCTGTCACCTGACACCTCTGATGAAGAATACTCAATGCTTCCATCACTAAACAAGAGTTCTATACACTCCCATCACTAAACAAGAGTTATATACACTCCCATCACTAAACAAGAGTTCTATACACTCCCATCACTAAACAAGAGTTCTAGACACTCCCATCACTAAACAAGAGTTCTATACACTCCCATCACTAAACAAGAGTTCTATACACTCCCATCACTAAACAAGAGTTCTATACACTCCCATCACTAAACAAGAGTTCTATAAACTCCCATCACTAAACAAGAGTTCTATACACTCCCATCACTAAACAAGAGTTCTATACACTCCCATCACTAAACAAGAGTTCTCTACACTCCCATCACTAAACAAGAGTTCTATACACTCCCATCACTAAACAAGAGTTCTATACACTCCCATCACTAAACAAGAGTTCTCTACACTCCCATCACTAAACAAGAGTTCTATACACTCCCATCACTAAACAAGAGTTCTCTACACTACCATCACTAGACAAGAGTTCTCTACACTCCCATCACTAAAGAAGAGTTCTCTACACTCCCATCACTAAACAAGAGTTCTCTACACTCCCATCACTAAACAAGAGTTCTATACACTCCCATCACTAAACAAGAGTTCTATACACTCCCATCACTAAACAAGAGTTATATACACTCCCATCACTAAACAAGAGTTCTATACACTCCCATCATTGAACATCAACACTCTACACTCCAACCACTGAACATCAACACTCTACACTCCCACCACTGAACATCAACACTCTACACTCCCACCACTGAACATCAACACTCTACACTCCCTCCACTGAACAACAACACCTATACTCCAAGCACCGAACAAATAACACTCCCCTGTGCAACCAGTACACGAGAAGATACCCTCACTTCGCACCACACAATCTCTCAACGTCCAGCAGACTATATTCTCGCCACTGTCATCCCCAGGCGCATCCGAACGATACCACCAATATTCACAAAGCCAAGGTGGGCATGAGATCATCGAGATAGTTACTTCAAGACCGGCTGTACACATTGGTGACGTGACACATACACACATTGGGGAATCATTCAACGTGAAGACCATACCTTAACTGGAAATGGAAGATTCAAACCGATGTGCCTCTATACATCTTGTGAAAGAGTTGGTTTTACTAAATAATTTATCAACAATACTTAATATTGAAAAACTTTATTATAAACCTCTTATTATGTGAAACAAATTGCTGTAGGGTACATTCTACAAGGAAACCAACTTATTATTTGACATGTCCTTTTATAGATGATGGAGGGGACCAAATGGTCTCGAGGTAAGACGTCGATCAAGGGTGCTGGAGGTCGCGGGTTCAAATCACGAAGGAGATCAAGTTTTTTTCACGTTAACTTTCTGGCATTTCCCCGGATCTCTGATTACTAGAGATCGGACGTCTGTGTACAGTGTCACGCATGTTAAAAACCTCTAGGCAATTTGAAATCGAAAAGAATAGACTTAGCGGCCGCTGCCCGGGCAAAATTCAAAATAATGTTAAAAATCTATCCAATCTATTATGAGTTCCTCGCCGGTGATACGGAGTTCGTGTATTGTGCTGAGATTCTCCCAAGATATGGAGAGGAACAGAGCACTTATGGGTTAAACCGTGTACAATGAAATTGATTCTTCGACTAAACTAAACTAAAGACAAATAAAGAGGGTTGTGTGGGAGATTAACAACTTCGTACGTTAACACACATATTACAGTAACCACAACTGCAACACCCCGAGTGGTATGCAGGGGTCTTTATGTATGACAAGGACAATAATATTACCACTGCCTCACAGAGAGCATGTGGTAAGAGGCGACTAACTATATGACATGGCATAACACGACCATGTTTATGTGGTTTTTTTTAGAGCAACATTGATGACACCTAACAGGCTGCAGGTCTACTATGTTCTAGTGTTTGGGTCTATTAAGATGGACTCACACATCGGTTAACCACCCTCCGTAAGCGCTTGTCCCAACGCAGCGGAGTACTGAACTGCTCGAACCTAGCCCACTAAGCAGGAAACTCTTCTACCGGCTACATCCAGCTCATGCACATGGGCATCTTCCTCTGTAGAAGTACAGGTCGACTAAGACAACTGCAACATCCTCTGAAGAATACTTTCAGTTGGTGGCCTTCTACAGTGACATCCCTACGGTCCAGAAGATGAATCTAGAGATGCGCTCGTAGGGGCAGATGATTATAAAGATGATGATAGTGGCGGAGAAGATGAAGACTTGCAAGGCACTGTGTATGGAAAGCGTGGGAGAGGGAGGCCAAAACAGAGATGGGAGGACAATATAAAAGAGTGGACGGGAAGGTCAATTGCTGAAACTAATATCCTGGAGAAAAATCGAGACGTATGGCGTGAACTGGTTGGACAAACTGTAATAACGGTGCCTCACGATCTTCTAGGTTACGGGTTCTAGGTACGCAACAAAGATGGCGCCGTAACTGATGGGAGTCTACATTGCTCTGCTGTTTTTGGTCATTGTGGATGCAGCCAGATCACGGATTTGCCTGGAATTCACACTAGTCGACGACTTACACCTGTGTTCAGTGAAACGTGGTGTTGTTTTCCATTTAGACTGGTTAATTTGTTCGTTTTTCGTGATTTCTTCCGTCCGATTATCCTGGTCTGGACATCGGCTATATGAATGGCACTACGATTAAACCTGTGTCATATTTCACGGCCTAGTTCACACGGCTGAACCTCACAAAATTGGTGTGTGAGAAATTTAGACACTATTATAATGAACTGAACACAGCTGGGGAGAGATGCCAGACTCACTCACAGGCTGAGTCATGTCCTTACGATCTCTTGTTGTTATGGAAAAGGCACGACACACAACTTTAGATGTCATCCCTCATTCGCTGCCTTGCGGAATACCTGGTTACTGGAAAGGCGTTGGGAGTAAACCCTGGGAAAAAATCAGCATCCTATGCTATCTCCAGTCGTCTCGATAAATATCTTGCCACTGGCCAAAAGTAGCTCAGGACCAGAGAGTGAGGTTGACAAAAGGCGCAGTTATTCCTCACTTTAATCACCACTCAGGTCACCCATTTCAGCGGTCACAGCAAGAGAAAAAACTGAATAAAGAGAGTGGTCTTCATCACTTGTGATGGACAAACATCAGATTACAGGACTGATGATGATGATAATTAAGGTATTGGATATGGATCTTCTTCTTCTTCTTCTTCTTCTTCTTCTTCTTCTTCTTCGTTCGTTCTCAATCTCCCACTATCAAACCCTGAAAGGGTAAGTAGCAGAATGTAGTCCAGAGAACGGAATGCGTTGCGTCGTAGTTTACAGCTTGGCTGCGATATTTGCACCTTTCGGTATTGGATATGGATCTGACATCTTGGGACGACATAGCTGCAGACCGATCCAAATGGAGATGCAACCTGAAGTGCCACCTCAGACTTGATGAAAAAAGGCTATTGCAACACTGAGGAGTGCATGAAAAGAAAAACCAAAAACTGGATAGAGAATTATTACTCCAAGATCGCATCAACATATAGTTTTCTTCTTCATCGTACGCAGTCAGACATCAACCTTTATTTTTTCGCAAAACGCAGCGGTCATCCGGAGGCTGTCGACACTTCCATAGAGCTTGTCTAGTGTTGACACTGGTGATGACCATATCTGCTCTCTCTGATCCTCGTGTGTCAGGCAGTTTTGCAGCAAATGCTCAGCGGTCATTTTCCCGGTACCACACGGACATTCGTCAGTGCCCCCTATCTTCAATTTGTTGAATAGGTGGTACCTCAGTCTATTGTGGCCAGTGCGAAGTCTGAAGACCACGACCTGCTCTCTTCTGTTCAACTGGTAATAGGCATCATTTTTTGTGTAGCCAGTATGTTCGGTTTCCCATTTGGTCATGTATCTAGCTCTAATAAGCCGTTTTGACTCTTCGTATGTCATAATAGTATCTGGTTGTGGTAGTTTTGCACCTTTTTTTGCCAGTCTGTCTGCCTCCTCGTTGCCTTGGATGTTGCAGTGGGATGGAACCCACTGCACCACTACCCTTTTTGGAGCGGACTGCTCTTAAATCATTAAGTTCAGTATTTTTCTGGCTTTTTAGTGCTGTAACTACGGCCAGAGCATCTGTAAGCAGGACTATTTGGCTTTCATTCATTTTACCTTTCACCATTTCTTCCACTGCCGCCCTCAGTGCCTCTGCCTCCGCTCTGAAATTGCTTGTGTATTTTCCAGTAGCGAATGACAGTGTTATTTATCTGCCATTTGGTAGGCTCAGAAATGCTCCTGCCCCTCCGTTCTGGCATCAACATATAGTCTGACATAACTGAAAAAAGGCTACTTAAAATGCCTTTATTGCTTTCCGTGAAACATAGGGCCTTCAATAAATACAAACCAAATGTTCATATCTTGACCTATGTGAGCCAGTTCAATACGTGTACTCCCAGCCTCTTTGATGTATGCCCCAAACATTCTCTATCATGAATCAGTACGCCCCCATCTTGTTCTCTCATCTCCAGGGTTCCATACCAGCACTAACTTACAATTTTAGCAACTGGTTTCCTTAATGTATGACCTACCCACCGGCAACGCCTCGTCTTTATTTTCTGTTCCACCGGTAGCTCCCTGCTTCTCTCCCATAGATCCACATTAGTGATCTTATCGTACCATTTCAATCCCTCTATTCTGCCGCGGCACGCACCTTTGTCGCTATCATTTTTATAGTCCTCCACTTTTCCGAGCCATACAATACAACCGACTTTGCATTGGAGCTGAAGATTTTTATTTTCCTTGAAAATTTAATTACTTTTGATTTCCATAAGTTCTCCAGCGCATTGAAAAACCCCCTCGCCTTTTGTATACGTGTTCTGACATCTGTATCAGTGCCTCCCTGTTGTCTATGTTACTACCAAAATATATGGACGCACACAAATATCGTCAAAGTGTGCCACCATAGAAAATATGATCATCGGCAGTTTCATTGATTCTCAACACACGTGTATGGAATCTATCTATCTATCTATCTATCTATCTATCTATCTATCTATCTATCTATCTATCTATCTATCTATCTATCTATCTATCTATCTATCTATCTATCTATCTATCTATCTATCTATCTATCTATCTATCTATCTATCTATCTATCTATCTATCTATCTATCTATCTATCTATCTATCTATCTATCTATCTATCTATCTATCTATCTATCTATCTATCTATCTATCTATCTATCTATCTATCTATCTATCTATCTATCTATCTATCTATCTATCTATCTATCTATCTATCTATCTATCTATCTATCTATCTATCTATCTATCTATCTATCTATCTATCTATCTATCTATCTATCTATCTATCTATCTATCTATCTATCTATCTATCTATCTATCTATCTATCTATCTATCTATCTATCTATCTATCTATCTATCTATCTATCTATCTATCTATCTATCTATCTATCTATCTATCTATCTATCTATCTATCTATCTATCTATCTATCTATCTATCTATCTATCTATCTATCTATCTATCTATCTATCTATCTATCTATCTATCTATCTATCTATCTATCTATCTATCTATCTATCTATCTATCTATCTATCTATCTATCTATCTATCTATCTATCTATCTATCTATCTATCTATCTATCTATCTATCTATCTATCTATCTATCTATCTATCTATCTATCTATCTATCTATCTATCTATCTATCTATCTATCTATCTATCTATCTATCTATCTATCTATCTATCTATCTATCTATCTATCTATCTATCTATCTATCTATCTATCTATCTATCTATCTATCTATCTATCTATCTATCTATCTATCTATCTATCTATCTATCTATCTATCTATCTATCTATCTATCTATCTATCTATCTATCTATCTATCTATCTATCTATCTATCTATCTATCTATCTATCTATCTATCTATCTATCTATCTATCTATCTATCTATCTATCTATCTATCTATCTATCTATCTATCTATCTATCTATCTATCTATCTATCTATCTATCTATCTATCTATCTATCTATCTATCTATCTATCTATCTATCTATCTATCTATCTATCTATCTATCTATCTATCTATCTATCTATCTATCTATCTATCTATCTATCTATCTATCTATCTATCTATCTATCTATCTATCTATCTATCTATCTATCTATCTATCTATCTATCTATCTATCTATCTATCTATCTATCTATCTATCTATCTATCTATCTATCTATCTATCTATCTATCTATCTATCTATCTATCTATCTATCTATCTATCTATCTATCTATCTATCTATCTATCTATCTATCTATCTATCTATCTATCTATCTATCTATCTATCTATCTATCTATCTATCTATCTATCTATCTATCTATCTATCTATCTATCTATCTATCTATCTATCTATCTATCTATCTATCTATCTATCTATCTATCTATCTATCTATCTATCTATCTATCTATCTATCTATCTATCTATCTATCTATCTATCTATCTATCTATCTATCTATCTATCTATCTATCTATCTATCTATCTATCTATCTATCTATCTATCTATCTATCTATCTATCTATCTATCTATCTATCTATCTATCTATCTATCTATCTATCTATCTATCTATCTATCTATCTATCTATCTATCTATCTATCTATCTATCTATCTATCTATCTATCTATCTATCTATCTATCTATCTATCTATCTATCTATCTATCTATCTATCTATCTATCTATCTATCTATCTATCTATCTATCTATCTATCTATCTATCTATCTATCTATCTATCTATCTATCTATCTATCTATCTATCTATCTATCTATCTATCTATCTATCTATCTATCTATCTATCTATCTATCTATCTATCTATCTATCTATCTATCTATCTATCTATCTATCTATCTATCTATCTATCTATCTATCTATCTATCTATCTATCTATCTATCTATCTATCTATCTATCTATCTATCTATCTATCTATCTATCTATCTATCTATCTATCTATCTATCTATCTATCTATCTATCTATCTATCTATCTATCTATCTATCTATCTATCTATCTATCTATCTATCTATCTATCTATCTATCTATCTATCTATCTATCTATCTATCTATCTATCTATCTATCTATCTATCTATCTATCTATCTATCTATCTATCTATCTATCTATCTATCTATCTATCTATCTATCTATCTATCTATCTATCTATCTATCTATCTATCTATCTATCTATCTATCTATCTATCTATCTATCTATCTATCTATCTATCTATCTATCTATCTATCTATCTATCTATCTATCTATCTATCTATCTATCTATCTATCTATCTATCTATCTATCTATCTATCTATCTATCTATCTATCTATCTATCTATCTATCTATCTATCTATCTATCTATCTATCTATCTATCTATCTATCTATCTATCTATCTATCTATCTATCTATCTATCTATCTATCTATCTATCTATCTATCTATCTATCTATCTATCTATCTATCTATCTATCTATCTATCTATCTATCTATCTATCTATCTATCTATCTATCTATCTATCTATCTATCTATCTATCTATCTATCTATCTATCTATCTATCTATCTATCTATCTATCTATCTATCTATCTATCTATCTATCTATCTATCTATCTATCTATCTATCTATCTATCTATCTATCTATCTATCTATCTATCTATCTATCTATCTATCTATCTATCTATCTATCTATCTATCTATCTATCTATCTATCTATCTATCTATCTATCTATCTATCTATCTACCTATCTATCTACCTATCTATCTATCTATCTATCTACCTACCTACCTACCTACCTACCTACCTACCTACCTACCTACCTACCTACCTACCTACCTACCTACCTACCTACCTACCTACCTACCTACCTACCTACCTACCTACCTACCTACCTACCTACCTACCTACCTACCTACCTACCTACCTACCTACCTACCTACCTACCTACCTACCTACCTACCTACCTACCTACCTACCTACCTACCTACCTACCTACCTACCTACCTACCTACCTACCTACCTACCTACCTACCTACCTACCTACCTACCTACCTACCTACCTACCTACCTACCTACCTACCTACCTACCTACCTACCTACCTACCTACCTACCTACCTACCTACCTACCTACCTACCTACCTACCTACCTACCTACCTACCTACCTACCTACCTACCTACCTACCTACCTACCTACCTACCTACCTACCTACCTACCTACCTACCTACCTACCTACCTACCTACCTACCTACCTACCTACCTACCTACCTACCTACCTACCTACCTACCTACCTACCTACCTACCTACCTACCTACCTACCTACCTACCTACCTACCTACCTACCTACCTACCTACCTACCTACCTACCTACCTACCTACCTACCTACCTACCTACCTACCTACCTACCTACCTACCTACCTACCTACCTACCTACCTACCTACCTACCTACCTACCTACCTACCTACCTACCTACCTACCTACCTACCTACCTACCTACCTACCTACCTACCTACCTACCTACCTACCTACCTACCTACCTACCTACCTACCTACCTACCTACCTACCTACCTACCTACCTACCTACCTACCTACCTACCTACCTACCTACCTACCTACCTACCTACCTACCTACCTACCTACCTACCTACCTACCTACCTACCTACCTACCTACCTACCTACCTACCTACCTACCTACCTACCTACCTACCTACCTACCTACCTACCTACCTACCTACCTACCTACCTACCTACCTACCTACCTACCTACCTACCTACCTACCTACCTACCTACCTACCTACCTACCTACCTACCTACCTACCTACCTACCTACCTACCTACCTACCTACCTACCTACCTACCTACCTACCTACCTACCTACCTACCTACCTACCTACCTACCTACCTACCTACCTACCTACCTACCTACCTACCTACCTACCTACCTACCTACCTACCTACCTACCTACCTACCTACCTACCTACCTACCTACCTACCTACCTACCTACCTACCTACCTACCTACCTACCTACCTACCTACCTACCTACCTACCTACCTACCTACTTCTATCTATCTATCTATCTATCTATCTATCTATCTATCTATCTATCTATCTATCTATCTATCTATCTATCTATCTATCTATCTATCTATCTATCTATCTATCTATCTATCTATCTATCTATCTATCTATCTATCTATCTATCTATCTATCTATCTATCTATCTATCTATCTATCTATCTATCTATCTATCTATCTATCTATCTATCTATCTATCTATCTATCTATCTATCTATCTATCTATCTATCTATCTATCTATCTATCTATCTATCTATCTATCTATCTATCTATCTATCTATCTATCTATCTATCTATCTATCTATCTATCTATCTATCTATCTATCTATCTATCTATCTATCTATCTATCTATCTATCTATCTATCTATCTATCTATCTATCTATCTATCTATCTATCTATCTATCTATCTATCTATCTATCTATCTATCTATCTATCTATCTATCTATCTATCTATCTATCTATCTATCTATCTATCTATCTATCTATCTATCTATCTATCTATCTATCTATCTATCTATCTATCTATCTATCTATCTATCTATCTATCTATCTATCTATCTATCTATCTATCTATCTATCTATCTATCTATCTATCTATCTATCTATCTATCTATCTATCTATCTATCTATCTATCTATCTATCTATCTATCTATCTATCTATCTATCTATCTATCTATCTATCTATCTATCTATCTATCTATCTATCTATCTATCTATCTATCTATCTATCTATCTATCTATCTATCTATCTATCTATCTATCTATCTATCTATCTATCTATCTATCTATCTATCTATCTATCTATCTATCTATCTATCTATCTATCTATCTATCTATCTATCTATCTATCTATCTATCTATCTATCTATCTATCTATCTATCTATCTATCTATCTATCTATCTATCTATCTATCTATCTATCTATCTATCTATCTATCTATCTATCTATCTATCTATCTATCTATCTATCTATCTATCTATCTATCTATCTATCTATCTATCTATCTATCTATCTATCTATCTATCTATCTATCTATCTATCTATCTATCTATCTATCTATCTATCTATCTATCTATCTATCTATCTATCTATCTATCTATCTATCTATCTATCTATCTATCTATCTATCTATCTATCTATCTATCTATCTATCTATCTATCTATCTATCTATCTATCTATCTATCTATCTATCTATCTATCTATCTATCTATCTATCTATCTATCTATCTATCTATCTATCTATCTATCTATCTATCTATCTATCTATCTATCTATCTATCTATCTATCTATCTATCTATCTATCTATCTATCTATCTATCTATCTATCTATCTATCTATCTATCTATCTATCTATCTATCTA
>JAVGWX010000004.1:73796089-74088589 GCA_036924085.1 Ariolimax columbianus
AGATATCTGCTTTGATTAGAGTGTATCTCTCTAAAATCTGAGATATCTGCTTTGACTAGAGTATCTCTCTAAAATCTGAGATATCTGCTTTCACTAGAGTGTTTCTCTCTAAAATCTGAGATATCTGCTTTGAATAGAGTGTTTCTCTCTAAAAATCTGAGATATCTGCTTTGACTAGAGTGTATCTCTCTAATATCTGAGATATCTGCTTTGACTAGAGTTTATCTCTCTAAAATCTGAGATATCTTCTTTGACTAGAGTGTATCTCTCTAAAATCTGAGATATTTTGTTTGACTAGAGTGTATCTCTCTAAAATCTGAGATATCTGCTTTGACTAGAGCGTATCTCTAAAATCTGAGATATATGCTTTGACTAGAGTGTATCTCTCTAATATCTGCTTTGACTAGAGTGTATCTCTCTAAAATCTGAGATATCTGCTTTGACTAGAGTGTATCTCTTTAATATCTGAGATATCTGCTTTGACTAGAGTGCATCTCTCTAATATCTGAGATATCTGCTTTGACTAGAGTGTATCTCTCTAATATCTGAGATATCTGCTTTGACTCGAGTGTATCTCTCTAAAATCTGAGATATCTGCTTTGACTAGAGTATCTCTCTAAAATCTGAGATATCTGCTTTGACTAGAGTGTATCTCTTTAAAATCTGATATATCTGCTTTGACTAGAGTGTATTTCTCTAAAATCTGAGATATCTGATTTGACTAGAGTGTATCTCTCTAAAATCTGAGATATCTGCTTTGACTAGAGTGTATCTTTCTAAAATCTGAGATATCTGCTTTGACTAGGGTGTATCTCTCTAATATCTGAGATATCTACTTTGACTAGAGTGTATCTGTCTAAGATCTGAGATATCTGCTTTGACTAGAGTGTATCTTTCTAATATCTGAGATATCTGCTTTGACTAGAGTGTACCTCTCTAATATCTGAGATATTTGCTTTGACTAGAGTGTATCTTTCTAATATATGAGATATCTGCTTTGACTAGAGTGTATCTCTCTAAAATCTGAGATATCTGCTTTGATTAGAGTGTATCTCTCTAAAATCTGAGATATCTGCTTTGACTAGTGTGAATCTCTCTAAAATTTGAGATATCTGCTTTGACTAGAGTGTATCTCTCTAATATCTGAGATATCTGCTTTGACTAGAGTGTATCTCTCTATAATTTGAGATATCTGCTTTGACTAGAGTGTATCTTTCTAAAATCTGAGATATCTGCTTTGACTAGAGTGTATCTCTCTAATATCTGAGATATCTGCTTTGACTAGAGTGTATCTATCTAAAATCTGAGATATCTGCTTTGACTAGAGTGTATCTCTCTATTAGTGTATCTTTCTAAAATCTGAGATATCTGCTTTGACTAGAGTGTATCTCTCTCAAATCTGAGATATCTGCTTTGACTAGAGTGTATCTTACTAAAATCTGAGATATCTGCTTTGACTAGAGTGTATCTCTCTAATATCTGAGATATCTGCTTTGACTAGAGTGTATCTTTCTAATATCCGAGATTTCTGCTTTGACTAGAGTGTATCTCTCTAAAATCTGAGATATCTGCTTTGACTAGAGTATCTCTCTAAAATCTGAGAAATCTACTTTGACTAGAGTGCATCTCTCTATGATCTGAGATATCTGCTTTGACTAAAGTGTATCTCTCTAATATCTGAGATATCTGCTTTGACTAGAGTGAATCTCTCTAATATGTGAGATATCTGCTTTGGCTAGAGTGTATCTCTCTAAAATCTAAGATATCTGCTTTGACTAGGGAGTATTTCTCTCAAATCTGAGATATCTGCTTTGACTAGATTGTATCTCTCTAATATCAGAGATTTCTGCTTTGACTAGAGTGTATCTCTCTAAAATCTGAGATATCTGCTTTGACTAGAGTGTATCTCTCTAATATCTGAGATATCTGCTTTGACTAGAGTGTATCTTTCTAATATCCGAGATATCTGCTTTGACTAGAGTGAATCTCTCTAAAATCTGAGATATCTGCTTTGACTAGAGTGTATCTCTCTAAAATCTGAGAAATCTACTTTGACTAGAGTGTATCTCTCTAATATCTGAGATATCTGCTTTGACTAGAGTGTATTTCTCTAATATCTGAGATATCTGCTTTGACTAGAGTGAATCTCTCTAATATGTGAGATATCTGCTTTGGCTAGAGTGTATCTCTCTAAAATCTAAGATATCTGCTTTGACTAGGGAGTATTTTTCTCACATCTGAGATATCTGCTTTGACTAGAGTGTATCTCTCTAATATCTGAGATTTCTGCTTTGACTAGAGTGTATCTCTCTAATATCTGAGATATCTGCTTTGACTAGAGTGTATCTCTCTCAAATCTGAGATATCTGCTTTGACTAGAGTGTATCTCTCTAATATCTGAGATATCTGCTTTGACTAGAGTGTATCTCTTTAAAATCTGATATATCTGCTTTGACTAGAGTGTATCTCTCTCAATTCTGAGATATCTGCTTTGACTAGCGTGTATCTCTTTAAAATCTGATATATCTGCTTTGACTAGAGTGTATTTCTCTAAAATCTGAGATATCTGCTTTGAATAGAGTGTATTTCTCTAATATCTGAGATATCTGCTTTGACTAGAGTGTACCTCTCTAATATCTGAGATATCTGCTTTGACTAGAGTGTATCTCTCCAATATCTGAGATATCTGCTTTGATTAGAGTGTATCTCTCTAAGATCTGAGATATCTGCTTTGACTAGAGTGTATCTCTCTAATATCTGAGATATCTGCTTTGACTAGAGTGTATCTCTCTAAAATCTGATATCTGCTTTGAATATAGTGTTTCTCTCTAAAAATCTGAGATTTCTGCTTTGACTAGAGTGTATCTCTCTAATATCTGAGATATCTGCTTTGACTAGAGTGTATCTCTCTAACATCTGAGATATCTGCTTTGACTAGAGTTTATCTCTCTAAAATCTGAGATATCTTCTTTGACTAGAGTGTATCTCTCTAAAATCTGAGATATCTGCTTTGACTAGAGCGTATCTCTAAAATCTGAGATATCTGCTTTGGCTAGAGTGAATCTCTCTCAAATCTGAGATATCTGCTTTGACTAGAGTGTATCTGTCTAATATCTGAGATATCTGCTTTGACTAGAGTGTATCTCTTTAATATCTGAGATATCTGCTTTGACTAGAGTGTCTCTCTCTAATATCTGCTTTGACTAGAGTGTATCTCTCTAAAATCGGAGATATCTGCTTTGACTAGAGTGTATCTCTCTAATATCTGAGATATCTGCTTAGACTAGAGTGTATCTCTCTAATATCTGAGATATCTGCTTTGACTAGAGTGTATCTCTCTAATATCTGAGATATCTGCTTTGACTAGAGTGTATCTCTCTAAAATCTGAGATATCTGCTTTGACTAGAGTGTATCTCTCTAATATCTGAGATATCTGCTTCGACTAGAGTGTATCTCTCTAATATCTGAGATATCTGCTTTGACTAGAGTGTATCTCTCTAATATCTGAGATATCTGCTTTGACTAGAGTGTATCTCTCTAATATCTGAGATATCTGCTTTGACTAGAGTGTATCTCTCTAATATCTGAGATATCTGCTTTGACTAGAGTGTATCTCTAATATCTGAGATATCTGCTTTGACTAGAGTGTATCTCTCTAATATCTGAGATATCTGCTTTGACTAGAGTATATCTCTCTAAAATCTGAGATATCTACTTTGACTAGAGTATCTCTCTAAAATCTGAGAGATCTGCTTTGACTAGAGTGTATCTCTCTAATATCTGAAATATCTGCTTTTACTAGAGTGTTTCTCTCTAAAATCTGAGATATCTGCTTTGACTAGAGTGTATCTCTCTAATATCTGAGATATCTGCTTTGACTAGAGTGTATCTCTCTAATATCTGAGATATCTGCTTTTACTAGAGTGTATCTCTCTAAAATCTGATATCTGCTTTGACTAGAATGTATTTCTCTAATATCTGAGATATCTGCTTTGACTAGAGTGTCTCTTGTATCTGAGATATCTGCTTTGACTAGAGTGTATCTCTCTAATATCTGAGATATCTGCTTTAACTTGAGTTTATCTCTATAAAATCTGAGATATCTGCTTTGACTAGAGTGTATCTCTCTAAAATCTGAGATATCTTCTTTGACTAGAGTGTATCTCTCTAAAATCTGAGATATCTGCTTTGACTAGAGCGTATCTCTAAAATCTGAGATATATGCTTTGACTAGAGTGAATCTCTCTAATATCTGAGATATCTGCTTTGATTAGAGTGTATCTCTCTAATATCTGAGATATCTGCTTTGACTAGAGTGTATCTCTCTAATATCTGCTTTGACTAGAGTGTATCTCTCTAAAATCTGAGATATCTGCTTTGACTAGAGTGTATCTCTCTAATATCTGAGATATCTGCTTTGACTAGAGTGTATCTCTCTAATATCTGAGATATCTGCTTTGACTAGAGTGTATCTCTCTAATATCTGTGATATCTGCTTTGACTAGAGTGTATCTCTCTAATATCTGAGATATCTGCTTTGACTAGAGTGTATCTCTCTAATATCTGAGATATCTGCTTTGACTAGAGTGTATCTCTCTAATATCTGAGATATCTGCTTTGACTAGAGTGTATCTCTCTAATATCTGAGATATCTGCTTTGACTAGAGTGTATCTCTCTAATATCTGAGATATCTGCTTTGACTAGAGTGTATCTCTCTAATATCTGAGATATCTGCTTTGACTAGAGTGTATCTCTCTAATATCTGAGATATCTGCTTTGACTAGAGTGTATCTCTCTAATATCTGAGATATCTGCTTTGACTAGAGTGTATCTCTCTAATATCTGAGATATCTGCTTTGACTAGAGTGTATCTCTCTAATATCTGAGATATCTGATTTGACTAGAGTGTATCTCTCTAAAATCTGAGATATCTGCTTCGACTAGAGTGTATCTCTCTAATATCTGAGATATCTGCTTTGACTAGAGTGTATCTCTCTAATATCTGAGATATCTGCTTTGACTAGAGTGTATCTCTCTAATATCTGAGATATCTGCTTTGACTAGAGTGTATCTCTCTAATATCTGCTTTATCTAGAGTGTATCTCTCCAATATCTGAGATATCTGCTTTGACTAGAGTGTATCTCTCTAAAATCTGATATCTGCTTTGAATATAGTGTTTCTCTCTAAAAATCTGAGATTTCTGCTTTGACTAGAGTGTATCTCTCTAATATCTGAGATATCTGCTTTGACTAGAGTGTATCTCTCTAATATCTGAGATATCTGCTTTGACTAGAGTTTATCTCTCTAAAATCTGAGATATCTTCTTTGACTAGAGTGTATCTCTCTAAAATCTGAGATATCTGCTTTGACTAGAGCGTATCTCTAAAATCTGAGATATCTGCTTTGGCTAGAGTGAATCTCTCTCAAATCTGAGATATCTGCTTTGACTAGAGTGTATCTGTCTAATATCTAAGATATCTGCTTTGACTAGAGTGTATCTCTTTAATATCTGAGATATCTGCTTTGACTAGAGTGTCTCTCTCTAATATCTGCTTTGACTAGAGTGTATCTCTCTAAAATCGGAGATATCTGCTTTGACTAGAGTGTATCTCTCTAATATCTGAGATATCTGCTTTGACTAGAGTGTATCTCTCTAATATCTGAGATATCTGCTTTGACTAGAGTGTATCTCTCTAATATCTGAGATATCTGCTTTGACTAGAGTGTATCTCTCTAAAATCTGAGATATCTGCTTTGACTAAAGTGTATCTCTCTAATATCTGAGATATCTGCTTCGACTAGAGTGTATCTCTCTAATATCTGAGATATCTGCTTTGACTAGAGTGTATCTCTCTAATATCTGAGATATCTGCTTTGACTAGAGTGTATCTCTCTAATATCTGAGATATCTGCTTTGACTAGAGTGTATCTCTCTAATATCTGAGATATCTGCTTTGACTAGAGTGTATCTCTAATATCTGAGATATCTGCTTTGACTAGAGTGTATCTCTCTAATATCTGAGATATCTGCTTTGACTAGAGTATATCTCTCTAAAATCTGAGATATCTACTTTGACTAGAGTATCTCTCTAAAATCTGAGAGATCTGCTTTGACTAGAGTGTATCTCTCTAATATCTGAAATATCTGCTTTTACTAGAGTGTTTCTCTCTAAAATCTGAGATATCTGCTTTGACTAGAGTGTATCTCTCTAATATCTGAGATATCTGCTTTGACTAGAGTGTATCTCTCTAATATCTGAGATATCTGCTTTTACTAGAGTGTATCTCTCTAAAATCTGATATCTGCTTTGACTAGAATGTATTTCTCTAATATCTGAGATATCTGCTTTGACTAGAGTGTCTCTTATATCTGAGATATCTGCTTTGACTAGAGTGTATCTCTCTAATATCTGAGATATCTGCTTTAACTTGAGTTTATCTCTATAAAATCTGAGATATCTGCTTTGACTAGAGTGTATCTCTCTAAAATCTGAGATATCTTCTTTGACTAGAGTGTATCTCTCTAATATCTGCTTTGTCTAGAGTGTATCTCTCTAATATCTGAGATATATGCTTTGACTAGAGTGTATCTCTCTAATATCTGAGATATCTGCATCTGCTTTGACTAGAGTGTATCTCTCTAAAATCTGAGATATCTGCTTTGACTAGAGTGTATCTCTCTAAAATCTGAGATATCTGCTTCGACTAGAGTGTATCTCTCTAAAATCTGAGATATCTGCTTTGACTAGAGTGTATCTCTCTAAAATCTGAGATATCTGCTTCGACTAGAGTGTATCTCTCTAATATCTGAGATATCTGCTTTGACTAGAGTGTATCTCTCTAATATCTGCTTTGACTAGAGTGATCTCTCTAATATCTGAGATATCTGCTTTGACTAGAGTGCATCTCTCTAATATCTGAGATATCTGCTTTGATTAGAGTGTATCTCTCTAAAATCTGAGATATCTGCTTTGACTAGAGTATCTCTCTAAAATCTGAGATATCTGCTTTCACTAGAGTGTTTCTCTCTAAAATCTGAGATATCTGCTTTGAATAGAGTGTTTCTCTCTAAAAATCTGAGATATCTGCTTTGACTAGAGTGTATCTCTCTAATATCTGAGATATCTGCTTTGACTAGAGTTTATCTCTCTAAAATCTGAGATATCTTCATTGACTAGAGTGTATCTCTCTAAAATCTGATATATTTTCTTTGACTAGAGTGTATCTCTCTAAAATCTGAGATATCTGCTTTGACTAGAGCGTATCTCTAAAATCTGAGATATATGCTTTGACTAGAGTGAATCTCTCTAATATCTGAGATATCTGCTTTGACTAGAGTATCTCTTTAATATCTGAGATATCTGCTTTGACTAGAGTGTATCTCTCTAATATCTGCTTTGACTAGAGTGTATCTCTCTAAAATCTGAGATATCTGCTTTGACTAGAGTGTATCTCTCTAATATCTGAGATATCTGCTTTGACTAGAGTGTATCTCTCTAATATCTGAGATATCTGCTTTGACTAGAGTTTATCTCTCTAAAATCGGAGATATCTGCTTTGACTAGAGTGTATCTCTCTAAAATCTGGGATATCTGCTTTGACTAGAGCGTATCTCTAAAATCTGAGATATCTGCTTTGATTAGAGTGTATCTCTCTAATATCTGAGATATCTGCTTTGACTAGAGTGTATCTCTCTAATATCTGAGATATCTGCTTTGACTAGAGTGTATCTCTCTAATATCTGAGATATCTGCTTTGACTAGAGTGTATCTCTCTAATATCTGAGATATCTGCTTTGACTAGAGTGTATCTCTCTAATATCTGAGATATCTGCTTTGACTAGAGTGTATCTCTCTAATATCTGAGATATCTGCTTTGACTAGAGTGTATCTCTCTAATATCTGAGATATCTGCTTTGACTAGAGTGTATCTCTCTAATATCTGAGATATCTGCTTTGACTAGAGTGCATCTCTCTAATATCTGAGATATCTGCTTTGACTAGAGTGTATCTCTCTAATATCTGCTTTGACTAGAATGATCTCTCTAATATCTTAGATATCTGCTTTGACTAGAGTGCATCTCTCTAATATCTGAGATATCTGCTTTGATTAGAGTGTATCTCTCTAAAATCTGAGATATCTGCTTTGACTAGAGTATCTCTCTAAAATCTGAGATATCTGCTTTCACTAGAGTGTTTCTCTCTAAAATCTGAGATATCTGCTTTGACTAGAGTGTTTCTCTCTAATATCTGAGATATCTGCTTTGACTAGAGTGTATCTCTCTAATATCTGAGATATCTGCTTTGACTAGAGTGTATCTCTCTAATATCTGAGATATCTGCTTTGACTAGAGTGTATCTCTCTAATATCTGAGATATCTGCTTTGACTAGAGTGTATCTCTCTAATATCTGAGATATCTGCTTTGACTAGAGCGTATCTCTAAAATCTGAGATATCTGCTTTGATTAGAGTGTATCTCTCTAATATCTGAGATATCTGCTTTGACTAGAGTGTATCTCTCTAATATCTGAGATATCTGCTTTGACTAGAGTGTATCTCTCTAATATCTGAGATATCTGCTTTGACTAGAGTGTATCTCTCTAATATCTGAGATATCTGCTTTGACTAGAGTGTATCTCTCTAATATCTGAGATATCTGCTTTGACTAGAGTGTATCTCTCTAATATCTGAGATATCTGCTTTGACTAGAGTGTATCTCTCTAATATCTGAGATATCTGCTTTGACTAGAGTGTATCTCTCTAATATCTGAGATATCTGCTTTGACTAGAGTGCATCTCTCTAATATCTGAGATATCTGCTTTGACTAGAGTGTATCTCTCTAATATCTGCTTTGACTAGAATGATCTCTCTAATATCTTAGATATCTGCTTTGACTAGAGTGCATCTCTCTAATATCTGAGATATCTGCTTTGATTAGAGTGTATCTCTCTAAAATCTGAGATATCTGCTTTGACTAGAGTATCTCTCTAAAATCTGAGATATCTGCTTTCACTAGAGTGTTTCTCTCTAAAATCTGAGATATCTGCTTTGACTAGAGTGTTTCTCTCTAATATCTGAGATATCTGCTTTGACTAGAGTGTATCTCTCTAATATCTGAGATATCTGCTTTGACTAGAGTGTATCTCTCTAATATCTGAGATATCTGCTTTGACTAGAGTGTATCTCTCTAATATCTGAGATATCTGCTTTGACTAGAGTGTATCTCTCTAATATCTGAGATATCTGCTTTGACTAGAGTGTATCTCTCTAAAATCTGAGATATCTGCTTTGACTAGAGTATCTCTCTAAAATCTGAGATATCTGCTTTGACTAGAGTGTATCTCTTTAATATCTGAGATATCTGCTTTGACTAGAGTGTATCTCTCTAATATCTTCTTTGACTAGAGTGTATCTCTCTAAAATCTGAGATATCTGCTTTGACTAGAGTGTATCTCTCTAATATCTGAGATATCTGCTTTGACTAGAGTGTATCTCTCTAATATCTGAGATATCTGCTTTGACTAGAGTGTATCTCTCTAATATCTGAGATATCTGCTTTGACTAGAGTGTATCTCTCTAAAATCTGAGATATCTGCTTTGACTAGAGTGTATCTCTCTGAGATATCTGCTTCGACTAGAGTGTATCTCTCTAATATCTGAGATATCTGCTATGACTAGAGTGTATCTCTCTAATATCTGAGATATCTGCTTTGACTAGAGTGTATCTCTCTAATATCTGAGATATCTGCTTTGACTAGAGTGTATCTCTCTAATATCTGAGATATCTGCTTTGACTAGAGTGTATCTCTCTAATATCTGAGATATCTGCTTTGACTAGAGTGTATCTCTCTAAAATCTGAGATATCTGCTTTGACTAGAGTATCTCTCTAAAATCTGAGATATCTGCTTTGACTAGCGTGTATCTCTCTAAAATCTGAGATATCTGATTTGACTAGAGTTTATCTCTCCAAAATCTGAGATATCTGCTTCGATTAGAGTGTATCTCTCTAAAATATGAGATATCTGCTTTGACTAGAATGTATCTCTCTAAAATCTGAGATTTCTGCCTTGACTAGAGTGTATCTCTCTAATATCTGAGATATCTGCTTTGACTAGAGTGTATCTCTCTAATATCTGAGATATCTGCTTTGACTAGAGTGTATCTCTCTAATATCTGAGATATCTGCTTTGACTAGAGTGTATCTCTCTAAAATCTGAGATATCTGCTTTGACTAGAGTATCTCTCTAAAATCTGAGATATCTGCTTTCACTAGAGTGTTTCTCTCTAAAATCTGAGATATCTGCTTTGAATAGAGTGTTTCTCTCTAAAAATCTGAGATATCTGCTTTGACTAGAGTGTATCTCTCTAATATCTGAGATATCTGCTTTGACTAGAGTTTATCTCTCTAAAATCTGAGATATCTTCATTGACTAGAGTGTATCTCTCTAAAATCTGATATATTTTCTTTGACTAGAGTGTATCTCTCTAAAATCTGAGATATCTGCTTTGACTAGAGCGTATCTCTAAAATCTGAGATATATGCTTTGACTAGAGTGAATCTCTCTAATATCTGAGATATCTGCTTTGACTAGAGTATCTCTTTAATATCTGAGATATCTGCTTTGACTAGAGTGTATCTCTCTAATATCTGCTTTGACTAGAGTGTATCTCTCTAAAATCTGAGATATCTGCTTTGACTAGAGTGTATCTCTCTAATATCTGAGATATCTGCTTTGACTAGAGTGTATCTCTCTAATATCTGAGATATCTGCTTTGACTAGAGTTTATCTCTCTAAAATCGGAGATATCTGCTTTGACTAGAGTGTATCTCTCTAAAATCTGGGATATCTGCTTTGACTAGAGCGTATCTCTAAAATCTGAGATATCTGCTTTGATTAGAGTGTATCTCTCTAATATCTGAGATATCTGCTTTGACTAGAGTGTATCTCTCTAATATCTGAGATATCTGCTTTGACTAGAGTGTATCTCTCTAATATCTGAGATATCTGCTTTGACTAGAGTGTATCTCTCTAATATCTGAGATATCTGCTTTGACTAGAGTGTATCTCTCTAATATCTGAGATATCTGCTTTGACTAGAGTGTATCTCTCTAATATCTGAGATATCTGCTTTGACTAGAGTGTATCTCTCTAATATCTGAGATATCTGCTTTGACTAGAGTGTATCTCTCTAATATCTGAGATATCTGCTTTGACTAGAGTGTATCTCTCTAATATCTGAGATATCTGCTTTGACTAGAGTGCATCTCTCTAATATCTGAGATATCTGCTTTGACTAGAGTGTATCTCTCTAATATCTGCTTTGACTAGAATGATCTCTCTAATATCTTAGATATCTGCTTTGACTAGAGTGCATCTCTCTAATATCTGAGATATCTGCTTTGATTAGAGTGTATCTCTCTAAAATCTGAGATATCTGCTTTGACTAGAGTATCTCTCTAAAATCTGAGATATCTGCTTTCACTAGAGTGTTTCTCTCTAAAATCTGAGATATCTGCTTTGACTAGAGTGTTTCTCTCTAATATCTGAGATATCTGCTTTGACTAGAGTGTATCTCTCTAATATCTGAGATATCTGCTTTGACTAGAGTGTATCTCTCTAATATCTGAGATATCTGCTTTGACTAGAGTGTATCTCTCTAATATCTGAGATATCTGCTTTGACTAGAGTGTATCTCTCTAATATCTGAGATATCTGCTTTGACTAGAGTGTATCTCTCGAAAATCTGAGATATCTGCTTTGACTAGAGTATCTCTCTAAAATCTGAGATATCTGCTTTGACTAGAGTGTATCTCTTTAATATCTGAGATATCTGCTTTGACTAGAGTGTATCTCTCTAATATCTTCTTTGACTAGAGTGTATCTCTCTAAAATCTGAGATATCTGCTTTGACTAGAGTGTATCTCTCTAATATCTGAGATATCTGCTTTGACTAGAGTGTATCTCTCTAATATCTGAGATATCTGCTTTGACTAGAGTGTATCTCTCTAATATCTGAGATATCTGCTTTGACTAGAGTGTATCTCTCTAAAATCTGAGATATCTGCTTTGACTAGAGTGTATCTCTCTGAGATATCTGCTTCGACTAGAGTGTATCTCTCTAATATCTGAGATATCTGCTATGACTAGAGTGTATCTCTCTAATATCTGAGATATCTGCTTTGACTAGAGTGTATCTCTCTAATATCTGAGATATCTGCTTTGACTAGAGTGTATCTCTCTAATATCTGAGATATCTGCTTTGACTAGAGTGTATCTCTCTAATATCTGAGATATCTGCTTTGACTAGAGTGTATCTCTCTAAAATCTGAGATATCTGCTTTGACTAGAGTATCTCTCTAAAATCTGAGATATCTGCTTTGACTAGCGTGTATCTCTCTAAAATCTGAGATATCTGATTTGACTAGAGTTTATCTCTCCAAAATCTGAGATATCTGCTTCGATTAGAGTGTATCTCTCTAAAATATGAGATATCTGCTTTGACTAGAATGTATCTCTCTAAAATCTGAGATTTCTGCCTTGACTAGAGTGTATCTCTCTAAAATCTGAGATATCTGCTTTGACTAGAGTGTATCTCTCTAATATCTGAGATATCTGCTTTGACTAGAGTGTATCTCTCTAATATCTGAGATATCTGCTTTGACTAGAGTGTATCTCTCTAATATCTGAGATATCTGCTTTGACTAGAGTGTATCTCTCTAATATCTGAGATATCTGCTTTGACTAGAGTGTATCTCTCTAATATCTGAGATATCTGCTTTGACTAGAGTGTATCTCTCTAATATCTGAGATATCTGCTTTGACTAGAGTGCATCTCTCTAATATCTGAGATATCTGCTTTGACTAGAGTGTATCTCTCTAATATCTGCTTTGACTAGAATGATCTCTCTAATATCTTAGATATCTGCTTTGACTAGAGTGCATCTCTCTAATATCTGAGATATCTGCTTTGATTAGAGTGTATCTCTCTAAAATCTGAGATATCTGCTTTGACTAGAGTATCTCTCTAAAATCTGAGATATCTGCTTTCACTAGAGTGTTTCTCTCTAAAATCTGAGATATCTGCTTTGACTAGAGTGTTTCTCTCTAATATCTGAGATATCTGCTTTGACTAGAGTGTATCTCTCTAATATCTGAGATATCTGCTTTGACTAGAGTGTATCTCTCTAATATCTGAGATATCTGCTTTGACTAGAGTGTATCTCTCTAATATCTGAGATATCTGCTTTGACTAGAGTGTATCTCTCTAATATCTGAGATATCTGCTTTGACTAGAGTGTATCTCTCTAAAATCTGAGATATCTGCTTTGACTAGAGTATCTCTCTAAAATCTGAGATATCTGCTTTGACTAGAGTGTATCTCTTTAATATCTGAGATATCTGCTTTGACTAGAGTGTATCTCTCTAATATCTTCTTTGACTAGAGTGTATCTCTCTAAAATCTGAGATATCTGCTTTGACTAGAGTGTATCTCTCTAATATCTGAGATATCTGCTTTGACTAGAGTGTATCTCTCTAATATCTGAGATATCTGCTTTGACTAGAGTGTATCTCTCTAATATCTGAGATATCTGCTTTGACTAGAGTGTATCTCTCTAAAATCTGAGATATCTGCTTTGACTAGAGTGTATCTCTCTGAGATATCTGCTTCGACTAGAGTGTATCTCTCTAATATCTGAGATATCTGCTATGACTAGAGTGTATCTCTCTAATATCTGAGATATCTGCTTTGACTAGAGTGTATCTCTCTAATATCTGAGATATCTGCTTTGACTAGAGTGTGTCTCTCTAATATCTGAGATATCTGCTTTGACTAGAGTGTATCTCTCTAATATCTGAGATATCTGCTTTGACTAGAGTGTATCTCTCTAAAATCTGAGATATCTGCTTTGACTAGAGTATCTCTCTAAAATCTGAGATATCTGCTTTGACTAGCGTGTATCTCTCTAAAATCTGAGATATCTGATTTGACTAGAGTTTATCTCTCCAAAATCTGAGATATCTGCTTCGATTAGAGTGTATCTCTCTAAAATATGAGATATCTGCTTTGACTAGAATGTATCTCTCTAAAATCTGAGATTTCTGCCTTGACTAGAGTGTATCTCTCTAATATCTGAGATATCTGCTTTGACTAGAGTGTATCTCTCTAATATCTGAGATATCTGCTTTGACTAGAGTGTATCTCTCTAATATCTGAGATATCTGCTTTGACTAGAGTGTATCTCTCTAAAATCTGAGATATCTGCTTTGACTAGAGTATCTCTCTAAAATCTGAGATATCTGCTTTCACTAGAGTGTTTCTCTCTAAAATCTGAGATATCTGCTTTGAATAGAGTGTTTCTCTCTAAAAATCTGAGATATCTGCTTTGACTAGAGTGTATCTCTCTAATATCTGAGATATCTGCTTTGACTAGAGTTTATCTCTCTAAAATCTGAGATATCTTCATTGACTAGAGTGTATCTCTCTAAAATCTGATATATTTTCTTTGACTAGAGTGTATCTCTCTAAAATCTGAGATATCTGCTTTGACTAGAGCGTATCTCTAAAATCTGAGATATATGCTTTGACTAGAGTGAATCTCTCTAATATCTGAGATATCTGCTTTGACTAGAGTATCTCTTTAATATCTGAGATATCTGCTTTGACTAGAGTGTATCTCTCTAATATCTGCTTTGACTAGAGTGTATCTCTCTAAAATCTGAGATATCTGCTTTGACTAGAGTGTATCTCTCTAATATCTGAGATATCTGCTTTGACTAGAGTGTATCTCTCTAATATCTGAGATATCTGCTTTGACTAGAGTTTATCTCTCTAAAATCGGAGATATCTGCTTTGACTAGAGTGTATCTCTCTAAAATCTGGGATATCTGCTTTGACTAGAGCGTATCTCTAAAATCTGAGATATCTGCTTTGATTAGAGTGTATCTCTCTAATATCTGAGATATCTGCTTTGACTAGAGTGTATCTCTCTAATATCTGAGATATCTGCTTTGACTAGAGTGTATCTCTCTAATATCTGAGATATCTGCTTTGACTAGAGTGTATCTCTCTAATATCTGAGATATCTGCTTTGACTAGAGTGTATCTCTCTAATATCTGAGATATCTGCTTTGACTAGAGTGTATCTCTCTAATATCTGAGATATCTGCTTTGACTAGAGTGTATCTCTCTAATATCTGAGATATCTGCTTTGACTAGAGTGTATCTCTCTAATATCTGAGATATCTGCTTTGACTAGAGTGTATCTCTCTAATATCTGAGATATCTGCTTTGACTAGAGTGCATCTCTCTAATATCTGAGATATCTGCTTTGACTAGAGTGTATCTCTCTAATATCTGCTTTGACTAGAATGATCTCTCTAATATCTTAGATATCTGCTTTGACTAGAGTGCATCTCTCTAATATCTGAGATATCTGCTTTGATTAGAGTGTATCTCTCTAAAATCTGAGATATCTGCTTTGACTAGAGTATCTCTCTAATATCTGAGATATCTGCTTTCACTAGAGTGTTTCTCTCTAAAATCTGAGATATCTGCTTTGACTAGAGTGTTTCTCTCTAATATCTGAGATATCTGCTTTGACTAGAGTGTATCTCTCTAATATCTGAGATATCTGCTTTGACTAGAGTGTATCTCTCTAATATCTGAGATATCTGCTTTGACTAGAGTGTATCTCTCTAATATCTGAGATATCTGCTTTGACTAGAGTGTATCTCTCTAATATCTGAGATATCTGCTTTGACTAGAGTGTATCTCTCGAAAATCTGAGATATCTGCTTTGACTAGAGTATCTCTCTAAAATCTGAGATATCTGCTTTGACTAGAGTGTATCTCTTTAATATCTGAGATATCTGCTTTGACTAGAGTGTATCTCTCTAATATCTTCTTTGACTAGAGTGTATCTCTCTAAAATCTGAGATATCTGCTTTGACTAGAGTGTATCTCTCTAATATCTGAGATATCTGCTTTGACTAGAGTGTATCTCTCTAATATCTGAGATATCTGCTTTGACTAGAGTGTATCTCTCTAATATCTGAGATATCTGCTTTGACTAGAGTGTATCTCTCTAAAATCTGAGATATCTGCTTTGACTAGAGTGTATCTCTCTGAGATATCTGCTTCGACTAGAGTGTATCTCTCTAATATCTGAGATATCTGCTATGACTAGAGTGTATCTCTCTAATATCTGAGATATCTGCTTTGACTAGAGTGTATCTCTCTAATATCTGAGATATCTGCTTTGACTAGAGTGTATCTCTCTAATATCTGAGATATCTGCTTTGACTAGAGTGTATCTCTCTAATATCTGAGATATCTGCTTTGACTAGAGTGTATCTCTCTAAAATCTGAGATATCTGCTTTGACTAGAGTATCTCTCTAAAATCTGAGATATCTGCTTTGACTAGCGTGTATCTCTCTAAAATCTGAGATATCTGATTTGACTAGAGTTTATCTCTCCAAAATCTGAGATATCTGCTTCGATTAGAGTGTATCTCTCTAAAATATGAGATATCTGCTTTGACTAGAATGTATCTCTCTAAAATCTGAGATTTCTGCCTTGACTAGAGTGTATCTCTCTAAAATCTGAGATATCTGCTTTGACTAGAGTGTATCTCTCTAATATCTGAGATATCTGCTTTGACTAGAGTGTATCTCTCTAATATCTGAGATATCTGCTTTGACTAGAGTGTATCTCTCTAATATCTGAGATATCTGCTTTGACTAGAGTGTATCTCTCTAAAATCTGAGATATCTGCTTTGACTAGAGTATCTCTCTAAATTCTGAGATATCTGCTTTCACTAGAGTGTTTCTCTCTAAAATCTGAGATATCTGCTTTGACTAGAGTGTATCTCTCTAATATCTGAGATATCTGCTTTGACTAGAGTGTATCTCTCTAATATCTGAGATATCTGCTTTGACTAGAGTGTATCTCTCTAATATCTGAGATATCTGCTTTGACTAGAGTGTATCTCTCTAATATCTGAGATATCTGCTTTGACTAGAGTGTATCTCTCTAAAATCTGAGATATCTGCTTTGACTAGAGTGTATCTCTCTATAATATCTGAGATATCTGCTTCGACTAGAGTGTATCTCTCTAATATCTGAGATATCTGCTTTGACTAGAGTGTATCTCTCTAATATCTGATATATCTGCTTTGACTAGAGTGTATCTCTCTAATATCTGAGATATCTGCTTTGACTAGAGTGTATCTCTCTAATATCTGAGATATCTGCTTTGACTAGAGTGTATCTCTCTAATATCTGAGATATCTGCTTTGACTAGAGTGTATCTCTCTAAAATCTGAGATATCTGCTTTGACTAGAGTATCTCTCTAAAATCTGAGATATCTGCTTTGACTAGCGTGTATCTCTCTAATATCTGAGATATCTGATTTGACTAGAGTTTATCTCTCTAAAATCTGAGATATCTGCTTTGACTAGAGTGTATCTCTCTAAAATCTGGGATATCTGCTTTGACTAGAGCGTATCTCTAAAATCTGAGATATCTGCTTTGACTAGAGTGTATCTCTCTAAAATCTGAGATATCTGCTTTGAGTAGAGTGTATCTCTCTAAAATCTGATATCTGCTTTGACTAGAGTGTTTCTCTCTAAAAATCGGAGATATCTGCTTTGACTAGAGTGTATCTCTCTAATATCTGAGATATCTGCTTTGACTAGAGTGTATCTCTCTAATATCTGAGATATCATCTTTGACTAGAGTGTATCTCTCTAATATCTGAGATATCTGCTTTGATTAGAGTGTATCTCTCTAATATCTGAGATATCTGCTTTGACTAGAGTGTATCTCTCTAATATCTGAGATATCTGCTTTGACTAGAGTGTATCTCTCTAATATCTGCTTTGTCTAGAGTGTATCTCTCTATCTGAGATATATGCTTTGACTAGAGTGTATCTCTCTAATATCTGAGATATCTGCTTTGACTAGAGTGATCTCTCTAATATCTGAGATATCTGCTTTGACTAGAGCGCATCTCTCTAATATCTGAGATATCTGCTTTGACTAGAGTGTATCTCTCTAAAATCTTAGATATTTGCTTTGACTAGAGTATATCTCTCTAAAATCTGAGATATCTGCTTTGACTAGAGTGTATTTCTCTAAAATCTGAGATATCTGCTTTGACTAGGGTGTATCTCTCTAATATCAGATATATCTGCTTTGACTAGAGTGTATCTCTCTAATATCTGAGATATCTGCTTTGACTAGAGTGTATCTCTCTAATATCTGAGATATCTGCTTTGACTAGAGTGTATCTTTCTAAAATCTGATATCTGCTTTGACTAGAGTGTATCTCTCTAATATCTGAGATATCATCTTTGACTAGAGTGTATCTCTCTAATATCTGAGATATATGCTTTGACTAGAGTGTATCTCTCTAATATCTGAGATATCTGCTTTGACTAGAGTGTATCTCTCTAATATCTGCTTTGACTAGAGTGTATCTTTCTAATATCTGAGATATATGCTTTGACTAGTGTGTATCTCTCTAATATCTGAGATATCTGCTTTGACTAGAGTGATCTCTCTAATATCTGAGATATCTGCTTTGACTAGAGTGCATCTCTCTAATATCTGCTTTGACTAGAGTGTATCTCTCTAAAATCTTAGATATCTGCTTTGACTAGAGTGTATCTCTCTAAAATCTGAGATATCTGCTGTGGCTAGAGTGTATCTCTCTAAAATCTGAGATATCTGCTTTGACTAGGGTGTATCTCTCTAATATCAGATATATCTGCTTTGACTAGAGTGTATCTCTCTAATATCTGAGATATCTGCTTTGACTAGAGTGTATCTCTCTAATATCTGAGATATCTGCTTTGACTAGAGTGTATCTCTTTAAAATCTGAGATATCTGCTTTGATTAGAGTGTATCTCTCATGTGGACGAACGTCTACACAGTTCGATCATCAAAGAAAGCATTGAGAAAAGGAGGGGCGGGATTTGTCATACTTCTACAGGATGGAGCCGTTATAGGAAAAGCAAGTGCTACCGGGGAGCCCTCGACAAATCTAAGAACAGAGCAACAGGAAATAATTGAAGCAGTCAAACTTTTGGATGAAAAGGGGTTAAAGGATAACAGAATAGTGTTTTTTGTGTGACTGCATGGACATTTTGCAGGCCACACACAAAAAAACCAGATAGTATAGAAACCAGATTTCCGGTAAGATGCGACCAAGCAGCAACAGCTGTTCTCATGGTCAGCGATATTCGTGAGGTTTGTTAGTTCCACTTCATGTGTGGGGCGCGGTGTTGTATGACGATCATTTTCTAGCACGTCCTACGCTATTCACAGGAAGCCTATGTGTGTAAATTTCATCGGAATTCGGAGATACACGATCTGTTCTTCATGTGTAATACACGTTGTTGGATAGGACGTCACTACGGATTGCGCACCGTCCTTGGTTGGTGTGAACGACCTTCTTGGAAATTGCGTGCCATGACCGGAAGGTGTAAGGTGTGCTCATGCTTGGCGCCGCATTCCAGTGGCGCTGAGGTCGGCTAGCTCTTCCATGGAAGAGTGAAAAGTGAAATTAGTAGCCTGCCGATTAAAGTGAGCTCACACGCCAACCTCACCTCCTCGGGGTACACACTGGGCAACTAGAACCGCGAGGCTCTAGGCTAACGAGGCAATGGCTCGTCTGGGGGGACGGGCTCCTTCAGGTTACTTGCAGATGTTGGCCCACCGTAGCTTGGAGAGGAGATGGGCGCCGCCAGGTGATTTCAAGCCTAAGAATCACACATGAGGACAAAAACGAAATCTATTATCGTGGGATTTTCATGTCTTCATGTGTGCTCCAACGACCTGATGGGTTATGGGATGAACTGAACTGAAGTATGGAAAGGGAACTGATATACCAGCTAAATAAACTCTCAGACCACAATAAAATTCCCCTCCAGTGGATTCCAGCTCACTGCAGCATACCTGCAAATAAATGGGCGGACAGACTGGCCAGGGAGGAGAGACAGAACAATTCACCCACCCAGTATCACTGCCAGAAGTCAAGGCACACATCCCAAAATAATATAAACAACAGTGGATAGAGAGAACAAACAGCAAATACCCACAGGACCCAATCAATAGACTGAATAGAAAACAGTATACCACAATTTTCCATCTCAGAACACATCATTGCAGACTAAATGCACATATGCATAAAATGAAAGCAGCATAGACTGCACATGTCAGAAAGGACCACAGACTGTCCAAAAACATGTCCACTGCACCAAGGCTCCAGTGAGAAGACCTGGCCCGGGGAAAGAAACATACAAGACAAACTGGGGGGAACCATTGAGGACCTGCGACTGACGTGTCACTTCATGGAGCGGCCCATCTGGTGGCATAAAACGAACATGCAAAACCGAACGCAAAGAAGAAGAACCCATGAGCTCCAGCACCCGAGACAAACACCTTACCTCAAGACCACTGGGTCCCCCTACAATTGTGATCTGGTCTATGGAGATGAACAAAGTGATTGTGTAGCCTTGAAGAACTTTCCACCACAGCAAACATTATCCAAAGAACTGGGCTTCATGTGTAAACATAATTGTTTTTTTTAAACATAGTAAATAGGAAGAAAAAGAAGAAAAACACACATGTAAAGTTGGTTCTGCTATATGTCTAAGAGTATCACATACAGTCAACAAACTTTCATTAACATATTTCATGTTAGATGGCCAAAGGTAATGGCAAACAGATCTGTGGGCAAGAACTTGGCAAAAACCAATACAGCAGAAAATGTAGAGAAAGTGGAGATGGATACTATCAGAAAGATGCTGGACAGCATAACGAGACATGTTAGATTTCAAACTAAAGGAGAAGAGATGAGTGAAGAGACCAAGAAACACCCAGTGGAGAAGAAAAAGCCAGTTCAGTTAGTGTCTATCATTGGCAGAACTCAACAGGGTGGCACAGAATCAGAAGAGATGGAGAGCATCTGTGGTGACCCTATGTTCCAAGGGTGACTAAATGACAAAATGGTGATTCTCCTTCGCTCATATGCTTCTTTGACTTCAAGAATTCTCCTGCCTGTTATAAATGTATTTGCTTGTGCACAATAATAGCTGTCCATCGTTGTCGATGAGGACCACCGACATCATCCTTGTCACAGATTTCCCTGTTGGGTGTGGGTGTGCATGTGGCTGAATAGGCCAATGCGAGCACGAAAACATCTGCTACATATCGGGCACACGAGGTTTGTAGAAGGGGATGGTGTTCTCGATGCTCGGGATTTCCGCGTCTCGCGTCTGTTCTGGGCTTTCACAACACGGTCATCTTCACCGGCAGCTACACCCGATTTGACTGCGCTTCTCCAGTCAGATCTGTTTTTCGCAAGACATTCCCAGGTGTCGATGTCTATCTGGCTACTTTTTAGTGAGTCCTTCAGACCATCTTTAAAACGTTTCTTTGGGCGCACTCTCTCAGCTCGCCGTAGAGAAGCTTCTTTGGGAGCCGCTCGTCTGACATACGGACGAGGTGTCCGACCCATCCTAGTCGTGCTTTTTCTAGCAGTGCATGGATGCTGGACATGTTAGCCCTCGAGAGAACCTCGATGTCAGTGACACGATCTTGCCATCGGATGTGGAATATTCGCCTCAGGCAACCTGTGTGGAAGTGGTTTAACCTCCTTGCATGTCCAGAGTATACAGTCCAGCTTTCGCAAGCGTATAGTAGGGTTGGAATGATGGTTGCACGGTAGACTTTGAGTTTGGTCTTGACGCTGATGCCACGACCTGCCCAGACCATCGAGCGCATTCTACCAAAGGCTGTGCTGGCCTTTGCTATTCTGCTTGCCACCTCATCGTCTAGGCTGACAGATCTCGACAGCGTGCTGCCCAGATATGTGAATTTGTCTACGGCATTCAACGTCTGCCCGCTGACTGTAGTCTCTGGTTTTGTGTACGGCATGCCTGGTGCTGGTTGGTACATGACCTCTGTTTTTTTGGCATTTATGGTCAGGCCAAAATTTTCGCATGCGGCAGAGAACTGGTCCATTCCAACCTGCATGTTCAGTTCTGAGTTGCTCATTAGAGCGCAGTCGTCAGCAAATACAAGTTCCCTGATTATGTCGCCAGCCACTTTGGTTTTGGCCTTCATTCTTCTGGAATTGAGTAACTTGCCATCTGTGCGGTACTTTATGGGTATTCCAAGCTCCAATGATCTGAAGGCGTCTGTCATCGTGGCCGCGAACATCATGCTAAACAAAGATTGTATATATATCATAATAGCCCCCATTTTTGGCATAAATTCTTTTTATGGTTGATTAATTAAATACATTAGCTCACCCACTGATCTATTTTGAAATATGATATTGCATTTTTCCTTAATTTCTCTGATGTAGTTACATAATTATGTGATTTATATTTCTTTATACCGTCCTTAGTTGTAATATAAGTTTTGAAGTTACTAGTATTGTACATGGGTTATCATCACAGATAAATCATATTTTATCCCTGGATTCAGTCAATTAAAACATGGTGTACAGTTATTTTATTGAGACTACTAACAGCAAAGCAGACCACAAAAGATATCAAGACAAATTACAAGTAATGCTTAATTTGAACAAGTAGAAGACATAAATGAACACAGAAGAAAAACCACAGATTTTTGCACAAAAAAAAAAAAGAAAAAGAAATACGTGTACCCATGTTTTCATATCTGTTTTGTTTTTGTTGTTGACTGTTTTTAAATAAATAATTTTGCTTAAAAACATTTTGAATATATGGGAGATGTCACATGTTTGAATTATCAAATCCTACAAGAATTATTACTGGGGAACATTCTCCTTTAACTGAATGATCAATGGTCAGCTATACCTCCAAATTTATGGCCTAATAACTTTAAAAAAAATAAATACAGACCTTCTACTACTTTTAATCATATCAGTTATAATGGCACCAAGAACACCTTGCGTAAGAAAGAGACAATTTCTATATGTAGAAAGACACTGTAGACAAAATATTTTCATTATATTTGTCTCCTGAAGTTTATTTTAAACAAATAAACATCAATCATTACGTTTATTAACTTTCACATTTTTCAAAGATGTTTATTAAATTTCAGTTTTTCAAATACCCTATTATTAAAACAAAAGCTCAAACGATTTATGTTATTTAATTGTCAGAATCTTTTGCTTTCAAGGAAAGAAGGTTCAAGCTGCTGAAATATTATGTAAGAACAAATGTTTATGAATGTGTCATGTGTATAAAAAAAAATGCATTCATGGCTCATTAGCTTAAAAAAAGATACATTTAAACAGTAGTGAAAATGAGAGACTTCAATGCTAAAGACAACCTGGATTATCAACAGATTATTGGAAGACAAGGAATGTGACAGTTGAACGGAAATGGAAAAATATTTGCAGACCAATGTATGCTCAACAAAATTATAACTGGAGGAAGCATGTTTCCACACAAAGAAAAGGTACACAAGGCCACATGGAGATCACCAGATGGCCTGATGGAAAATCAGATTGATCACATATTTGTCAGTCAAGTGTTCAGAAGTAAACTACAAGATGTAAAAGTAAAGTGAGGTGCAGACGCAGCCTCATCCCACCACATGTTGCTGGGGATCTTGCATCTTAAACTAAAAAGGTACCCTGTACAGGGTGCAAGGAGAACAAGATATAATGTACACCTCTTACAAGAACAGGAAAGGATGACATATATAGCACAAAACTTAACAGATAGGTTAAAGAGATGTGGAATAAGACATGTGAAGAAACTGTAGGATTCAAGAGAACCCAACAAGAAATGGATCACAACATAGACATTACATAAAGAAGAAGAAAGGAAAAAGAAGAAAAGCTATACTCAACAAATGCTGAATCCATGTATATGGAAAAATAAATAAGGAAATATATTAACAAGTTGGCACAGGAGGCAGAAGTGACAGAAGAGAGAGAGGAAGTATTAGAGATCTCTAAGAAAATAGCAAATAGATACATACAGAAATAAAAATCAAAGATTGAGAAGGCAAGATATTGATAAAACATTGGAGGAACAACATAAACGATTAGCTGAGCACTTCAAAGAAAGAGACCTCTACCACAACAAACACCAAACATTCTACTGCAACCCACCAAGTAAGATAGAAAACTAAAGGGTCACATCTAAACTCAAGAAAAGGAAAGTGGCAGGACCAGTTGGAATAGCAGCAGAAGCTATAATAACAGATATTTATAAGGCCACAGATACATTGCAAGGACTATTCAAGAAGAAATGGAAAGAGAAAAGAGTGCCCACAAAATGAAAAAAACTACATCTGATTTAAACTGGCTAAGATGGGAGACCTGGCAGATTGCAGCAATTAAAGTGGGATTACATTGCTATCAGTGTCAGGCAAGATATTAAACAGAATCATCTTGGACAGATTAAAAGCAAAAGTAAACAAAATGCTCAGAGAGGAACAGGCAGGATTTTGCCAGGAAAGAACATGCACAGATCATATAACTACTCTACTCATCCTTATAGAACAATTTATTGAATGGAAATCATCCCAATACGCAAATTGTATAGACTATGAAAAGTCATTTGACAGTGTGGACTGAAGTACGCGATGGCAACTGTTGGAACACTGTTGAATATCAAAGAAGTTCATAACCCATATACAGAACATGTATGAAAATACAGCTAGTAGAATGGTACATGAAGGAGCACTGACTGATAGCTTTGGGATGCAAACAGAGGTAAGATATGGATAATGAAGACATCAACCGAGGGAAAAAGAACTGGTAGTCAGTGTATACTATTGTCACAATTATACTGGAACGAGAGCCATTGAAAGAGGTGGATACCTTTTCTTACTTGGCAGCACAATTGACACATCAGTAGGTGCAGATGCAGCTGTAAGGATCAGATTTTGATAGTCATGGGGGCATTCCTGACACTAAACAACATATGGAGATCCAGAGAAATCAAGATGCACACCAAAGTTAGAATATTCAACGCCAGCGTCAAGTGCTGCTGTATGAAGCAGAGACATGGAGTCGACATGGTGAGGAATGAAGATTTTTTGAAAAGGAGCCAACAACATCCACTGGAAGAACAAATTAAGCCAAAAAAATGGGGCTGGATAAGACCTACGCTGCAGAAGGCACAGTACAACATAGCCAAAAATGCTCTTACATGGAATTCTCATGGGGAAGAGAGAGAGGGGTAGACCCAAAACTACATAAAGAAGAGAATGTGAGAAGGAACTAGGGTTAAATGATTACACCTGAAGAAAGAGCAGCCTAGGCCGGTGTATACTGGAGGGATGCTTTAAATGGCCTATGCACTGAGAGGAGTGACGGGCTTTGATTGATTGATAATCTTTTCACAATCTCTCCATTATCATCAAATCTGTTTTGCTTTCAAATATCTCTCTACACATAATACGAACGTTGATATATTTATGCTTAACATAGATCATTTTTCAATCTGCTGCCACACAGAAAAAAAAAAGATCTAAACGTAGTTAAGTTTTAAACGTAATTTACATCCAGGATACCTTTTGCTGTTTTTGTATTCATAAGGAATCCTACTCCAAGTTTTGCATTTATATTTTTGTCAAACCTGAGTATAGAAATGTGTAATCTTGATAATTGTTGTGCACCCTCTACCTTTAATCCTAGTACCTGCTACACTCATTATTGTTATTTCTAATCTTCATTTCTTCTATTACATCTTCAGCCTTGTTGTTAATGCCACAGATATTGATGGTACAAATCTTAACTTTAGTTGTCATTGTAAGTTTACGTGTCATTATCAAGATCTATTCTATATTCTATGAGCGTTGAAGAAAAATAAATTTAAATCCACTGTCGGCTCGTTAGGCAAGCCACATTTTCATCATCGCCTTTATAGCACGATACCGGGTGCACAACATTATACATTTCGTCCAGAAAACACATACTCTGATAGAATACTGAAGAAACTGTACACTGGAAGAGTGAGACCAGTTCTCGAGTATGGCATTGCGGCATGGGCAACAGCAGCAAAAGCGAACTTTGATAAAATTAGCAAACTCCAAAACCAAGCCATGAGAGTTATAAAGAGGAGGCATGAAGTCAATGCCAACTGTAGAACTTGAAAAGATTACAAATCTGCAATCCATGACCGATAAAAGAGACAGCAGAGCCCAGCAGCAAGCAGAGAAACTCAGAAGACTGACAGACCATCAAATGCATCAGAGACTAAATAGATTTGGAAAAGGGAAACTAAAGCAGAGAAACTTTGCAGAAATAGCCAAAGCAAAGATGAGCGAAGACCCTATGAACACCATAACAACACCAAAGCCCATCTCTACTGTATGCAAACCCACCTGGAAGCAGCATATCATTCCAGAGGTAGTAGAAAATATACCAGGTATTGGAAACAAGAATAGCCAGACTGAAAAAGAAAGTAGAGACATAACCCTGAGGCACATAGCGAAAAACTACCCAAGCATGGACTGGACCCATGCGCACACCGACTGTTCTGTAACAAACACAACACAGAATGGAGGGGGAGTGGTATTCCTGAGCCTAACACATGGTAGAAAAATAACACTGTCAGTGGCAACAGGAAAATTCTCAAGCAATTTCAGAGCGGAGGCAGAGGCACTGAAGGCTACAGTTGAAGCAATGCTGACAGGCGAAAGCCAGATAGTCCTGTTTACAGCACTAAAAAGCCAGAAAAATACAGAACTTAATGATTTAAGAACAGTACTCTGTCAACTATGCCAGCAGTCTGCACCAAAAAGAGTAGTGGTACAGTGGGTTCTATCCCACTGTAACATTCAAGGCAATGAGGAGGCAGACAGACTGGCAAAAGAAGGTGCAAGACTACCACAACCAGATTCTAGTGTGACCTACGAAGAGTCCAAAAGGTTTATTAGGGCCAGATACATGGCCAAATGGGAAACAGAGCATACTCGCTACACAAAAAATGATGCCTATTACCAGTTGAACAGAAGATAGAAGGTCGTGGTCTTCAGACTCCGCACAGGCCACAACGGACTGAGGTACCATCTATTCAATAAACTGAAGATAGGTGGCACTGACGAATGCACATGTGGTACAGGGAAAATGACCGCTGAACATCTGCTGCAAAATTGCCCAACATATGAGGACCAGAGAAAGCACATGTGGCCATCACCAGTGCCAACACTAGACAAGCTCTATGCAGTGTCGACAGCTGCTTTCTTCAAACAAATTCAAGTTGACGTCTGACAGTGTACGAAGACGAAGAAGAACATACTCTGATGAATTGGCATCTGAAATTGGCCGTTAAAGAGGCTTGGTGAAATACCTATTCCGGATGTGCTGTCATCTTGGTGCGATTCATGCCATTTCGCTGCCATGACTTATTAAAGTGATGGTTCAATAATTGGTACATTGCTACAAATCGTCTTTCTTGGGGAGAGGTATATACACAGATCTTGGCCATATTGCACTGTGTCAGAATTCCTACATAGTGATAGATGCTAACACTGACTTCCCTTCCTGCTTGGATAAATTAAAACCTTGGATTGTGGAATGGATCTCTTCTACACTAGGTTTCGGCTCTGGATCAGGTGGCTAAGGCGTGTTGGAGCTGCCTCCTGTGTGTTCATACATTTCTCTGCTGTATTCGTTCCATTCTCTATTATGTCATTGCTTTCTGTCAGGGTATTACCATCTTTATCGTGAATGACATACAATGCTAGTTTGAATTTGTCGGTTAGTGTTTTGATTTCTTTGAACGTGTCTCCTTCTTTCCTTTGTTTTTGTAACGCAATATCCCAGATTGTTTTATTTTTTTCTATGAGTCTCATGGTCTTTTCTGTGATGCAACTGTGATTTTTGTGCCGTTTTCTAGGTATAATGCTACTTGCAGATGAGATGAGAATATTTCCTGCATGTTTTGCAAGTTTATCAGGTGTCATGTTTTCTTGCACTACAATGAGCATAGCAAACTTATTCGTTACTTCCATTGTGTATTCTAGTGTTATTAGGCTGACGTGATAGCGTATTGGTCTTGCACTTTCCAACAGCTTTTTCAGTCTTATCTTGGTATCCGTGACTAGTAGCTGGTGGTCTGAGTCGCAGTCTGCCCCTAGTAGAGTCTTTATGGATGTTACACCTGGCCTTCATCTTTATGACACTAGAATGTAGTCTATTTGATTTCTGCTTTTCCCATCCAGTGAAACCATGTACATGGTCGTATATATTTCTCCTTATACTAAATCAAACACTAACTGGCCAGGTTTAAGTACAATATTTAACTATAATTAATTACTGTCATTCTCATAGTTTGTTATTTTCAATATATACTACTTCTGTTTAGAATATAAAATTTTGCATCCTAATTTTGATGAAAACTGATCATTTCATAAATATATAACAGAAACAGAATTGTGGGAAGGTCAAAATTGATTTGAGCAGTTATTTGTTTTTTTACTTCATCAATAACAAATACCTTACAATGGAATACCAATTTATTAATCTCAACAAAAAAACTACAACATTTATCTAACAGTTCCATCTATTATCTTGTTCTAGGATGAATCTGGATCCTGTAATTGCTTTGAATGAATAGAATAAATCAAGCGGAAAAATATACAGATGTGTATCATAAATTGTGAAAGCATTTCAGCATCAACAAGCATTTTAATTTATGCTTTGTATGTACAGGATAATCAATACATATGCGATTCAGTGCCAAATGCTCATTGTATGAACTATTCTATTTGGCCGAATACTACCCTGCAACTGAATATGAAAAGGTCAATGGACGGTGTTATAATTTTAGACCCAAAATGTTAGAATACATTAAGTTTCGCTTCGCAATGTGAAATTACTTAAGACTTTTTAACAACTTTGCATGAGATCAGCAGTACAAATACATATTTTGTGGTATCTCTAAAATGACATGTGTTGGAATAAAAAAAAGTAGGTTACAAAAAATATGTCTTGTTTTTGCAACACAGGATGTCTGGTCTGTTTTATCATGAATTGTTTGTTGTTTCTGGCGATTATATCCACGGATTAAACTTCACCTCTTAACTGAAGTACACAAAATTTAAGGTAGGTGGAAATATTAGCAGCTGTATCATTATTGTATCAATCACAATACACCAATATTGTCAATGACAACAGTATGCAAGTGAAATATGAAAATCTGTCCAATAAAAAGAGTCAGATCACTAATTCAATCATTTTTGGTCCATATGGGATTCTATGCAAACATGCTGCAAACAGTCAGAAATCATTCTGAATGAGTCATCTGTTTTCTCTTGTCCCTTTATCACTTAAGCTGGAGTTTAGGGCCACTAGATGGTCTCTTTTAGGAAACATGCCCCAAAGCATTTTGTGTGCTTATACAATGGTGGTTATGTCTAGCAATTTGTTTTACATGATATTGCCAGCCCCATGCACACATCTCTTTAATCCCCTTTTATGACATGCATGAAGGTGTAGTGGTCTTATTTTTACTTCCCATTAAGGGGCCCTGGGGTTCATTCGTGGAACTGTGTACTAAGGGATATTGATCCAATGTCCTGGTAGCAGAAAGCTGACAGGTTTTCTGTTCACTGTTCCTGTGCACAACGATATCTCTTTGCACCTCTAACAAACATCTAAAGTGAATGTTCAGCGCTCCTGGCAACATATCTTCAGACAATTTATGTCGACTTTTGGACAATGTTGAGAGATTCATATTTTTAAAAGCGAACGCTTGTTTGCAGCAACAACTTTTGAAATGATTTTTTTTTAAATGTTTAGTTTATGACAAATAGTTTTAAGATATTTGACAATTTCTGCAGCCATATAACACTTTGAAATGTTATGTTTATTGCTGATTACTTACTTTTCCCAAAGGAAATGTAGACTTTATTCGCGTTTGGCCAATTAGTAAAAACCCCTATTCCGTGGATTCCTAATTTATATGACCATTGTTTTCCCTATTTATATCTGCCATATGTACACATTTCTAAAGTGAAGTATAGGCAATTATCACATAGTAAAGATCACAGTGGTAAGTGCACAACTGTTACAGGTGTCACAATTGACTGAAGCAAGGCTAGATGTCAGAGTACTGAGCACTGTGGAAAATACAAACAGATAGTTTCATATTTATGCATTTCTTCCCATTGAGATCCATTACTTTCTGTTTGCAAAACACAAGCAAGATTATTACACTTCAAAATATGAACAGAATACTTAACACAAAAGACTTGATTCACATTTTCAGGCCCTGGAAAACACGTCAACAAATGATGCACAAACATCTTACAACAGTGAATATGGAGCTGCGTTCCATTAATTTTATATATATCTTCTTTTTCTTCGTTAATTCATTCCCATATCAAGGTCCCAATTTCTCTTACTCAGGCCACCGCTATTCGTAAGGCTGTTTTATCTCTGCACAGCTTTTGTCTCTCAAGGCATCTGCTGTCAATAAGGATACCAAAGGTGTCCCAGTTGCATCAGCAAATGACTGATTCCAAACATGCAGAAAATAGGTTCGGTGAGATAGGATAGCCCTAGCCATATATATATATAGGTCTTTCCAGACCTTGTCAAATGCCTTTTCTAAGTCCACCCAAACCGCTACTGTGTATTTTTTCTCCTGGTAAGCATCCTCTATTTCCTGTGCTATGAGAGTGATCTGATCCTCAGTGGATTTGTGCTGTCTAAAGCCTGCTTGCTGTGAAATTAGTATGTGTTTTTCTTCCAGATGCCACATCAGTCAGGTGTTTATCATACGCTCCATCAGTTTTCCTACACAGCTCAGCAGACTGATAGGCCTGTATCCACTTGGATCTGCTCTATCTTTTTCTTTCTTTGGTACTGGTATAATTACAACATCTTTTCATGCCTGAGGTACAATTCCCCTTTTCCAGCTTTGGTTCAGGACTGATAGTAACTTTCTCTTTGCTGTTTGGCCCAGCCTCATCAGCATTTCGTATGTTACGCCATCTTTTCCGGGCGATTTCTTTTTCTTTAGAGTTCTCATGGCCTCTTCCATTTCATTCATTGTTAGTTTTGCCATCATGTGCTCCTCTGGTGCCATATTGATGTTGTCGTGCCTCTTTTGTTCTTCATTAATGTCTGTGTGCCTATTTGTAGGAACATCAATGTGGTTTACTCTGGCATAATGTTCTATAAAGGCGTTTGCTGCTTTTTTTCCAGTGAGCATATTGTCGCCCTGCTTGATGGTAATTTGTTTGTTTGATGGAGTTTCGTCATTCATGGCTCTGACTAACTTCCATAATACAATGTTGGTCTGGTCATCATCATGTAGCATGTCCTTTGTAGAACATCGCTCCCATCACAGTCTGTCTGAAAGAAACTCGTTCCATTGCCAAAACTCCAGCCTCTGCCACAGTCATACTCAAGCATTCTTGGATATCTTGGTGCCATCGTCTTCTTGGTCTACACCCCTTCCTCTTTTACCTGGCACCATACCTTCCATCACCGTTCTCTCGAGAATGTTGTGTCTCTTGATGTGACGAAAGTATTTGCATTTTCTGGTCATAATGGAAATGAAAAACCAGTTCTCCTCTATGCTCAACTCTTGCTGAATGTCTACATTTGTTTTTTTCTCTGTCCAGAGTATTCTGAGAATCTTTCTGTAACATTTTGACTCAAAGGATTCGATTCTTTGTCTGGAAGTTTTGGTAATCGTCCATGATTTGCAGCCATAAGCTGTAACAGGAAAAACAAAGACTCTCAAGACTTTTACTTTTATCATTTTGTTGGTGCTCTGCCATAATTTCTTCAGGCTGTTGGTTTGGTACGCATTGTTATTTAGAAATAAAGGTGAATTAGTGCCTAGTCTAAATTTGTTAACATAAATTGCACGACTGTAGCTTGACCATGCTGACTGGTGAAATTTTTACTGATTGGTGAGCCACTCTAAAATTTGTCCAGTCCTGTATATATATCATCATCATCATCATGTTGCATGTCCTTTGCAGAACGTCGCTCTCACAACACAATCTGTAAGACTCTATCTCTAGCCAGAACCTCTGTCTCTGTCGCTGTCATTCTCAATGATGTGTTCATCTTCTCCCCGGTCTGTCTCTGTTCCGCGTTCAGGCACCATACCCTCCAGTATCGTTACCTCCAGGCCATTTTGGCATTTGATGTGACAAAAATATTTTAGTTTTCTAGACAAAATATTGTTTACTAACCTATTTTCTTCGATATCCAGTTCTTTTAGGATATCTGCATTTTTTCTTTTCGCTATCCATGGTAGCAGTTTAGTTCAAAAGATTCAATTCTTTACATAAGTGTTTGTGTGGTGGTCCACGTTTCACATCCGTACGTTGCCATCGGGAAGATGCAAGTACGCAGAATTGTTATCTTCATCACTTTATTAGAGCTCTGCCATAAGTTTCTCATTTTATTCAATCTCGGCATTGCCATAGTCAGGCAATCTCCATTGTTGCTTATAATTGATTCTAGGTACTCAAAACTTGTGACTTTCTCAATTTCCTTTTGTTCTAGAATAACCTCTTTAGGTTTGGTCTTTTGTCTTGTATGTGCCCATTATTTTGGTTTTACTTATATTCAGGTATAGATTTTGGTGTTTGCTGTGTTGTTTTACCAATAGTATCATCCGCTCCAGTTCCGCACCCCTCTTTGTATCATCTGCATATCTGAGCTCTGGTATCTCATTTCCACCAATTGTTAAATTGTAATTTTTGACGTTACCCATAATAGATTCATTATATATTATTCATTATATATTATATAGGTGTGAAAAAGATGGCGCCGGACATGGTCGCAGTCGATTTCCCTCTTGATAAAACGGTGTTTTGTTTGTGTTTTCTATGATAACTCTCGGACTATTAACGTGATTCCTGGATATAAATGTGCCGACTTGTGAATTAAGCATACTAATGTTAAAGAAGTAATGCAACGAAGTATATAACAGTGTATTTTTAGTCGTGAAAGGTAGACTAATGTGTACAGTTTCGATGGGACAAAGCGTGGCCGAAACTTGACCCGGTCAAAAGCTAGTGTCGCTCCGTGCTGTATCGTGACCCAGATAACGAAGCATGAACACTGAAACGAAGGAGGTCATCCTGACCCCGTCAAACATACGGTACTTCAGAAAGGAACTCATCGCGCTTCGATCAGCACACTACGTCCCTTCAAACTCAGATCTACATCTGTTGCGTGTGCTGAAAATACACTTAACCGAGGAGGCATCGGAACTCACAAGTATACAAGCAAGGAGAAAGACCAGAGGAACGAGAGGTGGAAGAAGAATACACAAACAAATGCATTCAGAAACAGATACCTCAAAGCTCCACCCCAGCGATAAAAGAGAAGGGAAGGGCTACTGAGAAAATGAGGCACACCCTGACACCATACTGTCTGCATCCGAACCCTTCACTAGAAGTCTTGACAATGTCTTGCCTCTAGAACATGTTGAGTCCGGACGAGAGAGTGAGGAAGATCCTGCGCACATCTCCCTCACTATAAACACATTGCGCAACTCACGACATCACCCTACAGATCACACCCTGACTAGCAGCTCGCAACTGGCAGGGCCCCCAAACTGCAGCGGCGGAACAGGCAGAAAACGATCACGAAAACTACTCATCACGCTTGCAACATGGAATGTCCGCACGTTACTGGACAACACCAAAGCAAACAGACCCGAACGACGGACAGCACTGATCGCCAGGGAACTGGCTAGATACAACATCTGTATAGCTGCCCTGAGCGAGACACGACTGGCAGAGGAAGGGCAGATCACAGAAGAAGGCGCTGGTTATACTTTCTTCTGGAGCGGCCGCAGCAAAGAAGAACGCTGTGAAGCTGGAGTTGGCTTTGCCATCAAGACCAACATGGTCGACAAGCTCACAAGCATGCCCAGAGGAATTAATGACCGCCTGATTACACTGCGTCTCTCCCTAATAGGAGGGCGCCATGCAACACTTATCAGTGCATACACACCCACAATGACAAATCCTCAGGAAACAAAAGATAAGTTTTATGAGGACCTTGAGGCGCTCATCGCTGCAGTCCCCAAATCTGACAAACTGGTCATCCTCTGTGATTTTAACGCTAGGGTTGGCACAGACCATACAGCCTGGGTAGGGGCCATTGGCAGACATGGTATCGGAAAATGCAATAGTAACGGACTGCTCCTTCTGAGGACATGTGCCGCAAATGAACTACTCATTACAAACACAGCTTTCCAACACAGCTTTCCGACTTCCTGTCCAAAATAGAACCACATGGATGCACCCAAGGTCCCGCCACTGGCACCTCATTGACTACATTATCATCAGACGTAGAGATCGAGCGGATACTATGGTAACGAAGAGCATGTGTGGTGCAGAATGTTGGACCGACCATCGACTTGTCATTGCCAAGCTAAACTTCAAGATCCAGCCCAAAATGCGCCCCCAGGGAGAGAAACCACTGAGGAGGCTAAATGTCTCTCAGCTGAAATACGAACCCACGAGAGGAGGCTTCCAGGAAGAGCTTGAGGGCAGACTATCTGAGCTTCCTTTTGAAAAGAACGACATCGAAGAGAACTGGGCATCATTGAGAAACACACTCTACGATACAGCTGTTAAACACATTGGCCCACTCACGCGCAAGCATAAGGACTGGTTTGATGAGAACGATCTGGAAATACAGGGCCTTCTCGATGCAAAACATGAAGCGCACAGGGAATACCAGAGGGACACACCATCTCCGGCAGCAAAAGCTGCCTTCAATACTGCTCGCAAAGCTGTCCAGACCAGGCTTAGAGAGATGCAAGACTCCTAGCTCAGCAAAAGAGCTGACGAAATTGAGATGTTCGCCGAGCGTCATGACACCAAACGGTTTTACGAGGCACTGAAAGCTCTCTACGGCCCGCAGCCCTCTAGTAATACTCCAGTTCGCAGTGCGGATGGGGTACTGCGAACAGATAAGGTTCAGATTCTAGACAGACTTCTGCAAAATACTAAACCACCCATCGTCCATAAATCAAGAGGCCATCCGGTGAATGCCGCAGGTGGAACTGAACCCGGCGTTGGATGAAGTCATTACTGAGGAGGAAGTCGACAGGGCAATCAGTTCACTATCTATAGGAAAAGCTCCAGGAGCTGATGCAATACCAGCAGAGGTATATAAGACAGCTGGCCCATCACTGAACTCTTCTGTCACATGTGGGCTGAAGGAAAAATTCCACAGGAACTAAAGGACGCCTCAATCGTTCACCTGTACAAAAGAAAAGGCAACCGTCAGAAATGCGACAATCATCGTGGAATATCGCTACTCTCCGTAGCAGGCAAGATCCTAGCGCGCTTACTGCTAAATAGGCTCAACAAACACCTTGAACAAAGCCACCACCTCCCAGAAAGCCAATGTGGATTCAGAGCCGGAAGAGGAACAGTGGACATGATTTTTGCCGCTCGCCAAGTACAAGAGAAGTGTCGAGAACAAAATCAGGCCTTGTACACCACATTTATTGATTTGACAAAGGCATTTCATACAGTTAACAGAGGAGGGCTGTGGATGATAATGTCTAAGTTTGGCTGCCCCAACAAGTTCATAACAATGGTAAAACAGCTACACGAAGGCATGTGTGCTCGTGTACTGGACAGCGGTGCAATCTCTAAAACGTTTCTAATATCAAACGGACAAGGATGTGTACTCGCCCCGACTTTGTTCAGCATGATGTTCGCGGCCACGATGACAGATGCCTTCAGATCATTGGAGCTTGGAATATCCATAAAGTACTGCACAGATGGCAAATTACTCAATTCCAGAAGAATGAAGGCCAAAACCAAAGTGAACTTGTATTTGCTGACGACTGCGCTCTAATGAGCAACTCAGAACTGAACATGCAGGTTGGAATGGACCAGTTCTATGCCGTATGCAAAAATTTTGGCCTGACCATAAATGCCAAAAAAAAAAAAAGGTCATGTACCAACCAGCACCAGGCATGCCGTACACAAAACCAGAGACTACAGACAGCGGGCAGACGTTGAATGCCGTAGACAAATTCACATATCTAGGCAGCACGCTGTCGAGATCTGTCAGCCTAGACGATGAGGTGGCAAGCAGAATAGCAAAGGCCAGCACAGCCTTTGGTAGAATTCGCTCGATGGTCTGGGCACGTCGTGGCATCAGCGTCAAGACCAAACTCAAAGTCTACCGTGCAACCATCATTTCAACCCTACTATACGCTTGCGAAAGCTGGACTGTATACTCTGGACATGCAAGGAGGTTAAACCACTTCCACACAGGTTGCCTGAAGCGAATATTCCACATCCGATGGCAAGATCGTGTCACTGACATTGAGATTCTCTCAAGGGCTAACATGCCCAGCATCCATGCACTGCTAGAAAAAGCACGACTAGGATGGGCCGGACACCTCGTTCGTATGTCAGACGAGCGGCTCCCAAAGAAGCTTCTCTACGGCAAGCTGAGAGAGGGATGGCGCGAGAGAGGGCGCCCAAAGAAACATTTTAAAGACGGTCTGAAGGACTTACTAAAAAGTAGCCAGATAGACGTCGACATCTGGGAACGTCTTGCGCAAAACAGATCTGACTGGAGAAGCGCAGTCAAATCGGGTGTAGCTGCCGGTGAAGACGACCGTGTTTTGAAAGCCCAGAACAGACGCGAGACGCGGAAATCTCGAGCAGCGGGAACACCATCCCCTTCTACAAATCTCGTGTGCCCGATATGTAGCAGATGTTTTTGTGCTCGCATTGGCCTGTTCAGCCACATGCACACCCACACCCAACATCTGTGACAAGGATGATGTCGGCGGTCCTCATCGACAACGATGGACAGCTATTATTATATATATATTGAATAGACTGCGTACGAAGAAGAAGAAGAAGAATAGACAAGGGAAGAGCATGCATTCCTGTCTTATACAGTTTTGAACTTCGAACCAATCTAACGTTTCGCCAGCTATTCTGACCGCAGCTTGTTGTTCCTAGTATAATGATTTGATATTTGTTTTTAATTTCATTTTTTTTGGGCGTTCCCCTTATTTTTCTATTTCTCAAGGCAGTGAGCGTTGCACTAAAGTTTTTATTTTGCGCCTGTCGGCCCAGTGCATCCGACTTCGGCATGCATTTCATGTAAAGGTCTGCTTCCTCCTGCATTTTCTAAGGGTTTGCTTCCCCGGGGTAATGATGCTATGCTTTGGGAGCAAACCCAGCACATTCGGGATGTTAGTCATGTCACTTAACCACTAGCCCACGCCGCTTCCATTTGAATCAAGTGTCTCTCATTATGTTCCACAACGCTTGGTGTTGCACACAGTTGAATGCTATCATGTAATCTATAAAGCAAGTATATATGTCGACATTGTACTCTGCATTTTTCTTCTGAAATTTTCTTATGTTGAGGATGGTGGTCAAAGAACTGGTAACACCAAGACAAGGCAGGAACTTTATGATCCAGAATAAAAGTGGCAAGTGCCTTATAGAGGACAGTGACCCAACTGGCACGATGGACAGAGTACTTGTAACAGGGTTATGTGTCAGGGAGCAGTACGTAACAGGGGTATGTGTCAAGGAGCAGAGGGGCTAGAGTCAGCAGCTTATTCTCTGGAACTAAAATTAGTTGGGACAGGGTTTGAATATTTCACTCAGACGTGAACAGTTAAGTTAGAGTTCATCCTCTCATCATCTCAGGGTTAGCGAGACTGGTGTGTCTGGAAGAATGCTGAGCTAAATATGGAGGGGTTTTTAGGTCAGCCCATTTTGTTGTATTATCTGGTGTCCAGAGTGGGGAAAGAGGGTTTAAACGACATATAATCTGACGTTAGACTGTCACATTTAGAATGACAGGGTGACAAGTAGTCATGGCAGTCAATAGGATTCCAAAGGGGAGTAGCTGGATTAAGATTAACTGCTGACCAGTCAGCGGGGAAGGAGCAGGTTACCTTGTGACCATCGCCATCTTTGATTTGGCAGAGCTAAAGAGGCAATAAAAGTTGGGAACTAAAGACAGAGAAGTCAGAGCCCAATAGGGAGTTATCCCACTATGCATCAGGGGCAATTTGCACTACTGTCCGTTGGTGTGAATGGTGGACTTTCTGTAATAAGTGAGACGAGAAGGAAATCTGTTCACTTTGAGTGAGAAGGTTATGTCTTGGTACAAAAAGGATCAGGAGAACCCTAGGAAGATCCCATGTCTTGGTTGAAATAGTGTCATGAGAACTCTGGAATACTATCCTACATCTTGTTCGAATAGAATCAGGAAAGCCCTGAACACTATCCCACATCTTGAATAGGGTCAGATGAATCCTGGGATAAAAATCCCATGTCCTGGTTGAATGAAAGGAGGTGCCCTAAGAATCCCCAGGAAACATATTCTTCTAGAATGGGTATAACATGGGCACCAGAGGGATACGTTCCCACCATTTTGAAATCATTTTTGTTCATGACTGAGTTGTATCTTAAGCCTCCTCCAAGAGCTTATTCTAATTCATGTAACAAGATTTTGTTTTACAGCTTAGTTCAGTCAACCAGAGAGCGGAAAATTCATCACAACACTGACAGCCTGGATGAACGTCAGAGACGAGTTTAGCTATTTAGCCACTAAATTGTAATACAAGATTTTTATAGATTCAGTTTAGTGAGTTGAAATAGTAGTTAAAATAGAAAACTGAGAGTCTAGGTAAATTAGTTGCAGGGCTTTCATCAATAGCTTATGCTTACATCCTCTGTCTTAGAGTTTGACATGTTTAGATTAGTTAGTCTCTTTTTGATATTGTTGTAACAAATACTTTTGTAATAAATTAATTGCTTTTTGTTTTATATAGAATCAAGTTTTAGAGTCTTTTATGTTTGAATCTTAACATCAAAGTATTAAAAGTTTTGATGTTAATATTAGTTGGGAAGGTCTGTTACATACTATTACGAGTTATACAACTATGAGGGACGAGATGAGCCTGGGAAAAAAATCCCTCCAACACCAACAAAGATGGAGGATAACCAACTGATAACAAAGGAGAAGGTGACTACAGCGGTAAAGACATTGAGAAAAGTGGACAATATACCAGCAGAGCTCTTTACAGGGAGCTGAGATGGTAGTGGTGGAAGGCCTGACACACATCTGCATCAAAATATGGGCGACAGGAAACTAGCCGGAGTTATGGACAAAATCGATGGCTATATACCGTTACCTGAAGTCTGGGAACCTAAAGCTGTGCCAAAATTACATAACAATAAGCCTCATAAGCCACCTTAGCAAAAAAGATCACTTTTAACTTTTTTTAGCCACCCTAGCAAGGTCATGCTTAGAATAATCCTCGACAGATTGAAACCTCAAGCAGAGAACATCATTGCTACAGAGCAGGCTGGGTTCAAACAGGGAACAAGTACTACCAAACAGATAACTTTAAGACTGATGAACGAGAAATATCTGGAACAGCAAAAATTGTATCAGTGTTTGTTGATTTCAAGAAGACATTTCTGTTTCTAAGAATCGACGTCACTGCACTCCAGGCATACCCATAGGTGCTCAGTCTCTCTCATCAAATTGCGTAAGGTATGGATGCTGATAGTCCCTGTAGCTCGCTGGTTGTACACTCTCATGTGCCACCCTCTCATGCGCCTCACTCCGCTTGAACCTCGTTTAATGTCGAAACTTTGCAATCTGTGGATTCCGGCTTCATCTATTGCAGTGTCTTCATCCAGCAGGCGATTATTGATTGATTTCAAAATGTCACTTCTATCCATCACTGTGCCCATGATGGGAGCTTGTGAAGCCAAGATGTCAGCTCTTTCATTGCCCTGAACCCCTAAGGTTATGATGACTCTCTGGTACTCTATTATTCTATCACCAGTGTGGACCCATTCTTCCCCTTTGACTATCCGTCTTAGCTGGAGTGACATGTTTGATTGTTGTCTCAGCCTGTGCCATCCATGACGACTCTCTCTTGATTCTTGATGTCTGATATTCTACTGTGCAGATGGTCAAAGAAGGCATTTGATAGAGTAGGCATAAAGCATTGTGGGTAACCATAGGGATGTATAAATTCAAAAAGAAATATTATACAGATCCTTGAATACCTGTATGACAAGGAGTCCAACGCAGTTCTTCTAAATGGGAGGTGGTGGGACTGGTTTTGCACATCAGTCGGTGTGAGATGGATGTACACTCTCCCCGACACTTTTCAAAATATTCCTCTATGCTTGTGAGACATGGACAGTTACAGCTGACCTGCAGCGGAGGATACAGGTCTTGGGGATAAGATGTTTCAGAAGACTTCTAAACATCACATACAAAGATCGAGTTACAAATGAGGAAATACAAGAAAGAATTGCAACAGCAATAGGACCTTTTGAAGACCTCTTGACAACGGTCAAAAGACGGAAACTTGCTTGGTACGACCACATATCGTCTTGCAAATACGTTCCTGCACAGAAAAGTGCTTCGCGTATGATGAAAAAGTCATCCCAAAAGAAGGAGGGAGGACAACATAAAATAATGGACCAATCTCCGATGCACAGGCAGGGTCTGCTAACAGAGAAGGGTGGCATTGAGTTGTGGAGGTGTCTTCATGTGTGCCTATCCGACCTCACCGGTTACGGGATGACCTGACCTGAAGATCTGGTCAATGCATGAGCGATGCTGTCAGAAAATGCTAGTAATGTATTATCTCAAGTATAAATCTGTTTGCCCTTTCATGACTTTCCCTGTCAACCTTCTGCTTGTGACTATTTTCAACATATCTGAATAAGAAAAATCAAATATATTTGAGTCTATCTGGTGACAATAGTAAAATGTTGATAAGGAGTATATAAGTGTCTTTGTATATGATGACAACACATTTTTAAGGACAAATCTCATAGATATAAATGCGAAAGGAAGAACAACACTGCATAATCGTAATTAAAATTAGGATTCTAGAAGAACCAAGGCGAACATTAACAATCAACTGTAAGTGTAGGAGATACAAAATATAACTACATAACACAATCACTGCTCTTGCACTTTTATGTCTCTGTTATGTATACTTACACTTTTTTCATCCTTCTCCCTACGTTCTCCACGATCCACTCTTCTTCGCTGTCCTTCGGTAGGGGATCCATGATTAAGATGGAGACTTTGATCTTGATGCTGTGAGAGAGCATCTACCACTGCTGTCCCTGTTGTTGTTGTTCTCTGATGGTCCCCTGCGACTTTCCGATTTTCTTCTTCTTGCAAATGCATTGCAAATTCATGACTGAAAAGAAATATTTTTTAAGTAAAATAAGTATCATTATCAAAATATACAAGAAATGGTTGGCTGGGTGGTTTAGATGTCTTCAGACCATGAGGTCATGCATTCAAAATCTTGGTAAGGCATTTGTTTTGTCTATCGGAGATAAAATAAAAGCCAAGCCTGTACAGTGTATAGCGACTGCAGGGACAAATGGTCTCTCAGCCCTATAAATTCTCCCAATGGACCCCAGCAATGGGAATCCATATATTAGTGATGATTGGAAAAGTGTATTTAAAAAAATAAATCATAACTTGCTACATGCGGCAACATCATACTTGTCATACTGAGGCATCTAAGAACTCATTTTCATCCCAAATATAAGGTTAACTGCAATAAAATATGAGGGAGCTTGAAATTAAAACCTTAATATAGAAATTCATAAATCGGTAGTATTTTTGCTAAGGACTTCAGCAGTATCCTGTAGGTGGTATCAAGGTCCTTATAATCCACATCATGTCAAAGTAACCATTTAAAGATAGTTGCCTCATGCACCAAAAAGAAGCAGTGCTACGTAAACTGCCATGTTCTTTTCCAGCACATTGGATAAACACAGTTGTGATAGTTTTCAGTTTACGTATATAATGAGTCAGGGGAACATTAGATCCCTGCAAAATTTGAAAGGCAGTCAAAGTGGCCAAATAAATTAAATGATGCAAGTTAAAAACCCTTTTGGTCTTGCAGAGGCATCATGAAATGGTGCAAGAAATGGATAGAAGACACCATCAAAAAGGAGCCTTGCAATACACTAGACATGCACTGCATTGGAAATCACAATACACCAAACATGCAATCTCCCACTACCAAACCCTGAAAAGGGCTTTGCTAGTAGCACGATGTTGTCCGGAGAACAGAATGCGTTGTGTCGCTAGTTTACAGCTTAGCTGCGATATTTGCACCTTTCGGTCTGACACATGTCTTCGGCAGTTCGAGTAACTAATTTGATGCTGTGCCGATATTCTGCAGCTTTCAGGAGATGTTCGCAGGCAAATGTCCGATTATCTTTTTTAAGTTTTTGACAGCAGATCTTGCTTATGGTAGTGAAGGCTATGTGGTTGTCTGTAGAACGAGCCACATTATGCCACTCCTCTAACAAAGCTCAAGTGGCAGGTGATATGCAATTTCTGGTGTGAGTGGGTGCTGGGACTAGCTGTCTTTGAGACAGTTGTGATTGTTGCAATCAGATTTGCATAGTCATCATTGATCTTGGTGTCGATATAAGCTCCGAATTGCTTGCTAGCTGTGAGGGTGGTAGCAATCGACGGATTAATGAGCGCCTCTGGACCCTGATATGATTGCTGCTGCTGGAACTTTCCAAGTTTTAGATTGTAGTGGAAACGGGCATGAAGAAGGAGATGGTCGCTTCCAGTGCAAAAGAAACCAACTACTGAGACATCTGTTACTGATCTGCGATAGGACAAGACACAATCAATTTCATGACGATGAAGTCTACTGTGTCCCACACGTGTGTACTTTTTGTGTATGGGCTTCTAGAAAAAGCTGTTTCAGTAGAACAGCCAATTTGATTCACAGAAAGTGACCAGTCTGTTGCCTGCATCGTTTCTTGCTTCTCCAGAGTGCAGTCCCATATCAAATTCACCATTATATCCAAGCACCAAAATCTGAAGCATAGAAGTCTTTGGTCTGCTGTCTCAGCCCCATTTGCAATTTACATTAAACTTTTTTGTCATTCGCAAAATGTTTCCGCCAAGGTGGGATCTTGCATTATGCTGTAGACAAAACGATTCCAACACCCTGTTGCAGTTACTACTGTTTACAATCAGGTCATGCCTCGTCAGCAAATTTTGAGTGTCGGGAAAATTTGTTGACCCAAATTGTGCATAGCTTTAAGAAACAAAAACTTCTCAATGTAAACAGGAAGCAATACCTTATGAATATCCTTTGCAGAAAGTTTGTCTATTCCTCCAAGAAATGCACAATAGCACGATGTTCTTTAATTGTACACTCTGTGAGCATTTTGTATCTACGTTGCGCACGTTCATGCTAAGCCTAACATCTGCTATCTACTGTAATCACAAAGCTGCATGTTGCTGCCACCTGATGACAACTTTAGAAACTACCAACTACATTTTTCAACTAATTCCATATTAGTTTGTGACTTGTTTAACTAACTTTACCCGCATATATTCTTTAGTATGCTGCCGAACGATTCAGTATTAAAGTTTAAATTTTATGCATTTTATATTGTTTATTCATACAATCTTTGCTATTCATAAATTAAGACATATGACTACTGTGAGCAGCTGAAATAGAGCTGTCAATATTTGGTCTTTTTCTTGTGTTCGACTTCTGTTTTATTTCACATACCATCGCATATCATTAGCATTTATTTTCCACGTAAATATGATTGAACATAGCTTGCTTGTACCAACAAAATGGAGCATACAAATAAAATCGCAGTTCAGTTCAAGGCCCATTTTCACAGCGAAGGTCGGCTGCAATTGATCTTCAAAGTCCTCTGTCTCTTGCCTTGATGTGCTAAAACTGCTAGGCTTTCCATCTTTTGATGTTATTGTTCTACTAATAGCAATGTTTGCTTCTGGCACTTTTCCCCTCTACTCTTCTTGCAGCATTGTTTTCAGTATAGTGTTATGTCAAGGAACAGCTGGTCAAGCAATTTGAATGTCGGTCGTTGAACACAATGACATTGTTCAAATCCTTGGTACGGTATAAGTTTGTTTTTATCAACATCTGATTGAACAGTCCTAAAATTGGCTGTAAGGTTGTCTGAGCATGTGTCTCCATTTGACCTTATCCTTTTTTTTCTATTGGATGTAAAATAAAAATCTAGTCTGTACAGCATATGGTCACTACAAGGGTACGATCATTGCAAGGGCATGGTCACTGCAAGAGCATGGCCACTGCAAATGCATGATTTCTGCAAGAGCAAGTGGCCTTTTTTCCTGAAATCTATAAATACTCCTAGTGGTCCTCAGCAATGAGAATAAACAGCGCTGTAATAGTTTTTTAGATAGTAGTTGTCTTTTGATGTAACCAACATATTTTAACTGGTTTATTTCAAACCATCAAATCTGATTTTCCTATATTATATAGTTTACTCTATGACTGGTCACTGATTGAACATGCTATTGGGGGACCTAGTGGTTTTGAGGTAAGGTGTTCGTGCTGGAGGTCGTTGAGTAGTGAGATCCATGTGCTGTGGCACGCACGTTAAAAATACCTTAGCAGTTGGAAATCGAAAAGAGTAGGCCAATGGCCGCTGTTCTGGCAAAATTCAAGTTAAAAATCTACTTAAATTATTCTAGGGATTCTCGCCCAACAGAGAATATGTCGCAAAAAAGGGGACTGTGTGACCATAACAGGTCTTGGTTATGTGGTTAGCTGAGCAGCTTAGATGGCGCCTGATAGGCTGCAGGTCTACCTTGCCCTAATTTAAGCTTCCACCGCCACCAGTCCCAAAAATAGGCGATCGTATATTCCAGGGGCTAACAGATGCTGGGATTGACCTGGCAAGTCACCAGTGGATTTTCACCTGCCAAAAAATATGAAACAAAGGAGGTCACTAACGACATAAGTGGACTGAGGATGGATAGATAGATAGAAACTATGACTTTATGAATGTTATATGCTCTATGTTGTTTTTCTTCCTCATTTCTACCCAATCATGACATTTTCCTTTACTAAATATTGTCATGACTTGAACAATAAAGAAAATGTATTTTACTGATGTTCTTGCAACTTTGAAAAATCATGAACATGCCAGATTGTATTTCAGAACAAACTCACTCAGTATATGTATATGATGTCTGTTCCTGTTGAATTCCACCCCCCCAAGCTTGATTTTGCAGTGAAGCATCTTCCTCTTGAAGAAACAGTGCAACTTGATAACTGTAAAAGTAAATATTATTTCAAACAATTCATTTTTAAAGCTTCTGCTTTTTGGCTCATAACTTCAGGTAGTAAATAATTCTGAAGTGACAAATGTCCAATCCACTTTATTATCTGTGACTTAATATAGTAGTTTACCGATGTAGTGCCCGCCATACTCCTTAGCGTGCCGTTGCAAATTGTCTTGCCCACTACACTTTGTACACAGCCCATTTCACAAGTTCTTATGTTTGTGCCTATCTAATAGGACTCAAGTTTGACACTGATAACATAATGTAGGGATGATTGACTTGTTTATTGTTGTCTGTTTAGTAGATAAAACGACATTGGTTGTTTCAATATCAGTGCTAGCTGGCAGTGCACCTGGTTTGACTTTTGAATTCTATTATTTATCTCTCTGTCCAGTCTGCCGTCGTCAGTGAAGACACTTCCCAGGCACGTAAATTTCCGTACCTACTTCAGGGTTTTGCTGCCAGTGTGGAAACTGTGGTGTATGTATATATATACGGAGCAACGGTCAGTGACCCATAGCTGACTGCTAGCGTCAGGGCCAGCGAACCAGAGCTGCTAAGACCCTTCTACACCTCCTATTGGTGATCCTGGATAACAGGCTGCAACAGAGCAGACTGGTTAAGGAGAAGGGATCGAAGAGGGAATGCTAACCGATACTAAAAAAATGCTTGTGTTGGACCAAAAGGTGCAAATATCGCAGTCAAGCTGTAAACTTTGACACAACGCATTCCGTTCTCTGTATTACATTCTGCTACTTAGGCCCATGTCAGGGTTTGGTAGCGGGATATTGAGAACGAACGAAGCCAAGCCATATATATATATATATATATATATATATATATATATATATATATATATAGTTTCTGTTTTATCAGAGTCTGTAAACAACCAGTTTCATTTACATTTCCTTGCTCTAAAAGCTATGCGTATTCAATCTATTCTTAAATGCATTAATTGTCCCTGCCTCCACTACTTCCTGCAGCAATGCATTCCAAGCATTCACTACTCTCATACTAAAAAAAGTATTTCTTAATATCTAATCTGGACCTGTCTTTAGTTAATTTGTAGCTATGCCCTATTGGTGGTTGTATTTTGAAAAACTTGTTATAGTCTAATTTATTTGTTCGTTTGATTATCTTTTAAACCTGAATTAGGTCACCTTGAATTCTTCTCTTTTTCTGAGTCTTTCCTCATAACTGTAATTCTGGAATTCCACTATCAGTAGCATAGCACACATTCTTGATGCATCCCACTCATCACTGGGAACCAATTTGCCTGATCGACATCTGTGCTTACCGCCCCTTCACTGTTGGTGTTCATGCCTCGCTCATTGTCCAGTAGCTGTCCCCAAACACCATATTCTTCCAAAACACCCCATAGTTTCTCCCGCTGACTCTTATCAAAGACTTTGGATGGGAACAATTAAGTTCCTCCAGTAGGAAATGAAAAAAATTCATTGGTCACTCATTGCTTGAACAAAGAGAGAAATGAATGTCAATGTTTATATACGAAAGAGAGTGTCATTAGAACTATCTGGACTTGTGGTATACTTTTGCTAATAATGCCAATAAAGATGTAGATTAAGTGACAAAATGATTTTCTAAATTCACGTGAAAACAACATATGACCCAAATTAAAAAAGATATACGATTGTGAATTGTTGAGGTAAGACATGAACATCGAAGCTGGATATTAGCTTCAGTGCTTTGGAAATAATGGTGGCAACGTTGGAATATCAACAAAGTATTCACCAGATGGATCTTACAAATGCTCACACGGGAACAGAAAGAACTTCGGATGCAAGTTTGTCTTGAACCATTACGAGGATGAAAGTGACACAGTTTCCTGGATCGCATCATCAAATGTGATGAGACGTGGTGTCAGCACTACGATTCTGAGTCAAAACAGCAGTACTTGAAGTGACAACATGTGAATTCCCCATCGAGGAAAAAGTTAAAGACCCAGCCCTCAGTGGATAAAGTGTTCTGCACTGTCTTTTGAGATAGGATTTCCTGGAGCCTGGACAAACCATCAACTCTGACCGCTACATTGGGACGCTGACTAAGCTGAAGGCTCAAATTTATTTCCAGGGTCAGACCAGAGAAGAAGACAACCTGTCTTTTGCAACACGATAGCTTCAGGCCCCCATACCAGCTTGAAGACCATTGAACACATTGTCAGTCTTGGCTGGACTGTCCTACCAAACCCACCATATAGTCCAGATTTAGCGCCTTCTGAATTCCATCTGTTTAGACCAATGAAAGATGGACTGCACTGGCAACATTTTCCTTGCAACAACGCCATCATAGCAGCTGTGAAACAGTGGGTGGCCTCCGTTGGTGCATATTTTTGCGAGCGTAACATGTATGCTCATGTACATCGTTGAAGAAAATGTAAAGGGTGGTGACTATGTTGAAAAATAGTTTTTTGAAGGCAAGACATTGATCTATCAAATGGTGTTATTGTGCTCTTTTTGTCTGTTATTGTTTTCATGGAATAAAATTGGAAGCATTAATTTCGGAGCGCCCCTCGCATAATGAAAATAAGAAGAGTACAGTGGAGAACAATAACAAATCTGCGTTTAGCTGTCTCAGGATGTTGATACTGTCATAAATGTTGATGGATCTGTACTGCACAGTAAGAACGCCAGTTGGGGCTTCTCTGCAAGTGAGAGGTAGGGTAGTTGCTGAGCTGAGCAGGCATCCATGATAATAACCTCCAGTATGAGAATGGAGGTTGAGGCAGTGACTTCAGCTCTGTGGTGGCTATCTCTTTATTGAGTTCCACAATCATCTCTGACTTAATCCTTGCTTCGAAAGGTACAAAAATACTGGCTATGACATGAGTGGATAGCAGATATAGAGGGTTGGAGCCTTAGTGATCTTCTGTCCTGGTCATGCTGGGGTTTGTGGGAATGAAACAGCTGACATCCTTGATCTCAGGTTAGCTACAGTAGGGACATTAGTAATGGATTTAGTGAAATTTGTAAGTCGATTTAGTATAAAAACACTGTAATCGATGAACCAGCAATGCACAGATTGCAAAGTTTTGGAACACACGATCTATCAGAGAGAGGTGCCTGAAAGAATGGAGGAGTATGTGCAGCCAGTAAGCTACAGTAACCATCAGTAACTACACTTTTGACTGAGAAAGACTGAGCACATGGGTCTGTCCAGAGTGCAATGACAATGATTCTTAACAGAACAGATCAGACTGCTGTGAGGGGGGTGGGACTGGAGTGTGTAAGGGATATTACCTCACGGTGAGAGGCAGTCATTTCCTAGCAGCACAGGTTGGCCTGAACCCTTTTTGGTTTCCCCACTCCTGCCTAACTCACGTATGGCTCCAAGTGCCACCCCCTGGTAAACAGCTTTGACTGGCTGGCTAAACTACGTGAGGAAACGCGTTGAAAAAACCAGGGAGCAAATTCTGGAAGGAGGAGCTTGACAGTACTGGTTGATAGCACAACCTAAAGGATGGAAAACCTGAAAGAAACCTGGGGGGGGCGGGGGGGGGGGGGGGGGGGAGACTCGATAGTCCTGCAAGACAAATTTCTTAAGCGAGACAACTCTGACCTCAAACAACTGCTGCCTTGCAGATGGGCTGGGAGGTTGACATTTGACAGCGTACGGAGAAGAAGAAGATGGGCTGGGGACAACCAAGGGCTAAGGAGGGCAGCCCTACAGAAACGCCTGCTGAAATCAGATGCACTGGGTCACAGGCCTAATGAAACAGTGTAACATAAATCGCTGTATGACTTCACAATTTAAAAGAAGACAGTATGGTGCTCATCCTGCGGAGTCCCACCAGGCAAAGAGAGTGCCAGGCCCCACGCCTCGAAGGGGCCCACCTGATGCTACTGGTGGTCACCCATCCATATGCTGTGGAGTCAAGGGACAAGGAGATGGGGCAAGAGCTTTTGACCAAAAACCCAAGACCCTCAAAATACTACAGTGGAATGCAGAGGGAGTCCTTAACAAAAAGGTTCCCCTTCTATATGAAGGCAAGATAGACGTGGCATGTATCCAAGAGACACACCTCAATAGTAACCACAGATTTTCAATCAGAGGGTACCAGAACTTCTGACTTAATGAAGAAAGCCACAAAAGAGGTGTTCTAAAATGGACGCAAAACTCCATACCAAGTTGCGCAGTATCTGTAAATCACATCGGACAAGCAGAAATTGTAGGAGTCGACATAATGACACAAGAAAAAAACATCCGTATCTTCAACCTATATGGCCCACCCAATAAAGACCTGTTGCTCTTGAGTATGGAAATCAAGGCCTAGTGGTTGGAGACTTTAACAGCCACTTGGAGAGATGGGGATATTCATACACAGACAGCAGAGGAGACGAAGTAGAAGATTGGAAGATAGACACAAATCTCTATCTTATCATCAGGCCAGATGACAGTCAGTCGTAGCTTCTATTCCAGAAGATGGCATACCACCTTCACTCCAGACGGCCTGCTCCACAGGGGATATCCATCACAAAATAGGCCATCAGATGCTCGACCAATTGGCAGGTAGCGATCACAAGTCAATTAGGCTAGATATTGATAAGGAAGGGGGCTCCCATGATATAAAACCTCAGCCGCATTGGAACTATAGACAAGCTAATTAACACACGAAATGAAACTTATGGTGGAAAGTCTAAGCAAAACAATACTGCAAGCAGCCACCGAGACCATCCCAAGAGGGGCAAGGAAGAACTATATGCCATATTGGAATCAAGAATTGCAGAAAGTCGAGGATGAAGTTACAGATGCTAGAAACACGACAGAGAAAGAGCACTTGAAGCAAATATCTCCCTCAAAGCCATCACTGCGAAATACAAAAGAGCACGGTACCAATTAACAACATACAGTTGGAAAGAAAAAACAGAAAGCATCAATCTAGATAGAAAAGGGAAAAAACTATGGAAATTAATAAGAGCCATGAATGATAAATTACCATCAAATAAACAAATTACCATCAAGCGGGGAGACAACATGTTTACTGGAAAAAAAGCGGCAAATGCTTTTATAGAACATTATGCCAGAGCAAACCACATTGATGTCCCAACAGACAGGCATACAGGCATAAGCGAAAAACAAAAGAACCACGACAACATCAAGATTGCACCAGAGGAGCACATGATGGCAAAACTAATAATGAATTAAATGGATGAGGTTATCCAAACTTTAAGGGAAAATAAATCGCCCGGAAAAAATGTGGTAACAAATAAAATACTGATGGGGTTGGGCCAATTCATTCAGAAGCAATTTACAGCTTTTAAATTGTTTCTATCATAGACGCTGCTCTGTCTCTTGTTATTTCAGAAAGCATCTCTAATTGCAAACAACTGTCAGACAAACGTTTTTGTATGGCCTAGAAAACATATTCTCTTTTAGTTGTGTTTTTTAAACTAGGTTGAGCATTTCTTATCACTTCAAAAAAAATTGTAATACCACAAATCTACAAGTTGAGATGTGTATAAAATATCCATACTTTCATCAAACCCTAAGGAGTCAGCTTTGAATTTTTAAATTTGATCTTGCAGAGTCATCACTATCTCCCCAGAAATATCAACAATACGACAAAATATTATTTGATGGGAAAGTCTTATGGTTAAAATTATTTTATTATTAATGGGCAAAATTTCTTTTATAGTCGCTTCCTAATTCTCTTTCACAAATTCTCCATTTAAAAATGGCTTCATTTTCGTTACATTAACAATAATGATAGAATAGCTTATGTTGATAATGGTAGATTAACAAAAGATCTTTTACTAAGTCTTTAATTCAGATTTAAGCATATCCAACTTACATTTTTTAAATTCTTCATTAAATGCAAAATACATGCTATGTTTTGTTTCGTGATGTCTTTTAACATTGTACTCCTTAAATAAAACGACCTCTCTGCAGATTAAATATATTTTTATAGAGCTCTGCACAATGAAAAAGTAATCATCTTGTCAATTTCTCTGAATTGTGTTATCTTGTCAAACTTTTTTTAATAGCTCATTCTTAGGGTCAAAATAACATCAGAAATATTGAGAAATAAACCCACAAGTGCTAACACTGAGCACAATTTAAAAACAATGTGGCCAAAAATAGTTTTTGTTTGCAAAATGTTATTAACTTCTCAAAGCTTATATTTCTTGCTTATTACAATTTTTATGCAGAAAAGGAAATAAATCAAATTCAATCTCACTGGCTGTTCATGACTCAACATGCTCAAATAATGAACGGAATTATTGGGACACGGGAAAGTACAGGTGGTTTTTAAATATATTAAAAAATGTAACCTGTCTGTTCAGTTCTTCGGTTCATCCCAGGTCGTTAGGGCACACTTGAAGACTCTTCCATGCTATCTCTCTCTCTGTCCGCTGCCACCAGTTGTGCTTCACCGGGATGAAGGTTGACCATTCAGTGATGTTGTCTGCCCATCTCTTCATTGGACGTCCCCGCCCTCTCTTTCCTGGTATGGAACCATGCAGTATCAAATTTTTAATTCCGCTGGACCTCGTGACATGCCCATACCAAGCCATCTTTCACCTTTTGTTAGCTGTGAACAGATCATCGAAAGGCCCAATTGTGTTTTCCACTCTTCATCATATTTCTACGTTCGTGACACAATCCTTATATGTAACATAAGAGTCTTCTAAAGCACATCATTTCTATTGCATGTATTCTGCACTGGATATCCGCAGTAATGGTCCAAGTCTCACAAGCATACCAACATATTGAGAGTACCAATGAGCGCATTAGACTAACTTTTATTCTGAGGGCGAGCCTCTTATCCAGCCGTATGGGTTTCAAATGCGTAAGGTCCGCTGTTGTCTGTGCTATTCTGGCAACTATCTCAGGCTGCGAGCCCTCATCACTGATCAGTAATCCTAGAAACTTGAACCGGTGTACAACTTTGAGTTCCTGACCATTTGATTTTATCACAGATGTAGACTCTTCCGTGTTATTAGTCATCAGCTTTGTTTTCTCTGCATTTATTTCCATGCCATAGCTCTGCGCCGCTCTGTCCAATCTACTAATCAACTCCTGAAGTTCTGTTTCCATGCCTGCCAGACTATCTATATCATCTGCAAATCATAGGTTTGTAATCGTCTCGTCTGCTATTCTGACCGTACCAACATGTCCCTCCATGGCTGCCTCCATTATTCTTTCCAAGAATACATTGAAGAGTGTTGGAGAGAGTATACAACCCTGTCTCACACCATAGAAACTGCACTTGATGCCTTCTCATGAATTCAATTACCTTCACAATATTACTATTGATCTTGTAATGCTTCATTGTTGTCAATAGCACTGCATACTATACGCTGTTGAACACCTTTTGGAAATCGATGAAGACATGATATACGTGTTGTTGATACTCTTAAGTATTTCTCATTCAATATCCGCAGATTAAATTATAATAGGGATCAAGATGCTGAGCAGCGCATGAGCTGCAGTGGTCAGCGACCCATAGCTGACTGCTAGCGTCAGGGCCAGCGAACCAAAGCTGCCAAGACCCCTCTACACCTCTACGCGGTGATCCTGGATAACAGGCTGCAGCAGGGCAGACTGGCTAAGGAGCAGGGATCGAAGAGGGAATGCTAACCCGGTACTCAACCGAAAGGTGCAAATATCACAGTCAAGCTGTAAACTACAACACAACGCATTCTGTTCTCTGGACTACATTCTGCTACTTAAGTCCTTTCAGGGTTTGATAGTGGAAGATTGAGAACGAACGAAGCCAAGCCGAAGCCAAGTCAAATTATAATAAAAATGTGTTCAGTGGTGCTTCTTCCAGCTCGAAACCCTGCTCGCTCTTCGGCAATGATATTCTCTGCTTGTGGTTTTAATCTGTTGAGGATTATTCTTTAGAGAACTTTGCTAGGATGACTAATGAGGCTAATTGTTCTATATTTCTGACACATCTTTAGGTTCCCTGATTTAGGCAGCAGTAAAACCCTTGATTTCATCCAGATGGTGGGCCACTCTCCTGTCTGCCAAATTCTGTAACAGATGTATGTCAAAGCCTCAATTATTTCCTCAACTCCAACTTGTAGGAGCTCTGCTGGAATATTATCCACACCCACAGCTTTTTCCTTTTGTAGCATCTTCACCGCTTCAGTTACTTCATCTCTTGTTATCGGTTGATTCTCCTCTAACATATTCATTTGGGGGGTGATTGCATTTCCTGGGACACTTCGACTCTCATGCTTATATAGGTACTTCGATTTCGCCCGGAAATCTATTTTTTTTAAATGGCAGTTTCCGGCCTCTGGGAAAATTTTTTGTGAATCCCGCTAAACGCGTAACTTTTTATGACGCGTTACGAATTTTTCTTTTCTAGGCCAAACACATGATTTTTGGAGTGTATATAAGGACGATCGGTATCGCACTTTGAATGTTCATGAGCATAGAGTGCATGTGATCGGAAATCGATATCGACTATAGTCATTTTCCAGCAATTGAAAAATAGAGGTAAGTTTACTTAGTTATATACGTGCTAAATAGCCTTTTAATTATATATTCGTGGTATTTTAAACATTCTGCATCCAATTATCTGTCTGTTTAGTAAATTTGATGGCATTTAAACAAATACTAACGCGCGTGGAGTTATATAAAAGTAAACAGTTTTACAACAAATGTCACTAAATGTCGGCCATTTTTGTTTTTGTCCATTTCGTGAATGATATAACAGAATAGCCGGATTGATTAATGAATTTAATCAATTGCACATCTAGTACATAAATCATTTTAAACATTATCATAGATGATAGTCAAATTAGTTTACTGATGTTAATCACTACCATAAAACCAAACACACGTGATTTGAACAATTAAAAAAATTGCAGTTGAGTGTCGTGTGTTTTGAAGTTATCAAAACTTGATAAATTTTTTTTTATTGTTTGACTTTGAATGGCCATATCACATATTGATATGCATGTAATGATACAAAATTGATATTTTTTACATTCTGCAATCTCTTATATTGTATCTCTTGTATGTATGCTAAATTTGATGTGAATAAAATGTATATTAAAGACATGTGATGTTTAATTACAAAGTAAGCTATTTTCAAAAAATGCAAAATCCTGCCCTCCATTTTATATTAATCATTAACTCCACAAGTATACTCAGTATAGTAATATTAGTAACTGTGAATTAGTATTACATTTAATATTTCTTATATCTTTTTTTTACAACATTAGCTTGCAATTTTAGTTTTATTTCATCTTTCTTTGTTTCTAGAAATTATTAGCCATCCTCCATACAATGGCAATCAAGAAGTCTGCTGTTGATCTGAAAGCACATTTGGCGTGCTTTTAACCCGTGTATCCATTTCTGAAAGGATACATTGCACAGCTGCTGGTGGAAACCAGAGATCCCTCAATCACTGTTTTGCTGCGGAAAGTTAAGACTCTTGTTCCTTCTATGTTTATAGAACAGGATAAGTGTATAGATGAGATAAAGCTCGGCTCAAATATGCGAACCTTGCAGAGTGAACTGAAGCTGAAGAAAAACAATTTGAGTAGTCACTGGCACTCACTCGTAAATCTTTTTCAGCAGCCCTTTCCTATACATTTTAAAGATATGTCTAATACTGTTTTGTTGCAGCCACAAGAGATTTCAGCAACAACAGTGTCAACTGTTTCAGATGTGTCTGTTGAGCCACCATAATCATCATTTATGGAAGGAAAGAAGTTTGTTGTTGTGCCATTTTTAACAATACACCCATATTAGAAATATATATTTTTAAAGATTTAGATAATAGTGTAAAATTTAAACTGCATCAATTTATTGACAATCATTATTTCATTTTAGATATTACACTTTTACATCACTTCCTTATCAATAAAGCAGACGAGGAAAAAACCTGACCAGAAGTGTGTCTGTCTGAAGTACTGGTCAATAGATGAACTGCCGCCAAATGAGGATTATGTGATGACAGTGGCTGCATTTTTAGCTGATTTTGCTCTTGGGGACCTCAAGTTTGAATAGTTTGTAAGTATATTCTTTTTTTATATTATATAGCCATATTGAAACTCTTTTTGGTTAGCTCTTTCAGGATGTAGCAGTATTTCCATCTTTAATGCCAGACATCTCCTGTTACTTTTCAAATTTCATCTACTATTAGTTAAAATGTCACTGTTTTATATTATCATATTATGTGGTTATATATGGAAGAAAATGGGATTGCATGAGCATTAAGAAAATATAAATGATATAAATATATCTCTATTTGTCAAATAGTAAAATAATAAGAAACATGCAACAACAAACTGCACGACAAAAACAATTAACATATCAGACTTACCCAATAAAGACTGTTAATCCATATGTTTTGCTGTTTGGAACACACTTGTTTGTAAACTACATTAACACCATTAATGAATTAAACTGCATATCATACATGTCTCTTGTTAAATATATGTAATAATTTTTTTGGTATATTCAATTGATCAGAGGAAGGCCTACCACGAAACAAACATCACTGAACACAGCCAACATCTACAAGCAGTTATCTTTACTTATTATTGGTAGTATCCATTTAGAAAAGGATTATGACATGCCAGTTGAGTTACCTATTCAGAAACAGATTACCACATGCCAGTTACCTATTCAGAAACGGATTACGACATGCCAGTGACTCAGTTCCTATCTGATTTTGTTTTTGCAAATGCCACATTTGAATAATCAACTGTAGCTTGTAAGTATGTTCCAGGGACCGTCTGTAAGTATATTCTTTTTATTTCTAACATTCCTTTATTTCTAACAACTATGTATGTTACATAACTTAGTAAAAAAATTGTTCTTAAATTTGTGTAATAATTTGTTCTGTATACTAATTCTGCAAGCATTTTAATGAAATAACACCATACAATAAATATATTAATGCTCCTCTCAAAAAGACGATCAATATGATATATCACATGTAGTATAACAAGACGAGAAAAATATTGCAGCATTATTTTAGTTGCGAATTATGCAAATGAGGTCGCCATTTTGAATATTAATTAGTTCCTGCCTTTTGGAAAAGTCATGCAATTACCGCCATCGGTTGTATTTTGTTCTCCCGAATATAAAAATGTATGGTTTTACATGTATTCTGTCATGAATAGCTGAGATAATCAGCATATTGTCCACTCCACTCTGCTTTTTGGATACAAGTTTTCATAGTCCATATTTTTACTCTTCCTCTATAGCCGCTTTGCGGACTTTTAAGCTAATTTAAATATATAAAAAATCATAACTTTCGTGGGGATCGACATAGAGACATAGTTGATATATCATTGGATTGCATTTTTCTGGGGCTTTCTAACAGTTGTATTTGTAATGCTGTAGAGTCAATTTGAATTTTTCATCAAATTACCTATGCTTATATAATTCAGAGCAGTACTATGTCCAACAAGTTCGAATGTCTTGAGCTTCTGTGAGACCATTTTCCTCTCTTATCCTGAATCGTTGTATTGCGACCTTGTATAGGGCTTACATGTCCTTGACTATTTTATATGCTCCATTGGCATCATTTCTTCCCAGATTTTGTTCGATATCTGAGCACTGAGCAGTTATCCATTCTACCTTTGCCTTTTTCAACTTGGCCTTTATGTTTCCATTTATTTCTCAGTATTTTGTAATCTCATCCAGGGTATTCTTCGACCTCTTCATTAATCTTTCCTTATCACATAACACGAGTATTTCATTTGTAATCAATGCTGCCTTCTCTACCCTTCGCTTCCTAAGACCTCAGTTGCCATGGCTATCAATGCTGAATTCAGGGCCTCAGTTATCGTCTCAATATCTGGCTCTTCGTTAAGAACCAATAGGGATGCGAATCTTCCTCCCATCATCGCTCCAAAAGCCTTCACTATCTCCGGGTGTTTCAGCTTCTCAAGGTCAAATCTTAGTCTAGTTACCTCTCTGTTCACAACTTTCTTATGTCGGAGACGCATGGTCATCATCACTAAGTCGTGGTCATTCCCTATATCGGCTCCTGGGAATCTCCTCATCCTTGCGCTATTGATGCTGGATCTGACTATGCAGTGCAATATTTGAGCTGTGCAATGTCCACCGTCTCAACATTTTGTTTGGTCCTAGCACATTCGCCACTAGTAACTTGTTGTAATGACCAAATTTCAGGAGTCTCACTCCTCTATCGTTCGTCTTCGCATTACTGTATGGTCCACATGTGCCTTTCCAATCTTGCACCATATCTTCACCAATTTTGGCATTCCAATCCCCCTGTACCACCAGTATATCCTTCTTTGGTATCTCGTTCACAAGTGCCTGTAATTTCTCGTAAAAACTCTATACCTCGCTTTCCTCATATTCTGAGGTAGGTGCATAGCATTGTAATACCGTGATATTGAAGGACGTTGCTCTGAGTCATATGCTGAGCAATTGACTTGATACTGGTCAACATCCCAATACACAACTTGTTGTATCTTTATGCACCAACATTCCGACTCCATGTAAGTGTTTGTCAGTTCTTCCACTATAATAAAACTTGTGACCCTCTTCAGTGGTATGTTCTCCTAAATTTTTCCAGCGGGCCTCACATATGCCAAGCACATTCCATTCTTCAGAAATGTGAATAGTAAAATTTAGTAGCTTGCCGATTAAGTGAACTCACAAGCCAATCTCACCTCCTCGGGGTGCACACTGGGAAACTAGAGCCTGGGGGGATGGGCTCCTCCAGGTCAGATGCAGATGTTGGTCCACCACAGCTTAGAGAGAAGATGGATGCCGCCAAGAGATTCTAAACCCAAAATTCACACATGAAGATACAATCAAAATCTACTATACCAGCTTGGTTGCAGCCCGGGTTAACAATGACCGATCCTGCTGTCTCACACCAGAGTGGAGGTGTTAAGTGTGCAACTGGTGATAATCAGGCTCAGAAGAGGTGACTTCACTTTAGGTACTTGGAATGTTAGCACATTGAGTGCATGTGGAAAAAATTAAAGGACTGACCTGTCTGTATAGTTAGTCAAATATTTCTCAAAATGGCAGACCACAAAAAAGTCATGGTACTAGTTGGCCACTCCTGGTGTAGCTGGATTTTAATTTTAAAATGTATATAATTGATAAGTTAATTTTATAAAATAACTGGAAATTAATATTTAGATTCATCACTGCTGAAAATGATGATCTATGTCAATAATTTACATAAAATAAAATTTCAATGGGTACTATTTTCCAAACCTCATTTCGTTATAAAAGGTAGAAATAGGACAAAATAAGGGATTATTCATAAAAGTTACTGACAAATGGGGAGCTGACACTGCAAGCTGACAAGCAGCATACAAAAGATAAAAAAGGTTAAATGGACAGATTTTAACGGAGTATCAACAATGTTAGAGGACTAAGAAATACAACTATTAGGATGCGAGTTAACAAAAGATTTTACGACACCAGGTCAAGCGCATATTGTTGCGTTAACTCATGTCAATCTTTAAACATTGTTGTCCAGTTCTTCACTGTTGTCTTCTACACACTTTTGTCACCATACACTTCCTGCATTCTGCGATGAATGTCAACTGGTTGACATCCTTCAGCTGTTAGAAACTGAATCCCCTGATCAACTCTGGACAGATTCCGTATCACACCCGCCATGTTTTCAATGGTCTGCTGAGGAAACTATGAGTCGGAGGATATGAAATTTTGCAAACTTGACGGTTGGTATGTGCTATTTACACCAGAAGTGACGCCATCATGCGCATCGTACGTATGCTCGCTTGTTGCAGTTTGGCCCGGTTTCATTTGAACACGCCTCTGATAATATAAAGATCAGCACATCAACTACAGATACTATAAGTATAAGCAGAACACGACTAATATCCATGTAAACAATACCAAGAGCTGAAGAACCTAGAAAATATTTTTATGCAAAATGCAAGGCTGATAGAGAAACTTAAACTAGATATCAGGAATCCTCTGTTGTTACTTACTGTCACCACTACTTAATTAAAACATCAGAATGTCTACTCAGTCCTAAAACAAAACTGATAAACAGTATATTTATATTCTCTTTGCTAGCAGTGCCAGACTTAATCCTTGTACATGGCACAGAAGATGAAATTTAGGAAACGGGAAATAAAATGTCAATAATGTCACCAGTAGAGATAAAAAGTGAAATTATGAAATTTCAAATATTGTGTGAACTACTTACTACTTGTGCTGAATACATAGCAAGAAAATAAGATGGTTCGGTAATCTCATGAAAATGTAACTTGACCAACTACCACTGCATGCTTATAACACAAGCAGATGGCCAGAGCAGCAAAACAGCAACAGTGGGAGACATTTATGAAAGAGGTGGCTGCGGATAAAGCCCTACGTAAATTCTGGAAATTACATAGGACAATGAACCGGATGATAGACACAAGATCCAGTGTGTGCATGAGAGATGAGTTGGGACAAGTGCTGACTACTGACAAACAGAAGGGAAGGGAACCTTTTTTGACAGGTACCTTCAGCACTCACCAAGATGACATCACTGGTGACAAATCTAGGAACAATGAAGGTGGAGCACGACCTGATTAGTGTTGAGGAGGTCAGACACCCCATAAAGAGAGCCTCGGACAGTGCACCTGGGCCTGAAGGCATATGATAAAACCTGCCGAAGGACTGTGGTGAGCTCGCAAAGATTACATAAGATTTTAACGGGAGTCTTAAGGCAGGCCATGTACCAGAGGAGTGTAATTTCACTATAGAATGTGTACGGTAAGGTGCTGGAGAGAATCATTGCTAGACGAGTTGCCAGTGAGCTGGAAAATACAGATCAATTTCCAGACACCCTAGGCGCATACAGTCCTGGCAGAGGCATGGCTACCAATGCAGCTGTCTTGGCATACAACATATATGATGGCCTCAAGACAAAAAAGGAAACTGTCGTCACGAACGATTAACCTGGAAGATGCCTACAATAGGGTCAACTACGGCAAACTAATCAACCTATTAGTAGACCTCAATATTGACCTCCAGATTGTCCATTGCATTGCAACAGCCCTTATTTCAAGAAGCGTCTATCTAAAGTATGGTTCCTGGATGCCAGATATCAGAACTATAGCACCGGGACTGCCTCAAGGCTTCCCTCTGTCTCCTGTACTTTTTAATGTGTACACTTGTAAAATTGCACAGATGGAGGTGACTGGGCCTGGTAGGCTCCTCACATATGCGTGACAACATCCTGCTATACAATTAGGGCAAAGACAGGACTGAAATTGTCGTGGATGTGCGGAGCAATCTGGAAAAACTATCTGAATGGTGCACCAACTACAACGCCGAAATCAATTCATCTAAGGCCAAGATTGTCTGGTTCTCCCTAAACAATAGGTTGGTCTCAGATACACTAACAGGGGCCACCTGCATGGCACCAATATTCAGAGAGAGAGAGCATGACATGAAATAATTGGGTATCACATTCGGCAGAAGCCTCTCTTTAAATAAACATGTTCACAATGTGGTTCTGAAAGCAAAGAGGGGTATCAATGCAATCAAAGTCATGGTACCACAGACATGCAACAATGGACTCTCTTCCTGTTGATTCAAGCACTGGTTTTGTCTGTCCTGGGCAACGGTCTTGGGTTGCTCAGGCTATCACAGACACAAGTAGATAGATTGGAGAAAATCCAGAACAAAGCCATGAGAACAGTTCTGGGATGCACTAGAGATACTTCCATTGCTGCCATGAGATTCCTGCTTGATTTGCCAAGCATCAAGGTGCGACATCAAGTAGCGCAGGTATGCACATACGCCAACGTTGCCAACAACATCCCCCTTTGCATCAAGACTTGGATACTCTCAAAGGCAGACGCATTAAGCGAGGAAGGTCATGGATGGCAGAGGCAGGTGACTCCTTGATGAGGGTCTGTGCATTGGAAGAAGTGGGAAGAGGTAGTGAATGGGTAGAAGTGGGCAATGAGAGCCCCATGATAAGGGTGGTGATACAGCTGAGTAGATATTGTCGCGAGTGGGGTGGCACTAGGCCAAAGGCTTCAATACAGGAGTTGATACAGCAACACTGTAAGTGTTCATTATATCAATTTTTAACAAATGTTTAACCCAAAGCAAACACTTACATGTACATGAAAGTATGAAAAACCTTACTCATGATCTATTTGTTCTGGGCTGCCAACTGGAATACTAGGATCAGGTATCGGAGCAGCGGAAGGTACTGGCTTTGTATATGTTCTAAATGTAGCATCTGTAAAGTGGCAGTCTCCATCCACATTTGATATTGTCTCCCACACTACATTACTTTCTGTAAGAAAGCCTTGGTCTGTCACTAGCAGGAATAACTCATTCTGAAACAATAATACAAATATTTTTTCAAATATGTCTGTCAATTGGTGTATTCTGATTGCTAACACTGGACAACAATTAAAATGTATCCGACTGGGGTGGGGGTATTGGTTCAGTAGGCTGGTAGTTTCAACTTCCCAACGCAATTAATCTCATCCCCAGTTCATCTCTTTTCTATAGCACTGGCATACGATTTCCCAAGAAGCGGATGACACTGTAGCAGTCATTGCAACCACATCTCTTCTTTGTGTGGTGGATTCTGTGAGTACAGACATGACGATCAAGATGCCACATGAATGTGTGAACAGTGCAGATTATTTTTGCTATATTTGTGAATAAATAACTTTGCTATTACATATCACAAAGACGACCCATTACACATAAAGACAGCTTACCGTTTTCATTTTGGTTATGAGATCTGTGATTTAATTGGCCCCACATATGTTGCCATTTTTTGTGCATGTTTTTGTGTTTCATGCTCTATAAAGATCTGCTTCCATATTTCAATATGACAAATAACCTCATTGCTTGCATTGCAATAGTGATCCTGATAACAGCACTACTTATCAACTACACAAATGATGTTTGGAGGCTGTTCAGTAAAGCAGTATCAAGAACCAAGCTGAATATTGATTGTGCTCTGAACAATTAATTATTGTAGTAGCCCTTTTTAGTCACCACTGACTTTAGAATTTTGAAACCTTGGAGTAGCTTTATGAGATAAACTCTTTCTCTCTTTCTTTCTCTCTCTCTATATGTTGTTTGTCCATCATGAGTGATGAGCACCTTTTATTTTTTCGTTTAGCCAGTCCTTTCAGTCGAGTATTCTGTGAGTTGGGGTTGTGGATGGGTACAGAGATGGCTAACGAGTCCAATTTGGGACCTGCATACTCGCAGGCAGTGAGGGCATGAAAGTTCGCTTCGCAAGATGGTGATATTTCACTGACTTTTTTAGCCTGTCTCCTTTGTTCTGCTGCAGTCTTTTTAGAAGCCTCGCATGACACTGCTCCTCTGCAGAGAGCTGTGTGCCAGGTTGTATGGTCTTTTGCAGCATATTCCCGTGTTTCGAGTATTGAACCTGAGGAAGTTGGGCCATAGACTGCCCTGAGTGCATTGTATAAGTTTCTCATGCAATGATTGTCAGCAAATCCCTGTATTTCATTCGCTTTATTGCTCAGCCAGGAGTCTTGCAACTGGCGCAGTTTGCATTGAAAAGTCTTGCGTGTATTTAGGAAAGCTGCTTTCTTAGATGTTGACGCTGAGTCATTGAAATATATTTTCTGGAGACAGTGTTTGTCAGCTAGCATCCTTTTTTATGTCCTCTGAGTTCTCATCAAACCAGTTGCTTTGTTTACTAATAGCGTGACCCAGGATTTCAGTAGACGTGTTATAGACCTGTGCACTAAGAGCCACCCAATTGTTATCTACACTTTTGTCGTCTAGCGAGACAGTTTGGAGATGGTTTTCTAAGGTGGCAACAAACATCTGTTGGAGCGACAAGTTCTGTAGCTTAGTAACATCTAGCCTTTTATTGGTCTTCTTTCCCTGAGGAGGTCTGGATAACTTAATACGAATTTTGAGTGAGGATGCATCCAAGAGGTCCTGTTTCGTGTAGGAAGTCGAAAAATCGCGTTAGTGACCAGGAGGTCATGTTCTGCACAGGTGTGGTTGAGAAGAAGTCCATTGCTACTATTGCAGCTACCAAAACCATATTTTCCGATAGTGCCATTCCAGGATATGCTATCTGCACCTAATCTTGCGTTTAAGTCCCCAAACGTTATCAGTTTGTCCCATTTTGGAACTGATGCTATGACTGCATGTAGTTCTTCGTAGAACTTGTCCTTGGCATGGTTCGTCATGGATGGTGTGTAGTTCTGTGAGTGATAATTATTAGTAAAACATTAGAGATTCTTCCCCGGGTCCTGTGGAGATAAGTGTTGGTAAAACATTAGAGATTCTTCCCCGGGTCCTGTGGAGATAAGTGTTGGTAAAACATTAGAGATTCCTCCCCGGGTCCTGTGGAGATAAGTGTTGGTAAAACATTAGAGATTCTTCCCCGGGTCCTGTGGAGATAAGTGTTGGTAAAACATTAGAGATTCTTCCCCGGGTCCTGTGGAGATAAGTGTTGGTAAAACATTAGAGATTCTTCCCCGGGTCCTGTGGAGATAAGTGTTGGTAAAACATTAGAGATTCTTCCCCGGGTCCTGTGGAGATAAGTGTTGGTAAAACATTAGAGATTCCTCCCCGGGTCCTGTGGAGATAAGTGTTGGTAAAACATTAGAGATTCTTCCCCGGGTCCTGTGAGTGATTAGTGTTGGTAAAACATTAGAGATTCTTCCCCGGGTCCTGTGAGTGATTAGTGTTGGTAAAACATTAGAGATTCTTCCCCGGGTCCTGTGGAGATAAGTGTTGGTAAAACATTAGAGATTCTTCCCAGGGTCCTGTGGAGATAAGTGTTGGTAAAACATTAGAGATTCTTCCCCGGGTCCTGTGAGTGATTAGTGTTGGTAAAACATTAGAGATTCTTCCCCGGGTCCTGTGAGTGATTAGTGTTGGTAAAACATTAGAGATTCTTCCCCGGGTCCTGTGGAGATAAGTGTTGGTAAAACATTAGAGATTCTTCCCAGGGTCCTGTGGAGATAAGTGTTGGTAAAACACTGAGATCTCAAAACTGATTTGAGAATTTGTTGTAATTCTCCTGAATAAACTTAGCTACAAGAAGTGACAGACATGTTACAAGAAACAAGAACTTAGTTAACAATTAGATTATGTTGTTAGCGAGAGAAATAGATTAAATAAGGACCAAGATATACACCTGGGGATCGATTACAGCATAGGAGACATATTTGATGGGAATTATCCCTACATCTCAAAACAAAAAATAAGTTGATTTGGTCATACCATGAAAATGCAACTTGATCAACTCCTACTACTTGCTTATAACATAGGAGGTTCTTGTTACAAGTGGGATCATGGGGAATTCCTCTTATCTTACCTCACCTCTCTGTTTCACTTTACTTTGTCCAAAAAATCACACGCTTACACAACTTTCACAGCCTCAGGATGAGGCCCTTCCATTACATTTAGGTTTGGTTGACCTCTCAGAGCGTCCAAACTAGCATAGGTACATACAGATGCATACATCCATCCAATCAATCAAAGCCCTTCACTCATCTTGATGCATAGGCCATCAACAACATCTCGCCAGTGTGCACGGTCCTGGGCTGTCGTTTCTGCCTCTCTCCAGGTGTATTTAATTTTAGCATTTTCTGACATGCTCATCTCCACGTATTTGTAGTTCTACCCCTCTCTCTTTTCCCTTCTGGATTCCATGTAAGAGCATGTCTGGCTATGTTAGACTGTGCCTTCCGCAACATATGTCCTATCCAGTCCAATTTTCTTCGCTTAATTTGTTCTTCCAATGGCTATTGATGGCTCCTTTCCCACAAGTTTTCATTCCTCGTTATGTCCTGCCACTTTATGCCCATTATCCTTAGTAGGCATCTGTTAACGAAGGACTGGAGTCTTTGTTGTATGACCTTGGTCGTTCTCCATGTCTCCGCTCCATACAGCAACACTGACTTGACATTGGCGTTGAGTATTCTAATTTTGGTGTGAATCTTGATATCTCTGGATCTCCATATATTGTTTAGTGCCAGGAATGCCCTTCTTTCCTTTCCAATTCTGATCCTTACATCTGCATCTTCTGTGTCTATTGTCCTGCCCAAATAGGTAAAGGTATCCACTTCCTCCAACTACTCTCCCTCCAGCATGATTGGTTCTTTGCTGTTAGTGTTGAGTTTAAGGAGCTTGGTTTTCTTCATTTTGATATTCAGTCCCAGTTTGGCCAATAGTTCTTTCACCTTATCACTTGCATTTGACTATGACTGTGTGACAAAAGTTCAAGATCATCTGCATAGTTCAGTTTCTCCAATTGTGACAATAGTGTCCACTGAATGCCAGTTAGTTTTTTTGCCTTTGATTGATGTCTTTATTATCCAATCTATAGCCAACAAGAACAGGAAAGGTGAGAGCAGGCATCCCTAACCCACACCTGTTTGCACCCCGAAGCTGTCAGTCAGTACTCCTTCATGTACCACTCTACAGTGTCTTTGTACATATTCTAGAAGAGGGTTGTGTACTTTTCTGGTATCCCATAGTGTCTCAACAGTTGCCATAGAGTACTTCGATCCACACTGCCAAATAGTCTATAAAATTTGAGTATAGGGATGATTTCCATTCAATGCTTTGTTCACATGCATCCAAGCACTGGTTAATACGTCCTGATATCAGCTAAAAGGTAGTGGCCTGGGATGGAAAAGGGCATGCCTCCACCAGAAAGGCAAACACTTCACACAATAAAAATACGAGGGAAACCTTGTGGCAATGGGACAGATACATACCGAGGTTCATACTACATGGCTCTCACACTTACACACATGCACTCTAACATTCACCCTCAGGGTTGAAGCCTTCCATTACACTTTGGTTGGGATTGAGGTTTCCATAGCTATTACGCATCCAAGCACTGGTTAATACATCCTGATGCTGCAGCGACCCATTGCTGATTGCTAGCATCAGAGCCAGAGAACCAGAGCTACCAAGACCCTTCAACACCTCCACACGGTGATCCTGGATAGCAGGTTGCAACAGAGCAGACTGGCTAAGGAGAAGGGATCGAAGAAAGAAGGCTAACCTGGTACTAAAAAAATGCCTGCTGAAGTCAAGATGTGTTGGACCGAAAGGTGCAAATATCGCAGTCAAGCTGTAAACTTCGATACAACGCATTCTGTTCTCGGGACTACATTCTGCTACTTGCAAAGCCCTTTTCAGGACTTGGTAGTGGGAGATTGAGAATGTACGAAGCCATACGTCCTGATATCTTCTAAAAGACTATGGTCTGGGGTGGAAAGAGCATGCCTCCGCCAGTAGAATACAGAGACGCAAATCTGTTAAAAAACAATTAAAGTAGGATAGATGGCACAAGAACAATCCCTCAACAGCAAGGGCTTACAATGACCAACGTAACACAAATTGAGCAAAATGGAGATTAGGGTAGGGGGAAGAAATTGTTCAAGTTGTGGATTTAGGGAAGTCTATTTATCATAGTATTTTATTTTCTACTAAAACATCAAAACACATGATTGAAAACAAATGTATCTAAACCATGTAACTAAACAAAGTGATATTAGCAATTTCTTTCTGCCATCCTTTCACATCATAATTCATTCTACAAAGTATATAAAAACTCTCAAATGGCAATGCATGGTCACAACAGTTCAATTTTTTCTTGAACAGAGTTGCCAGAATATGTGTAATTAGACTAGGATGCCATATTTGATGTTGGTTCCGCTGTTTGAATTCTGGAGGCTAGGCAAACCACTAGCATGTTTACCCTCCTTTCTGTCCGTCACTGTCCCTTTCTGAAGTGTTTGAATTTGGCTTTCACCACATCAACAAAGCATTGTTGAGTATTTTCAGTACATTTCGGCAGAGGTTTTCCTAAACCAAGGAAAGAAACTCCTGTTTCTGGAGGGGGTTGGAGGAAGAGAGAGACAGGGAAGAGAGAAAGAGAGAGAGGGGGGAAAGAGAGAAAGAGAGGGGGGAAAGAGAGAAAGAGAGGGGGGAGGCAGGGAAGGGGATGAAGAGACCTGCTAACTATTATTTATGTAATGCAAGTGTAGGTCTAGTAAATTCACACATAATTTGACAGAATTACTGGCATACTTTCTACAGCAAGTGACGTTTCTTACAATGTTTTTAAACAAGAAGGTTATTAATAATCAGTCCCAAGAAAAACAAGCAATGTAGTGAAAAATAGCAATGTAGTGAAAAATAGCAATGTAATAGATGTGCCATAATGTAGAAATGTATCCCCTTTATTCTGACAGCAGCAAGCTAATTTCTTCGTCCTTTCAATATATATTTCTTTCTTTCTTTAAATATGGGCAAGCTCTCTTTCCTTGTGTTTAGATAGTACCAATTCTCCAACCCCTCACTCCCTACTCTGTGATCTGACAAAGACGCCAACAAACACTAGCTCGCAAAGCATACACTTTGCACTCTGAACTGCTGCAGGGACAAATTGAACAACATGATCTGATTGTCCCTTGGATCAGTTGACCCAGAACACTGAAGACACAAAAAAGAGAGTCTACAAAAATACATGGCATTATATTTCAGTGAGGCTAACATTGATGAAGTAGAAATAACTTTCACCGATTCATTTTTTAAAAAAAAGCAATAAATCCTTGATAGACATATTTACATTAAAACAATAAAACAAATGCAAATGTTCATCAGTATCTGGCTGCTTTAAATTAACTATTTGGAAACATTTATTGTAGTGACTATATGATTTTATATTTTGATGATAAAACAACATATGAAGTATTAATAATTTAAATACAACAAACAAGCACAATACAGCAGATCTACACTTACCATTCAAGAAGGACAACGAAAAGAGATATGCAACAAATATATCTGACTACCATGTTTCTATGTATATTGGTTTTCTATGTGAGAGGTAAGTAGCAAGTAATATTCTGAGCTATTCTAATCCATTTTTAACTAAAGCACACTTACTTCTAGAACATCACTCTACGGCAAGTTTGATCTTGTATTGACAACAAGAAATCACTAGTCCATTTTAGGATACTGTTAACAAGCAACAACAGTTTTTACAGGCTATCAAGTAAATCAACAATGCTTGATTTTATTTTTTTAGCACAATCTTAAAAGGAAGTCAAGAATTTCTCAAACACTTTTCGATTTTTTGATTGCAGCTAAAAATAAAGAAACTACATGCAGTCCTAATGATGTTATGATAGCAATGACAATATGCCAAGGAGAACGCCAACAGTTGTCTTATGCTAGCCAACTTAACAACACCTCCCAACTTTGCCAGTGAGTTTTCATTATGAATAAATGAAATTCTAAGTTGTCCATAGTTTATTTTAATATGCAGTATAGTAATTACAGAAGCCCATTTAATTTATTCACTTAAACCATGTCACTAGTAAATAAGAAATATATTTAAATATTTGTTATTATCATCTGTTATTATTTAAAATGGTATTTACTGATTACTATTTGAAACTGTTATGTTTTAAGCATTCAATGATGACAGGGAAGAGGTTTCATTAAAACAAAATAAGCATGAAACAGACATTCATGTTCAACTGGTGCTGCTGGTTTATCTCGTATATTTCTTATTATTTTACCCTTGACTATCAGTTTGCCTGTTGCATCATGATTGTTTGATACATTATCATTGACAGAAATAGTGGCACATGTATTTATTTCAACAGGATTTAAGGACCTTGCTACAAAACACATTTTCTGGATTAGAAACACAAAAGGACTTTAGATGACCTCTTGCATGAGAAAACAAAATCCAAGATAAATAACTGCTTCTTCTTCTCATTATTATTAATCAACCTCACTTAGCAATTAGCTCTAGGAAACTCTAGATAATAGTGATGAGGGTCCTGTGGCTTACCCTTCCACACCGAGCAGAAACTAAAAATGTATCTGGCTCCTTCCCAACCTCATGGAGGAGTGTGAAACATGTAATAAGTTATTTAAAAAAGTTACAACAGAAACAATTACTGCTAAAAAGATCTAACTCAACAGAATAGAGATAAGAAACAAATGGTCTTTCTCAAAACATTTGATTATCTGGCAGGAGAATCCTTGTATTTCACCGTTTTATATTTACCATATCATTTATTCATCAACCCACAGATCTTTTTCCAGGAAGCCTTAAAAATGTGCTTTGAATGCAAAATTGTGCTTTAGGTTTTGTAGATTTACTTATCTGGTAGTCTTGTAGCATGCACTGCCATTAAGGATAAAGTATTATACTTAATGTTACTGGACCTCAGTTTTTCTGAAGTGGAATAACCAGTACCTTCATCACTTTCCTTAAGTGTAAGTCAGGTACCCAAAAACAAGTACAGATAACTCTTCTCTGACTTCTGCTCACTCAAAGATTTGTCATATAGTTGACCAATTCTTTCTACATAGGTTTTGATGCCCCAGGAAGAACAGATATATATATCTCAAGATCAACTCAAGAAAACTGGGAAGAAAAGCCTGTCTAAAGTAAAAAGGAATACAATTATTACATTGTTCTTTTATTTTCTAAATTGTCAGCCATGTAACAGCATGTACAATGAGAAGAAACTTTGTAAATTAAGTGAAAATAATAAGACAGCCAATAGCACTTGTAAAACATGTGACAGTGATATTTTTATGACTACTATTTTACTACAAAATTATTTTATTTAAATTTAGAAACACAAAAAATACTTGGATAAACTTCTGCATTATAAAAAAAAATGTAAATTACAGCTAAAGAGCAAGTATAGAGATTAACAACACAAAGAAATATTTAACATTGACAAAAAACAATAAATCACTGACTGTTAACAAATCATATGATTATCTGGAACGAGATTCCAAACAAAACTGGAATACAATGACAATTTCAAAGAATTCTCAATGCATACATCTGGTCTGTGGCACTGCATGGTTCAAAACATAAGACTACAGACAAGAGAGAATAGAGGTATTTGGACATTTTTTAGATGTGGTGCTATCGAAAAGGATGGTAAAGATCAGCTGAATAGAGAGAAAGTAAAATAAAATGGTGTTGGAGGCAGTGAGCAATAAAAGAAAACTTGTGACAATAATAAAAAGACAAAGATGGTCTTGACTTGGCCATAATCTGATACATGTTGGTCCAGTTAAAGACATCCTTGCAGATAAAAAAAAAAGGCAAGAGAGGCAGAAGGCGGCCAAGGAAACCTCCATCCTTCATTAAACAGGCTTACAGGGATGTGGCAGTACAATCCTAAACAGAAGGGCAGACGGAGATGGTGTTAGACACCACAGAGATTTTAAAAAGAGCTAACGGACTGAAAAACCGAAGATGATGAACATATACATGTTACTGTACGCATTTGACAAAATAATAAGATACACAAACTTTTCTACACACCTTTAATATAGTTTACATTCAATAAAATATATTTGACACTTTACTTTGCTTCATCATAATTCTATCTCTACCCAGAGCTCTTAGGTATTATACTGACTGCATGAAACCACGTGTGAAGGGATGTCAAGGTCCTGCTAAAATGGCCTTTGATGTGATAACTAGCAAGTACACTGGTGAACCTTACAAGTGTCAACTCGATATGCCAACTGAGTTCTTCAATAATGTCAACTATCAGATCAACAGTGAGTCAATTTAATATCACGCACTCAATTGAAATGAAGCCCTTTCTTATGTGAAAGCTAAGTCTAAGTCACAAAGATGCAACATTTTGCAAATAAGAGAAACATCTTGAATACGGTACATTCAATGTTACACTTTTTTTTTTTTTAACATTGTAATAGCTGTCCATCATTGTCGATGAGGACCGCCGACATCATCCTTGTCACATATTTCCCTGTTGGGTGTGGGTGCGCATGTGGTTGAACAGGCCAATGCGGGCACGAAAACATCTGCTACATATCGGGCACACGAGGTTTGTAGAAGGTGATGGTGTTCCCGCTGTTCAGGATTTCCAGGTCTCGCGTCTGCTCTGGGCTTTCACAACACGGTCGTCTTCGCCGGTAGCTACACTCGATTTGACTGCTTTTAATATTATTCTATTGAATGTTACACTCTAAGCACAAGCATTTTAAAGTGCTTCAGCAATTACAGTGCATTAAAAAAAATGCACTCAGTTTATTCACACCATTCCCCTCCTGCCCAAATAGTATCTGTGATATTGGGGCCGGGTTTGCCTTGCCTCTTTAATCTCTTTACTCTCTATCTGACAGCATGTGTGCAGTATATATCCAGGGCTGCCACTTAAAGGCAGAATAGGGTATTGATCAGCTCTGATTTGCTGACCTTGACAAAAACAGCCAGTTATGAGTTTAAAAACAGTATCCATTGCAAATATATTTTGTGGAAACTGTTGACATAATTAATATTTTAAACATCAAATTGCATAAAAAATAGACATTATGTGTGCAAGATATCTGAATAAGATTGAATAGATGATTATAAAGATTGATTGTGTAAGGTCTTATGATATTTTTTATGATTTTTAAACATTTAAACCATTTTTGTTTTCCTTGTGAACAGCTAATACCCATTGCTGCAACTATGTACTACATGTAGCCAGACAGCTGCAAACTGATGAAACTTTAATTTGGTAGTTTCTAATAATGAGAACATCGTAGTGAACTATTCTATTCTGTGTCCATTATTTACTTTTAAAAAAATGAAACATACTTTTAACCACCATATATAGTGTTTGGCAGCTCTGTGCATCATGTGTGGTGAACAATTCATAACATTGAAGGAGAAAGAGCAATACTTCAGCTCCAGAATAGCAACACTCAAACTGAAAGTGCATGACCAGACTAAGCCACTCATTGTCAGAGTGTTATGCGCCCCACAGTGGATGACCCCATCGAGACTGGTATGAGCTGTTTGAATATCAACTACATCAACCAGCATACAAAACAGTCATCATTGGGGACTTTAATGCAAGAATAGGACGCAGACAGACATGCGAACATTACATCAGCGCCTTCTCTGACAACATAAGACATATGAGGTGTGTGTCTGGTTGTCTATGCCCAAATATGGAAGCTTCATATCATACCTACAAAAGCCAGCTGGAAACAGATGGACCTAGCACTCCCTGAACTGGGAAACGAAACAGAAATAGGCTCTGTGATGATATCAAATTTATTACATATGTGGAGGTGCTTCATCGACTAAATACAAACAGTGAACACAGACCCATTAGGACAATCTTAAATATGGACTCACTACACCACAAATAAGACGTTTCCTGATCCCAACAATGCTGTATGCTGCTAGGCTGTCATAAAAAATCTGACAAGATCATTAGAGGTGCGCTGGATCTCCTACCTGTCACCTAAATTAGCGGACTGAAAATCTGAAACAGTGCATCACTGTGGCAAAAGTACCTAAAGCAGCGGATCACAGAGGATACCTGAAAACTTCTAAATACAAGAAGGCTGAAAAAAAATGTCAGAATCAGAGGCTGAGTGCCAGAGGTACTTCATCGACCTCTTTGCATCTGTGCTATGGTGTCTACGATTGAAGAGAGTCGCAAAGAAAGAAGTGACTAAACTAAAGTTTGACCTGGACAAACTAAAATACCCAACAATCATCGAAGTGTTCCAATCAAGGGTAGGAGGGATATTTGCTCCACTATTGGCTCTCAGAGAGGAACTGGATCACAATACAGTAAGAGAGTCTCTTAACTCAGCACCAAATGATACAGCAACAGAGATCCTGGGATGCCACCAAACAGAACAGAAGCCATAGGTGACCTAAGAAATTCTAGACCTTTGTAATAGAAGGTGGTCACTGAAAAACCAAAAACATCCACCTGATGAGGTCGGCAGATTATAAAGAGGTAAAGAAAGTGATACAACAAAAGATGAGAGAAGTGAAAGAAGTGTGGATATGTGAGCAATGTACAAACATCAAAGACAGATTAGACAGAAATGATAATAAAGAGGCATACAAGGTGGTCAAAAAACTGGTAACACCAAGACAAGGCAGGAACTTTATGATCCAGGATAAAAGCGGCAAGTGTCTTAATGAGGACAATGACCTACTGATGGACTGAGTACTATTTCGAGTTATACAACATAACAAGGGATGGAATGAACCTGGGAAAACAATCCCTCCAACACCAACAACTATAGAGGATAACCAACTGATAAAGAAGGAGGTAGCTGCAGCAGTAAAGACATTGAGAAGAGGGAAGGTGGCAGCTGTGCACAATATACCAGCAGAGTTCTTACAGGCAGGTGGGGAGGTAGTGGTGGAAGGCCTGGCAAACATCTGCAACAAAATATGGGCGACAGGAAACTGATCGGACCTATGGACAAAATCAACGGTTATTCCGTTGCTTAAGTATGGAAACTTAAAGCTGTGCCAAAATTATAGAACAATAAGCCTTATCAGCCACCCTAGTAAAAAAGGTTGCCTTTAACCTTTTTTTAGCCACCCAAGCAAGGTCATGCTTAGAATAATCCTCAACAGATTGAAACCCCAAGTGGAGATCATCATTGCCGAGGAGCAGGCAGGGCTCAGACAGGGAAGAAGCACTACAGAAAAGATATTTAACTTAAGACTGCTAAGCAAGAAATATCTAGAACAGCAGCAAAAAACTGTATCACGTGTTTGTTGATTTCAAGAAGGCGTTTGATAGGGTATGGCATAAAGCGCTATGGGCAACGATGAGAATATCAAATCAACAGAAATATTATAAAGGTCCTTGAAACACCTGTATGGCAAGGCGTCCAGCGCAGTTCATGTCAATGTGAGGCGCTGAGACTGGTTTCGCACATCAGTTGGTCTGAGACAGGGCATAGCTACAAGCCGACTAAAGAGAGGTCCAGATTAGATATTAGGAAATATTTTTTTAGTCAGAGAGTGGTGTCTGCTTGGAATGCATTGCCAGGGGAGGTAGTGGAGGCAGGTGATGTAAATGTAACTGGTTGTATACAAACTCTGCAGGGTCTTCTAAACCAATATAAAGACGTTAAGTTGAGTTAAGGGTTGTACACTCTCCCCAACACTTTTCAACATATTCCTTGAGGGAATTATGAGTGAAGCACTTGGAGATCACGTTGGTACTGTCAAGATAGGGGGCCGAATGATTACCAAATGTCGTTGTGCAGATGACATCGGCGGGTTGGCGGGCACAGAAGCAGAACTCCAGGAATGGATCAGAAGGCTCGATGAAACAGCTCTTGACTTTGGTATGAAGATTAACGGTGGAAAAACAAAATTAATGACCAACAACGTCAGGGGTTTCAACAGTAGGATAAAAGCTAATGGCCAGGAACTCGAAGTAGTTGACCGTTTTAAATATCTGGGTTCGATTGTCAGTGATGAAGGATCAAAATGTGAGGTATTGGCCTGAATAGCATAGACAATAGCGGTGCTTGCATGGCTTAACAAAATTTGGCAAGATAAACGGTTAGCAATATGCATGAAAATCAGATTAATGCGTACATTGGTCCTGTCAATATTCCTCTATGCTTGTGAGACATGGACAATTACAGCTGACCTGCAGCGGAGGATACAGGCCTTGGAGATGAGATGTTTCCAATAACTTCTATATGTTACGTACAAAGATTGAGTTACAAATGAGGAAATACGAGAAACAATTACAACAGCAATAGGGCCTTTCAAAGACCTCTTGGCAACTGTCAAAAGAAGGAAACTTGTTTGGCACAGTCACATATCGAGATCAAATGGTCTTGCAAATACAATCCTGCACGGAAAGGTGCAAGGCAGACAACAATGAGGCCGTCCCAAGAAAAGGTGGGAGGACAACATAAAAGAATGGACCAATATCCAACCAGAAGAGGCACAGTAAGCGACCGCTGACAGAGAGGGATGGGGTGGGGTTGTGAGGATATCTTCATGCGTGCCCCAACGACCTCACTGGTTACCGGATGACCTGATGTGACATAAGTGTGCAAAAAGATATCTAAACACAATACTCCAGCACTTTTTGCCCCAGATGCATTTGTAGATTCGCAGACATTAAAAGAGGACACAATGAGAAATTAGATGCACAGGCAAAACAAGTGACATATGTGAGCCAACATATTTGGACAGATTTTGGTTCTTTCCGTAATTTAAATGATTGTGTGTATTCATTTTGTTGTACATGATTGTGAGCTATAAATAAATATACAGCGCCAACGCCTAGCTCCAGTCATGTTTTGTCTAGATAATCCATGCCTAGCCAGCAAGTTAGTGAGGATATAAGTATGCAAGTTGAGCTTGATGTGTTCCTTCATACCAGCATGCTTCTTTCTACTACCATGTCTACGTCAACAAAGTCAATTAATTAACATAAGTACACACAGCACAACATGAGGAAGAAACGCGAGAGGTAGACCGAGCAAAAAGGTGGATAGACAGCGTAAATGAGACCTGCCGTAAAATGGGGGAAAATGTTACTCGGACCACAAAAGATGAGAGGCCAAAGACAAATACATACCACGACGCTAAAACCTGCTAGAAAGTGAGACGACAAAAGAAGAAAAGGACAAGTATCCCAATGTTCAAATGTGACACTACAGTACAGATGATAATTAACATACCAATTATACAGCCACTTACATAACAGGAAGGAGGCATTGCTCACATATCTCATTAGATGAAAGCTCACAACAGCACATGACAATATCATAAAAAGCAAAACAGGAAGACGACCAATTATATTGTTAAGAATAATGAAACATACAAAAGAAATAGCAACAAGAACTCAGGACAGAGATAAAATGATACCACCTTCTCCACATTGTTTGAAAACATATTGCAGGCACATCCACAAATTCACTTGAGCTTCAACATGCAAATGAACTGAGGCGTGTTTCATACAGACCTTGCAATAAAATTGGTAAGACTGCTGGTATTCAAAATAATATAAAAATATCCAAGCAGTTAGCTATAATCATAAAAGAAACAGCAGGGCATGCCTGGAGATAATAGAGATAAAATTATAAAACTTTCAAGGAAATGGTACATAGACAGTGGACATCTTCTACTTTGTTCGTCTTCAGATTTTGACTTCAATGTCTTTAAAAAAGGTAGCAGTCAATTTGAGGATCTGTATATTTTTATGGACAGGACTACAATAGGTAGCCATGGGTACAAAAGTCTGTAGTGCCAATCTTGAATTTATTACTCACATAAAGGTGACATCTCCTTCTGTTATGCCCTGTGCAAAGCCAGATTACAATCACCTGATTTCATCTGAAGAGTTGGTGGTAGGCATCATTTTCTATGTGGCGAGAGAGATCACTTTTCCATTCTGATCTGTACCTGGCCTTGATAATTACTTTTGCCTCATGATATTGTTGATGGGCTACTTTGTTGCAGCACCCCTCCCTTTTTGGCAAGTCTGTCTACTTCTTCATTGCCTGATATGCTGCAGTCAGTTGGTATCACTGGATTGTATTTCTGTAGCACTGGGCTAAGCATCCAAGTGAGTCTGCTAGGGTGCCAGATTCATTTTTTGTGCTAGTTTTTTAGGGTTGTAAGACAAGAATCACTTGTTTTTCTGTTTTTTCTTTGCAGTTTATGAGGGTTTCAGCTGTCTGCTTCAGGGCTGTAACTTCAGCATTTAAATTATTACAGTATCTCTAACAGTCAATTGCTGTTGAGCAGACTTCATTTTTTAGTTTATGACAATGCTTCCTCGTGGCATCTTTCGCTGAGCCATTCTTATTAGCATGGGTCCAAGATTTTGTTGGGAAATTTCTTGTAATGTATTTGGTGGTTGTCTGTTTTCTTTGCATTTCTGTCCGTGACTTTTTGTATTCAATTTTGGGAATGTTGCATATAAACTTGGGAAGGAGTCTTCTTTTACAGTGGGCAAATATTGCATGCTGTTATTAGTTTTATAGTTGAGTTTATGAGCGTAGCATTATTTCTGAATTCCTCTTTAGCCTAGACTGCAAAGTTACTTCGCTTCAGCCTGCCTCTCCCCATTCCATTTAGTCTTCGGTGCATGAGTCGTTTGAATTTGTCAGCCTGCTGTAGAATTCTGCTGTCTTGTCTATCTTACATTAGCTGAAACCCTGCAATAAATTTACAGCTCTTTTATTTGTGTGAACTTTAAAGCTTCTGTTTGCTGCTAGGTTTTGTACAAGCTAAATTTTACTGCTGTAATGCAATTTTCCAAGAGTGGTCTAACTATGTCTGTGTATAACTTTTTGAAAGTACTTTAATTAGCGCCCCATGTGGTACCTGCTAATTTCTTCATAGCGGACTTAAGCAGTCTCACCCTCAGCTGTCTTTTAAATTGAGTGTCGATGAGTTTTTTATTCAGATGTCGCTCTAGGGTAACTCCTAGGTAAGTTAGGGTTGCTTGTCAAAATAGTTGGAATTTTATATGCTGTGGTGTACTTGGTAGGGAGAAGATGGTGTGTGTTGTTTATTTTTCATTTATTTTTAGTAGCCAGTTTTTAGACCACTTTTCGAGGATTGTCAAGGAGCCATGCACTCGTGCAATGGCTGTAGTGATGTGTTTTTCATAGGTCCACATAGCGTCATTCGCATAGAGGGATACTATTATGCGTTTTTAGTGATGCTGTTTACATAAATAAGGAAGAATATGGGGTAGAAGACACCATCTTGTGGGACACTCTTGTTCCATGGCTTCCTTTTCACTGGTTTGCTCTTGCGCTTTTGCTATTCTGTTACCTAGATCTATTTGAACATTTTTCCGCACACTCCGTATTTTAGCATGAAACATGTTTTCCATACTTGGTCGGATGCTTTGTCCACCCAAACCATCTGGGAGTCACATTTGATCGGCGCATGACATGGAAAAGTCAGATCGAGAGAAACAGAATGAGAGCCAGAGAAAGAATGGCAATCATGAGGAAACTTGCTGGCACAAGCTGGGGAGCAGATGAAAGCATACTAAAGAAACTGTACACTGGAAGAGTGAGACCAGTTCTCGAGTATGGCATTGCGGCATGGACAACAGCAGCAAAGGCGAACTTCGATAAAGTTAGCAAACTTCAAAACCAAGCCATGAGAGTTATAACAGGAGGCATGAAGTCAACGCCAATTGTAGAACTTGAAAAGATTACAAAACTGCAATCCATGACCAATAGAAGAGACTGCAGAGCCCAGCTGCAGTCAGAGAAACTCCGAAGACTGACTGACCATTAAATGCACCAGAGACTAAACAATTTGGAAAATGGGAAACTAAAGCGGAGAAACTTTGCAGAAATAGCCAAAGCAAAGATGCACGAAGATCCCATAAATGCACTAACAACACCAAAACCCATCACTACTGTACGAAAACCTACCTGGAGGCAGGATATATTTCCAGAGGTGGTAGAAAATATACCAGGTATTGCAAACAAAAACTGCCAGACTGAAAAAGAAAGGAGAGATACTACCCTAAGCTTCATAACGAAAAGCTACCCAAGCATGGACTGGACCCATGCATACACCGACGGTTCTGTAACAAACACTACACAGAACGGAGGGGCAGGAGCATTCCTAAACCTACCAAATGGCAGACAAATAACACTGTCATTCGCTACTGGTAAGTACACAAGCAATTTCAGAGCGGAGGCAGAGGCTATAAACTGTCTATAGACTAGACAGTGGAAGAAATGGTGACACACAAAGAAAATGAAAGCCATATAGTCCTGCTTACAGATGCTCTCGCCGTAGTCACAGCGCTAAAAAGCCAGAAAAACACTGAGCTTAATGACTTAAGAGCAGCACTCTGCAAACTGTGCCAGCAGTCCGCACCAAAAAGGGTAGTGGTACAGTGGGTCCCATCACACTGCAACATCCAAGGCAACGAGGAGGCAGACAGACTGGCAAAAGAAGGTGCAAGACTACCACAAACAGATACTAGTATGACGTACGAAGAGTCAAAACGGCTTATCAAAGTTAGATACATGACCAAATGGGAAACCGAACATACTGGTTACACCAAAAACGATGCCTATTACCAGTTGAACCGAAGAGAGCAGGTCGTTGTCTTCAGACTTCGCACTGGCCACAATAGACTGAGGTACCACCTATTCAACAAATTGAAGATAGGTGGTACCGACGAATGCCCGTGCGGTACCGGTAAAATGACCGCTGAACATCTGCTGCAGAACTGCCCAACATACGAGGATCAGAGAGAGCAGATGTGGCCATCACCTGCAAGACAGCCTCAGGATGACCGCCGTTTTTTTGGAAAAAATAATGGTTACTGTCTGACTGCATTCGAAGAAGAAGAAAGAAGAATGCTTTGTCCAGGTCTACCCATATTGCCAGAATAAGTTTTCCTTTCTGGAGAGCTTCAATTTCTTGCTCTGTGTGGGTGACTTGGTTTTCCGTGGACATGTGTTGCATGAAGCTTATTTTTGTTTGTGTATGGTGATACGTTTCTCTTTGATGAGATGCCAAATGAGTCTGGTATTGTTATATTTCTTCTTTTTTTTTCTGTGTTCGTCTTGAAAAGTGACATTGTGTCATAGTTTACAGCAAGACTGCAATATCTGTGCCTTTCGGCCCAGTACATTAAATTTCAACTGGCTTTTTTGGGTACTGGGTTTGCTTGCCTTCCCAATATGATCCCTCTTTATTTTAGTCAGACTACACTAGTGCAGCTTGTTTCCAGGGCCGCTGTCTGGAGGTGTGAATAGGAACTTGGTCAGCTCTGGTTTGTTGACCTTAAAACAAGCAGCCAACTATTAGTCACTGGCCGCTGTCAGCTGTATTTCTGTACTGCATCTTCAGTTCCATTTATTATTCTTTCCATAAGCTTGCCTGTGCAGCACAGGAGACTGATTGACCTGTAGTTGTTTATCTTTATTTATATTTTTTATGGTGACCATTTGCACTACTTTCCATACTTGCAGTGCAATGCCATGCTTTCAGCTGTAGTTCATGATCTTGATGAATATTTTTATTAACATTTATTTATCTCAACCTTATAAGCATGTCATTTGTTGTTACTCCATCTTTTGCAGGAGACTTTCTTGTTCTTACATGGTCAAATTAGTTGTCATGTGCTCCCCTGGGCAGGTTATCATGTTTTTGTGGAATTTATCTCTACAGCCATTGCTTGTTTTTTTTTCAGGTGGGCTACATTTCTGTCTCACTTGTGAGAATAATTGTATGAACACATATTTTTTTAATGTTTTCCCATTTTGCTGAACTCTGATTTCATTGTTCCTACAGTCCTCATTTAAGGCTTTCCATAATTTTCTGCCATCTTTACCTAGGTTTAGAGCTTCTGTTGCTTTTATCTTGTTTCATGCTGAGCTGTTAATTGTCTTTTTGTACTTTTTTGTGATAGCTCTGCAGGAGATGTTCACTTGAATTGTTTTGTCCTTTACCACCCTTCTACACTATCTCTGGTTTATGTCAGCTGTTCTTCAAGTTCCTGGAGTTCTTATGCACAATAAGGTTTATATTCTCTTCTTGTCCCTCTTAGTATTGATTCTAGAGCAGCTCTTACTATTTCTCCAATTCTTCTATTCTGAGTGTTAACCTGGATAAAATAAATGCAAAAATGTTACAGTTTGCTCTTTTGTAATTCCAGCAGCAAGACAGTGGCTTGTGTTCATGGGTTGTGTGCTCCATGTTGATCACCAGCTTTTTTGTGTGTTGCACTGTGTTTTGCACATGACATAGCAACCGAGAGAATTTGTCTTTAACATGCATTTGCCCGGGACTGCCTTCTTAGGTCTTGACTGTCCCCAGCCCACCTGCAGAGCAGGTTTGAAGTCACAGTTGTCTCTACTAGGAAGGCTGTTTTTCCAGACTATTACTGTCTTGTACATTTTTTAACCCAAGTCTATCTGACTTTCTTCTGCGTCCGCATTCCTTATCGCCATTCGCTGGAGACATCGACGTCAGAGCACTATCTCCATAGCTCCCGCGATGACTGTTATGTATGGTTTGTCATCAGAGTTTTCCTTCTCCTAGAAGAGTTGCCTGCGGGGCTAACGAGTCTCCTACTCGGTTTGTGGTCGGTTGTCTCCGCCATTTTTTTCGCGGTGTCACATTACCGTACGGGTCGACGTATGCACACCCGTGCTATCATACGAGACAATGGGCGGAGAACAGCTACCAGTCCAACCATCCAGGTATCACTTGTTTAATACATTCTAACGTTCATGTTATCTCAGCCTTTAACTGATCAGCGCAACTTGGGTTAAAAAATGTACGGATAGGCTACTGGAATTGCCGCAGCGCTACACAACGCGAAGTGATTCTCCAAAAATTGGTGTATAGTTTCAACATATTCATGATCCAGGAGACCTGCTTGATGGAGAATGTTACCATCAAGTGTCCAGGATACAGGCCAGGTAAGCGGGGACTGGCGATGTATGTGAAGCAAGAACTTCCCCATACATGGATAGATACTAGCAACTGTAAAATTGAGGATGTCGAGATACAAGGGATTGAAGTAACAATCAACCACCAAGAATGGAGAATCTACAACGTATACGCTCACGTAGATCACCTCTTCGAGGATGTAAAGTGGGAATTTCTGTCGGACTTGTCAGAGACACCGAGCAAAAAGTGTCTCATTGCAGGTGACTTTAATGCTAGGTCAAAGGAGTGGGGAAATGTCACTGAAAATAGGCAAGGGGTTGCCTTGAACCAGGCATTAGTCCACACAAACCTCACTGTCGTGAATGACGGACGTCCCAACTAGAATAGCATCTCGGCCGGGGTCATCGACCTGGCCCTTATATCCAGTGATGTTGCTCCATTCACAAGCTGGGACGTATTAGGGGCACAAGAGAGTGACCACCTGCCATGTGTCATACTTATACCCAGAGGAAAACACACCAGACACTGGAAAGCCAAACAGGTGTTCAGATACATATACGAACAGGATAATGTAGTGAACAAGCTGCGACAGACGATCGGACGCAGGACCACTAGATCCCCTTTTGTCCAACCACCCTGGTGGACTCAAGAATTTGATACGGCCTCGAGAGAAAAGTAGACGGCAACAAGGGATTGGCGTAAAGTCAGAAAGAGAGCTGGTATTAATGTCGACGCATTGAACGAGAAGGAGGAGGTAAAACGCAAAGCTACCAATTCCTTTAAAACGCTAGCTAGGGAGTCCAAAAGCGAGCAATGGGAGGAGTTCATCACAGGTGTGGGTAATGATAATACCCTCCAGAAGTTCTGGCACATGCATCGAAAGACAAATGTACAAACTACAAGCCAGCTTATCTCCAACATTCAAGACACCACAGGAAGGCTCTTGAAGACAGGAGAAGAGAAGGGTCTAAGTTTTTTCAGTCGATATGTTGCCCAGACTGACAAAGGCGACAGAGATGCCCATCAGGAAACTCGGAAAGGCATCTTAGACGCAGCCATCAGGGGAGAGGCTTATGTAGACCTTATCACCGAGGCAGAGGTCGTAAATAGACTACGTATAAGCAAAAACACAGCTCCAGGTCCTAAATGGAGTACAGTATTGCCACATCAAGCAGTTGGATGAGACAGATATAAGAAATATGGTGAAGGAGTTCAACCACACTATAGAGAAGGCATCTGTGTCTGAGGACTGGCTTCATAGCTATCTGTGCCCACTGCCTAAACCTGGTAAGGACTCCACGCTTCTTGGCAGCTATCGAATAATCACCATACAAAATTTATATGGAAAATTGCTCGAGAAGATAGTGGCCTGGAAAATAATGGCCTACCTTGAACGGGAGCAGATTCTACCTGATACGCTGGGCAGTTATAGAACAGCGAGCGAAGGAGATCTGGGCTAATGCTGGAACTTTCGCGTATGATGTGTATGAGGGGTTTCAGTCAAAGCAAGAAACAGTCGCGGTGGCACTCGACCTAGAAGACGCATACAACCGTGTCGATTTTGGGACCTTAATTACCTGTCTGCAGCAGTGTGGTTTAAACACATGGCTGGTTAGTTGGATATCAGCTGCCCTGATGGAAAGAACAGTTGAGCTACGCATGGGATCGTGGACATCAGAACCGAGGCGAATATGTCCAGGACTGCCTCAAGGGTCTCCGCTATCACCGGTGCTGTTCAACATTTACACAGTAAAAATGGCCAATATTCAACCCACAGGGACAGGGTGAAAGTTGACATTTGCCAATGACATCCTAACGTACAGGACTGGCTCAGACAGGCAAGAGTTGGTCAAAGACATCCAGGAAACCTTGCAAGGAATCTCACAGTGGTGCAGCGACTCAAGCTCCAAGATCAATCTGAACAAGGCCTGCATGATGTGGTGCTCTTTGAATAATTCCATAGTAAAGGCTGAACTCCTGGGCATCACTTTTGATGGTTGCACCATCAACAGGTGTGACAGGTTGAAATACCTCGGAGTGACATTTGATCGCAGTCTTTCATATACCTGCCATGTTGACCACATCGTACAAAGATGCAAGAGAGGGTTGGGAGCACTCAAGACCATGGCTGCTGCCGACTTGGAACAATGCCTCCTGTTCATCCTATTTTGTCAGGTCGTGTTGTCTGTCATCGATTATGGACTAGGCATCCTCACACTATCAAGAACACAGTGTGTAAGGTTGGACCGCATCTAGAATGAAGGTATGTGTCTGGTTCTTGGCTGCACTAGAGATACCCCGATTGTGATGATGCGGTACATGGATTGTTATGGTGACATCCAGACATAAACTGGCACAAGTCAAAGCCTATATGCGTGTCACCACAGACACTCGGCACCCTCTGCACAGTAGTATCTCAGATATCAAGGTATCAAGAATCAAGGGAGGGTCGTCATGGATGGCACAGGCTGAGACAACAATCGGACACGTCACTCCAGCTGAGACGATAGCCAAAGGGGAAGAATGGGTCCACACTGGTGATAGAATGATAGAGTACCAGAGAGTCATCATAACCCTAGGCAAGGAATGCGGAGAACGGAACAACAAGCATGTAGAGCACGAGGTAAATCAGCTGATAACTGAGAACACCCAGGAGAGTGACGCTGTCATATACACCGATGGATCAGTCGTGCGCAGTGGGACATCAGGATGGGGTTTCTCGGCTAGAGTGAGAGGAGAGGTCGTGGCTGAGCGCAGTAGGGCATACATGTCAACAACCTCCAGTATGAGAATGGAGACGGAAGCAGTGACCTCAGCACTGAAATGGATATCTGAGACTTCTATAACAAAGGCAGTCATCGTGACAGACGCGCAAGCCGTACTTCAGAAAGTACAGAAGGGATGGCTTAGGTACGAGTGTATAGCTGCTGTTGAGGCCTCAAACCTCCAGGCGCTGACCTGAATCTACTGTCCTGCTCATGCCGGGGTTCAGGGCAATGAAAGAGCTGACATCTTGGCTTCACGGGCTCCCATCATGGACACATTGGTGATGGACAGAAGTGACATTTTGAAATCAATCAATGACCGCCTGCTGGATGAGGACACTGCAATAGATGAAGCAGCAATCCACAGACTGCAAAGTTTCGACATTAAACGAGGTTCGAGTAGGGCGCATGAGAGGGCGGCGCAGGAGCGTGCACAACCAGCGAGCTACAGGGACCATCAGCATCCATACCATAGGCCATTTGATGAGAGAGACTGAGCACCTATGGGTATGCCCGGAGTGCAGTGACGTCGATTCTTAGAAACAGAAACTGTCTTGTAATTCAAGACCATTAAAACAATGGTTGGAAGTTTAACTAAAGCTATCTTGCAATAAGCTGCTGTGACAATCCCAAGAGTGGCAATGATTAATTACAAACCTTACTGGAGTGAAGAATTACAAAAGCTAGAGGATGAGTTATCAGATGATATGTGGCAGAAAGAGGACAATTACATGAAGCAAACATTGCAATCAAAGCAGTCACTGACAAATACAACATAACACTAAATCAGACAAAAAAAAGAGATAGTTGGAAACAGACTTTAGACACTAGTTGGAGCCTTGAACAGTGATTTCCTGATTCAGGTAAGTGGTGATTCAGCAGATTCTTTCTCATTTCAACATACTTGACAATCAGTAGGCTGACATGCTGGCTAGAAAAGACAGAACGCTGTCTCAACCTAATATATGTATAACTTTTGAAGAGGCTAGGTTTTATCATGTGCAGATACAAAGATCAAGTGGTTAGCGGAGCATACAGGACAAAAATAAAATGACGCTTACTTCAAGCTCAACAAGGCTGAACATGTGGTGATTTTCAGACTCCGAACAGTCCACAACAGGTTACGATACCATCTATCCAACAAATTCAAATTAGGACATTTGATGGATGTGTCTGACGCACTGATAAAATGACTGCTGAACATCGGTTGCAGAAGTGTCCAACATACAAGTACCAGAGAAGGCACATTTGGTGATCTCCAGTTCCAACCCAAGACAAGCTCTATGGAGCAACCAATGACCTAAATGCTGACTACTGCTTTCTTCAGAAACATTCAAGTTGACATCTGAAAGTGTACAAAGAACAACAAGACTATCTGGTCTTCTTCTTACTCAGGTTTATATTGTTTTCCATATCTTAGGTGAACTATCAACCATGACTATCGTGCTCTTCTCGGATATGCAAGGATTTTGTCCCTGGTTTCTCTTCTGCGCTTGCTCACATAGTTTAGCTGGCCAGCCAACTTAAATAAGCCAGAGAATTCAGATACTTAGGTTGTGTTTTCACATATGATGAAAGGATGGACAATGAGATGAAATAAAGAAATCAAATACGGTTTCTTATCAGCTCACCCCATTATTAAGACACAAATACACCCCAGTCGAGACAAAGTGACAGTTTAATAGTATTTTTATACAAACTATCTGCTACAAGCATCAAACATGGTCTCTCACCAAAACACAAGAAAGAAAAATCATGGTGTGCAAAATGGTTGAGATCACAAGGCCATACAGAGTACTTAAACAAAGAAATCAGAAAGAAACATTGTGCATGGATTACATGGAAAGGCAGAAAATAAAGTGGCTCGGACACCTGAAAAGAATGCAACCAAATCTACAAGAGTGTTACAGAGTAAGAGGAAGACCCATATATCCCCATGTCGAGCTGTGACAGTTGAAATCCCCTATATATCTATTTTGTTACTTCATGTTCTGAAGTTGTCAGACGCTTCAAAATCGAACGTCATTGGGTGGTTTAATTTAGTTTAGTCGAAGAATAAATGACATTGCAGACCGTTCAAGCCTTAAGTGCTGTGTTCTTCTAAATATTTTTGGAGAATCTCAGCACAATGCACGAACTCCATAGCACAGGCGAGGATCCCCTAATAGATTGGGTAGATTTTTAACATAATTTTTAATTTTGCCTGGGCAGCGGCTGTTAAACCTACTTTTTAGATTTCAACTGCCGAGGGATTTTTGACGTGCGCAACACTGAACACAGGCGTCTGATCTCTACTACTCAGATATCTGGAGAAATACCAGAAAGTCCATGTGAAAAAATCCTGGTCTCCACCATGATTTGAACCTACACCCTCCAGCACCAGAGGCTGATGTCTTACCTCGAGACCATTCAGTCCCCTGGATGGTTTATATATTGATGTCCCTGTGCATGAGTTAGTTTGAATTGTGAGGACCTCTATATTTCCTTTATTGGGATTGCCAAGTTGTGTCAATGTCTAGATCTGGTGTGACAAATATGGCACTTCCATATTTCTCATGTGGTCTCTCCACAACGAGTTTCATTCCTTGTCGGTCAGCGATTGCTGATGTTTCTCCTGGACCATAAGGACATCGCATTTGCACTTAGTACATATCTGACAAAATGTTTTCCTTGTCACTCGATAGGCCCTCGATGTTAACTGAAATCAAAATGACTGATTTATGATGCTTTAGTGGTGAAAGCCCCACCGAAGACGGATGTGTCGGACCGAAAGGTGCAAATATCGCAGGCAAACTGTAAACTAGCGACACAACACAAATCTGTTCTCCGGACTACATCCTGCTACTTGCAAAGCCCTGTTCAGGGCTTGGTAGTGGGAGTTTGAGAATGAACGCAGAGGAAGAAGAAGAAGAAGTGGTGAAAGAATTAGCCAACAAAAGTCATTTCCAGAGGATGCTTGATTTTAATGGTAATTGCAATCTTTGTGGAAGCTTCTTTCGTGTCCCTCAGAAACTGAGCTGACCTTTATTTGCTTTCATATTTTCACAATAGAGAATGCAACAGTAATAGATATGCACTTTTCTATTGTTGTGCGGTGTACTTTTATTATCTGTAGCAAACATAAATTTCTGAGGCCCGCTTTTTTTAACATCACATTATCCTCTGCATCAGTCCGGCAAGTATGTCATGTGCGAGGAACCCAATAATATTCTGTATGCATCTCCATCTTTTGATGCACTGCACCAGAACAGACCTAGATCATTAGTAAGCTCTTAAATAAGCTTTAAGGTCTCTAAACTGGCAGGATCAAGGTCTCAACATAGATGGCTAGATGCGCTCACACGTATGTTTTGTGAATGACATTGTAATCTTCAGCCACAGCATTGCTGTGACTGGATGATGAGCCCATCAAGAATGTCAATTCGTACGTCTACCTAGGCCAGGAAATCAACAACAACTACAACATTGATAAGGAGATCTTACGCAGGAGAGTGGGGGGTTGGCTCAACTTCAATCGCATTAAACTGATACTCCTGCAGATGATAGACGTCACGGCCAGAGCTTTCACTTTTATGGCATGGTTATCCCAGTAATAGTATATGGGTGTGAGGTATGGAGTCTGCGCAAATCAGACGCAGATAAACTCCAAATTACTGAAAGAGCAATGGAGCAAAGAGTCCTAAATTTCTTACCAGAGACCATATCTGAAATGCCGACATCTGCGACCAAACAAGAGATCCAGGATGTCGTCAGCTCTGCTTCATTGTTAAAGTACATATGTGGCAATATTCTAAGGAACTTTTTTATAACATTCGCAGACATGACATGACCCCACAACAAATAGACTGGGCGACACACGTCAGTGACAAAAAGGACTGGATCCAGAGTTGGTACCAGTTCAAGTGACCACCGTTTGATGAAGAACGGGTCGATCTAAGAACTCCATTATGCCCAACTCTTGTTGAATGTCTGCGTTCTTTTTTTTCACTCCATGGTATTATGAGGACCTTTTCTATTATAACATTTCGACCCAAAGGTCCCTTAAGGTTTGGATAACTGTCCATGTTTTGCGGCCGCATGCTGCCATGGAAAACACACAGGTCCTCACTTTTATTGGTTTGCTGGTATTCTGCCATAGTTTCTTCAGGCTGTGTAGCCTCTGCAATGCCAATTCCAATCTTCTTCCGATTTTCCTTTAGCAGTCATTGTTGTCAATTCTGGAGCCCAGATATTTGAAGTTTGTGACCTGTTCTATTTCCACACCCTGAATTATAATTTATATTTACTTCTTCTTTTGTCGGTGGTCATTATCTTTGCTTTGTTTATGTTTACAAAGAGGTTTTGATCTTTGCTGCATCTGCTTATGGCTGCAGTTAGCTGCTGTAACCTTTCTGCACTGTTAAATAGTATCACAGTATTGTCTACATATCTTAGCTCTGGTATCTTGGATCTGTCAATTGTAAATGCAGTGTTAACTTTTGATATTCTCATCATCTCTAAAATTTCTCATTATGCACTCTGTATAAATGTTAAATAGGTATGGGGAGAGGATACATCCCTGCCTTACTCCCATTTGTACTTTGAATCAATCTGATGTTTCACCAGATACTCTGACAGCAGCTAGTTGCTCCTGATATAATGATTCGATTAGATGGATTAGATGTACTGGAAACCCCATATCTATGAATACCACAAGTTCTGATATTTTATGCAATTGAAGGTCTTGGTGTAAATGATAAAGCATGTATACTTATGTCAACATGACATGTACTTCTCATCTAGTGAGAATGGCTGCAACAAAAATTTGTTTACATTTGGTGCAACAAATCCAATAGTTAATAACAGGTTGGTGTAATATGCATTTCTGATCTAATCTTTTTTTCTCAGATACTAGTCCCAGTAAGGACTATGATGAAAACTCAAGCACAACTAGCAAAATAAAGGTTTACAACAGTTTGAATGATAGTCCTGTGAAGGAAACTAATGACAACACCGAAGAACAATCATACTCTGTGAATAATTCTACAGAAACAACGACCACAAAGTCAACAAATTCTGTGCCAAGAAATAGCATGAATACAACTACAGTCACTACAATCAAATCTACTTCAGTTAACACAAGTTCTGATACTTATAATTCTGCAGCACTAGAAATGTTAGCTACAAGCACTGCTTATTTCAGTAAACTCATCATTATTCAGATCTGGAGACAAAATCTGTGACTTTCCGATTATTGCAAATTGATCTAATCAGAATAATGAGTTAATAGTGAAAAGAAATTAAAACACTATTTATTTCTTTAATGCTTCATTTCTATGTCTATTTTCCAATTTTACAATGAATATTACTATATATACAACAATTATTTTGATATTACTTATGAGTTTGTTAAACACTTGAAAACAACATCTACTATGTTATTAGTACAGTTAATACTGCCGAAGACGGATGTGTCGGACCGAAAGGTGCAAATATCGCAGTCAAACTAGCGCCACAACGCATTCCATTCTCTGGACTACATCCTGCTACTTACAAAGTCCTGTTCAGGGCTTAGTAGCTGGAGATTGAGAACGAACGCAGAAGAGGAAGTACAGTTAATAAGAGTTTTGAGGTAAATTTGATGATATACTTCATGTTACAAAATATATTATGTACCACTGTTAACAACATAATTTTTACCAAATGGATATTATTAATGTAGAGAGTCCTGAAAGCATGTTCAAATAGCTGTAGAAATCAGCACTGAATGATATATTGTTCAAGAAGTCCATGATCTGTCACTTCAGTTGTCTTCAGGATTAGTCCCTGTCACATCTTACATATTGAAAATGATTCCACAGGAATTCCCCTGAAGTCAGAGGCAGTGAAGGTTCTTCATGATATGTTGCTCAAAAAAACAAGATATAGATTCCTGGCACTAAAATTTAGAATATATTCTGGACACTGTTATAATGGAATAGCCTTATATAGACCTAAAAACTGAGGCAGAGGTGGAATATTTTCTAAGTTCCAGCAAGAACACAGTCCCAAGTTTTGATTGAGTACAGTATTGTCACATCAGGCAACCGGATAAGTTAGATATTTGAAATGTGATGAAGGAGTTCAATCACTCTATATAAAAGGCATCAGGGCCTGAGCACTGCCTCAATAGCTATCCACATCTATTCCTGGCAAGAATTCCATGCTCCTCAGTAACTATCGAATAATCACCTGACAATGGCAAACTGCTTGAGAAAATAGTGGAAACAAAAAGAATGTCCCATATAGGATGTAGACACATTCTACTTGATATGCTGGAAAGCTACATATCAATCAAGGAGACACAGGGTGACACTAAGACATTTTCATACATTTTTATGAGGGCTTCCAATTCACATAAGAATAGTCATGGTGGTTCTTGACCTCGAGGATGCATAGAAATGGCTGACTTTGGGACCTTAGCGTATAGAATTAAGGTTACGACAGCCCAGGAGGCAGACGAACTTTGACAGATCAACAGCTCAAAAGGTGAAGTAGCAATCGTGGGCTACATCAAGGACACTAAGTGGAAGAGAATGGGGCCTCACCACATACAATCCCATAGTCAGTGATGGACGGACTACACAAAATGATACTTTCTGGGACACATAATGTCAAGTACATCTCAAATTTTCTTGGGGACGGCGTGGGTTAGTGGTTAAGTGATATGGCTCACAACCCAAAGTTACTGAGTTCGTTCCCCAATCACAGCATCAACCGTTATCCCAGAGAAGCAAACCCTTACAAAAAATGAATGCAGGAGTCGGATGCACTGGGCCGATAGGCGCAAAATAAAAACATAGTGCAACTTACACCACTTTGAGGAATAGAGAAAAAGGGTACATGGAAACAAACAAAATTTGGAGAAACATATCAGTGGTTACTGCGGTACATAAAGATAGAATGATGCTTCTCAAAATCATGACTAGACCATTTGGTATGGCACTCCTACAGATGCCTACAACAGATAATCAGGATGAACAAATAGAGGAATACTACAAAGACTTACAACAATTACTTGAGGTAGTAAAATCAACAGTTGTCTTAATAGTAATAGGGGATATGAATACAAAGGTATGAAGAGAGAAATACAAGAAGAGTGTTGGACTACATGAACTAGAAATAAGAGATGTGATATGTTAGTTCTCTTCTGTGAGAATTGGTCTTGTCATCTGCAGCACATTTTTCCGACAGGCAGCTAAGAAATTATATACATGAAAGAGCCTTGGAGATAAAAGGTGAAACCAAATTGATTATGTCATGATCAGGGATAGATTCAAAAATAACATTACGAATGTTAAAACATACCCAGGAGTGGATAACTGTGACTATAACCTGGTAGTTATAAAATTAAGTATCAAACTCAAAAACACAGTGCCCAAAACACTAGTCTTTTTCAAAAGACACATCAGTCTTGCAACAACCAGAGATACGTTAGTAATTTTTGCCTGAGGTTAAAAATAAGTATGATTGCTTAATAGCTGAAAATTTTTACCAACATAGAGAGACAATCTAGAGGGTACGATTAATATAAAATGGGAATGTTAAGGAACTAGCATCCAAATAGTAAATAGTAAGCCAGTGAAAGGGACCAAGAAAAACTAACCATTGATGACTGAAGAAATCATGATTAAAAATGTCACAGAGAAAGATGGTCAAGAACAAACCAAAAAATTTAACAATAGGTAAGGAAATATGTCAGATGTCCAGATGCCAGGAAAGCATGGATCCAGGATAAATGCAAAGTAGAAGACCTACACATTTAACACAACACCAGAGGGGTGCATGAAACAATACAAAGAATTACAAACAAAAAAGATGATATACAAGGAACAGATTGTATCAAAAGTAAAAATGAAGAAGTTATAATGGATAAAAATGAGATGACTAAACGTTGGGGAAAGTACACAAAAGACATTCGATGACAACAGAGGCAACAAACCACACCTGCTTAATGAAGGCCCAGGCATGTTAAAATCTGAAGTAGAAAAATATATAAAAATGATGAGACAAGACATAGCTGCAGGCCCTGGCAAGACAACCACAGAAATGCTAAAAACAAGAATTCCTTAAAACACCAGAAAATTTTGACAAAATTCAACCAAGTTCAGCTCAAATTACTCTCATGCAGGCAGCTCAAAGAACTATTGATGCCTATACTGATGAATTGATACATGTATATACTGATGATAGTTTAGTTAAAGAATCAACATCATTGCACACGGTTTAACCCATAAGTGCTCTATTCTTCTCTTTATTTTTGGAGCATCTCAGCAAAATGTATGAATTCCGTAGCATCGGTGAGAAACCCATAATAGATTTGGTAGATTTTTAACATAATTTTGAATTTTGCCCGGGCAGCGGCTGTTAAGCATACTCTTTTCGATTTCCAACTGCCAGGGGATTTTTAACGTGCATGACACTGCACACGAGTGTCCGATCTCTACTACCTAGAGATCTGGGGAAATACCTGAAAGTTCATGTGAAAAGAATCCAGTCTTTACCGTGATTTGAACATGAAACCTCCAGCACAAGAGGCAGACAGATCAGATATACTGATGAATCTGCATTTAAGGTCACCATTTAGATAGAATGACCAGATAGATCCTTTGATGAGCTGTATGATGTTTGCTCCAACTTTGAAGCTGAAATCACTGAACTTGAAGCTGTTTTGTAAAACCTGAGTATGGTTTTGGATGCCTTTCTCTCAGGTCCAAAATTTCCATTTTTATGTCCGTCCTTCAAGCATTAGAAGATGCTGGACATTGTAAACCTGATTTTTTCCAAATATCTCTAGATTTTCACCCTATCATCACCTCCAATGTCAATCAAAATAGTTATCCAGTGAATCCCAAGACATTTAAACACACATGGCAATGACAAAACAGACAGACTAACAAAGAAGGAATCCAGACAAGAACAGAAACACACAGCAAAAACTCTACAAAAAGCCCATAGAATAGCAAACAAAGAAACTTGGTTGAACAGATGAGCTCTATTTGAGCTATATAGGGAGGTAGGTCTACAGACATATGGCAAGTCCTAATTCAAATGACAGTATAAAACAACTCACAGGGAAGGAAGAGAGTACATGAACAGAATCCAACCACAACACATTCCACAGTGCCAGCTGTGTACACACCCATACAAAATCGTTGATCATCATCATCTTGAGTGCGCTGTGCTCAACAATGTTAAGAAAATGCTTCTTCCTAGTAGACCATATAAATGGAACATTTTGTATGGCACTAAACAACTAATAAACACATGCAGATACCATTATATGGCACTGGTTGGAAGGGTGATAGCCGGAATACAATACAATATCCTCGACTTCAGTCCGCCGGGTGTACCGTATGCGAGGTAGCCAACAATGTCCCGCATGCAGTCCGATCTTTCGCCGTGCCGTCATTCATTAAATCATATGGCCACCAGAATGTCGTTCTGAGAGTCCATCTGTTATTTGGCTTGCGTACAATGTGGTGGCCAGCCCAGTGGTATTTGCGAGACAACGCAGCCTCCACAATGTCTCGAAATAGAGTGTGTTCTCTTATTTCAGTATTGTGAATTTGATCTCTGATCGAGATCCCAAGTACACGTCTTTCCATCGCTCGCTGAGTAACTCGTAGTTTCTCTGCATCTATGTTGCGTAAAAGATGCGCCCTTGCAATGGTGTCTTTCAGCTGCAGGATTTAAGGCTTTACGTTATTGAAGCTAGACCAGGCTGTAGCTCTTCGTCTTGAGATTTATCAATCTAGGGTGTTGATGGCATTTATTTCTTGCCCTAAGTATAAGTAGGAGCTGACATTTTCGATAGGCTCATTTCTCAGCTTGATCTCGAATTTGCGACAGTAAGGGTTCAGAGACATTGCGTTTTCATTTTGTACATACGAAGTCCGACACCTCTACGGACCTCATCTAGTTCGTTCAAGGAGTGTTGGGCCTTCTCGGTGGTGTGGCTGATGAGCACAATGTCATCCGCAAAGCACATATGGGTGAGCCTTTCCCCATCTATATTTATGCCTCTATCGGCCCAACTCAGCTGTTCGAAGATGTCCTCAAGCGCCGCCGTGAACAGCTTTGAAGAAATTGTGTCACCCTGCCGCACTCCTCTTGCTAGTCGAACAGTTATTGGGTGAAGGAACAGAGTAATGTCCGTACTGCAGCCTACATTTATTTTCTCAATCATCCTCATGTAATTTTTTGCCACGCCCTATTTTCTTAGGCCATCTATTACGGCATCGATTTCAATGCTGCCGATGACCTTTTCATAGTCTTTAGACACTAGACATATAAGACAGACGTAGTTTATGTGCTCTCTCCAGCAGCTAGTGGATTGTGTGTAGGTGGTCAGTAGTGGAGAGCCCTCTTCTGAATCCAGCCTGCTCACGGGGTTGTTGGAGGTCCATTTGTTATTGGTCAATCCTGTTGACAAGGACGTTGGAGAATATTTTATATATCATCGGCAGCAAGCAGAAAAGGCGATAGTTCTCCAGGATTCTTTTGTGTCGAGCTTCATGTGGACGTGTATAGTTTTTGAGATTTTTCCATTGATCTGGAATTTGCTCCTCTGTGAAGCACTTGTTAAATAAATTAGAAACTTGAGTGCTAGAATGTCTCCTCCCGCTTTAAGGATGTCTCCCAGCGCTGTGCCTGACTTCCTGTTGGATCACATGAGTGATCTCATCAGGTTCAATCAATTGAACAGGTTCTAACTCACTTGTCGCCAGTACCATTTGGACCATCTCCTATGATGAGAAAAGGTTAATGTAGTACTGTTGGTACGCTGATTCTATGGCCAATCTGTCTGTTGAGATAGTGTTATCAGCCAATTGAGTGTTTGAAGAATGGTTTTCTTCTGCAGCATGCTCTTGATTCTAGGAACCAACATCATCATATTGATTTAGTGAATCTAGGGTAGTTGTCTCGCCGCCGCGATTCAATCTCAACCAATGTTCGTAAAGCGATCTCAGTCCCGCCAGACGGAGCGATAGCGCGGGCTTGCCAAAAACACTCGCTCGCCTTTCCCCGTAGAGGTATCGGGATGTGGTTTGTTGTGTCATCGCCTCCGCTGAGGTGCGCTGCTCTGGTCCGTATCGAGAAACGTTGTCAGTCGGTGGTGATTTTTCTAAGGCTTATAGCAGAGCTCGACAGTTCGTCTCGCTGGTGGTCAGACTCTCGCAAAGAGCTTGCGACCGGCAAATGGAAAGCAGGAATACAGCCTGAAGGCCCTGTCCCAGCCCGACCAACCCTTGGGACAAGGGCAGGCCGGCAGGCGAAATTTGTCTCCATCCCAGTGAAATTCATCGCCGGGGCTGTTGGGATCCGCTCTGCACAGAGCGCTGCCATTCCTCCCCGAGCGAGCCCGGTCGGTCGGTCGTCTGGTGTGTGTAGAGGCCCCTGTCAGGCGGTCCTAGGTCGACGGACTGAGGCACGGGGGGAACAACCGTCCGTCCGTCAGTCGGTCCCTGCGGCCGTCCCAGTGAGGCTTTTTACACAACCGTCCTCCGCCGACCAGTGTGTGTGCTTCGTACGTCTCCGATAGATATCTGGTTGATCCTGCCAGTAGTCATATGCTTGTCTCAAAGATTAAGCCATGCATGTCTAAGTTCACACTGTCTCACGGTGAAACCGCGAATGGCTCATTAAATCAGTCGAGGTTCCTTAGATGACACGATCCTACTTGGATAACTGTGGCAATTCTAGAGCTAATACATGCTTACCAAGCTCCGACCCTCGCGGAAAGAGCGCTTTTATTAGTTCAAAACCAATCGTCGTTTCCCCTCGCGGGGTTGCGGCGTCCCCACTGGTGACTCTGGATAACTTAGTGCCGGCGACGCATGGCCTCATGTGCCGGCGACGCATCTTTCAAATGTCTGCCCTATCAAATGTCGATGGTACGTGACATGCCTACCATGTTTGTAGCGGGTAACGGGGAATCAGGGTTCGATTCCGGAGAGGGAGCATGAGAAACGGCTACCACATCCAAGGAAGGCAGCAGGCGCGCAACTTACCCACTCCCGGCACGGGGAGGTAGTGACGAAAAATAACAATATGGGACTCTTTTGAGGCCCCGTAATTGGAATGAGTACACTTTATACCTTTAACGAGAATCTATTAGAGGGCAAGTCTGGTGCCAGCAGCCGCGGTAATTCCAGCTCCAATAGCGTATTTTAAAGTTGTTGCAGTTAAAAAGCTCGTAGTTTGTTAAAAAGCCTCGGCTGCCTGAATTATGGTGCATGGAATAATGGAATAGGACCTCGGTTCTATTTTGTTGGTTTTCGGAACTGGAGGTAATGATTAACAGGGACAAACGGGGGCATTCGTATTGCGGCGTTAGAGGTGAAATTCTTGGATCGCCGCAAGACGAGCTACTGCGAAAGCATTTGTCAAGAATGTTTTAATTTATCAAGAACGAAAGTCAGAGGCGCGAAGACGATCAGATACCGTCGTAGTTCTGACCATAAACGATGCCGACTAGCGATCCGCAGGAGTTGCTTCGATGACTCTGCGGGCAGCTTCCGGAAAACCAAAGTGTTTGGGTTCCGGGGGAAGTATGGTTGCAAAGCTGAAACTTAAAGGAATTGACGGAAGGGCACCACCAGGAGTGGAGCCTGCGGCTTAATTTGACTCAACACGGCCAAACACTGAAATGATTGACATGCCAAGAGCACTTTCGTTGGGACTAATATGGAACGGGTGCTGGAATTAGACCCTCGAAAATCTGGGGCCATCCTCTCGGTAGCTTGACTGTCTCGCATCCAGTGTTCGCTAAAGGAATTGACGGAAGAGCACCACCAGGAGTGGAGTCTGTGGCTTAATCTGACTCAACACGCCAATACTGTAGAACGAATGACAAATCGAGAGCACTTTCGTTGGGTCTAATAGTGAACGTGTGCTGGTATTAGACTCACGGAAGACAAGTCAGCTCTTTAACCTTCTAATGAAAGAACGCTACGGGAATCGTGTTTAACCCCGCAGAAACCGCAGATTTCAGATACCTGGTCAATGACAAACAAAGGAGTCATTAACAAAAAAGCTATCCCTAACACATCACTTGCATGAAGGTAAGATTGACGTGGCATGTATCCAAGAAACGCACCTCAACAGCAACCATAAATTCTCAATCAGAGGATACCAGGCCTTCCACCTGGACAGAGAAGGTCACAAAGGAGGGGTTCTGATACTGACCCGTAACTGCATACAGAGTAGCGCGGTAGCTGTCAATCACACCGGACAAGCAGAAATTGTAGGAGTTGACATAATGGGTCAAGAGACGAAGCTCCACATCTTCAACCTGTACGGACCACCAAATAAAGACCTATCGCTCTCGAATATGGAAGTCAGAGACTCCAACTGCATAGTAGTTGGAGACTTCAACAGCCACTCGGAGAGATGGGGATACTCGGACACAGACAGCAGAGGTGATGAAGTGGAAGATTGGGAGATAGACACAAATCTCCATCTAATCAATAGGCTGGAGGATAGCCCTAGCTTCTATTCTAGAACATCGCATACCACTTCGACTCCAGATTTGGCCTTCTCCACAATGGACATTCACCATAAAATAGACCGCCAGGTGCTAAACCAATTGGCAGGTAGCAACCACAGGCCAATTAGGCTATAACTCGATATGGAAGTAGGCCCACAGGAAACAAAACCGCTCCCACGTTGGAATTACAAACGAGCCGACTGGGACAGATTTGCAAGCCTGACAGATGGGCTGTGTGAAACCATCAAAACACGGAACAACAAAATGAAGCCCATGGTGGGAAAGCCTAAGCAAAGCAATAATGCAAGCTGCCACTGAAACCATCCCAAGAGGGGCAAGGAAAAATTATAAACCCTATTGGAATGATGAGTTGCAGAAAGTGGAAGACGCAGTCACAAATGCTAGGAACATGGCAGAGCGAGAACAATCAATAGAGGCAAATATCGCCATCAAAGCCGCCACGGCGAAATACAAATACACTCTAAACCAAACAGCAAGAGAAAGCTGGAAAAACAAAACAGAAAGTCTCAACTTAGACAAAGAACTATGGAAGTTAGTCAGAGCCATAAACGACGAAACTCCGTCAAACAAACAAATTACCATCAAGCAGGGCGAAAACTTGCTCACTGGAAAAAAAGCCGCAAACGCCTTTGTGGAACACTATGCCAAAGCGAACCACATAGATGTCCCTGCAGATAGGCATACGGACATTAATGAAGAGCAAAAGGGGCACAACAACATCAATATGGCACCAGAAGAGCATATGATGGCAAAACTAACAATGAGCGAAATGGAAGAGGCCATGAGAACATTAAAGAAAAGGAAATCTCCCGGAAAAGACGGGATAACAAACGAAATGCTGATGGGGCTGGGCCAAACAGCAAAGAGGCAACTGCTATCAGTCCTGAACCAAAGCTGGAAAAGGGGTATTGTACCCCAGGCATGGAAAGACGCAGTACTTGTACCAGTACCAAAGAAAGGAAAAGACAAAACAGATCCAAATGGATACAGGCCTATCAGCCTACTGAGCTGTGTCGGCAAACTGATGGAACTTATGATAAACACCAGACTGATGTGGCATCTGGAAGAAAAACGGATACTAATTCCACAGCAAGCAGGGTTTAGACAGCACAGATCCACTGAGGATCAGGTCATCCTCATAGCCCAGGAAATAGAAGATGCCTACCAGAAACAGAAACACACAGTAGCGGTCTGGGTGGACCCGGAAAAGGCATTTGACAAAGTCTGGAAAGATGGACTTAGAGTCATGCTAAGAAGAAGTGATGTTTGTGGGAAAATGTACAAGTGGATCAACCACTACCTCAAAAACAGAATGGCCAGAGTCCAAGTACAAGGGCAGATGAGCAAAAAGGTGACACTTGAGCAGGGAGTACCCCAAGGGGGAGTACTGTCACCCACACTCTTCCTGGTGTATATAAATGATATTATAGAGAATATACCAAGAAGAGTTCATAGCTCAATGTTTGCAGACGATCTGGCTATGTGGACCTCTGAAAAGAATCTCACCATAGCAAGAAATCAGATGCAGCAGGCCCTAACATCGCTGGAAGAGTGGGCGAACTCATGGCTGGTCAAAATAAACGAGGACAAAACCACATGTACAATATTCTCGCTATCAATCAAACCCCAAAACACCAAATTAAGTCTAAACGGCAAATACCTTCAGCCAAACGACAACCCAAACTATCTGGGAGTCACATTTGATCGGCGCATGACATGGAAAAGTCAGATCGAGAGAAACCGAATGAGAGCCAGAGAAAGAATGGCAATCATGAGGAAACTTGCTGGCACAAGCTGGGAAGCAGACGAAAGCATACTAAAGAAATTGTACACTGGAAGAGTGAGACCAGTTCTCGAGTATGGCATTGCGGTATGGACAACAGCAGCAAAGGCGAACTTCGATAAAGTTAGCAAACTCCAAAACCAAGCCATGAGAGTTATAACAGGAGGCATGAAATCAACGCCAATTGTAGAACTTGAAAAGATTACAAAACTGCAATCCATGGCCGACAGAAGAGACTGCAGAGCCCAGCTGCAATCAGAGAAACTCAGAAGACTGACTGACCATCCAATGCACCAGAGACTAAATCTCTTTAGTAAATGGGAAGCTAAAGCAAAGAAACTTTGCAGAAATAGCCAAAGCAAAGATGCACGACGACCCTATGAACGCACTAACCACACCAAAGCCCATCCCTACTGTACGAAAACCTACCTGAAGGCAGCATATATTTCCAGAGGTGGTAGAAAATATACCAGGTATTAGAAACAAAAACTGCCAGTCTGAAAAAGAAAGAAGAGATACTACCCTGAGTTTCATTACGGAAAACTACCCAAGCATGGACTGGACCCATGCATACACCGACGGTTCCGTAACAAATACAACACAGAACGGAGGGGCAGGAGCATTCCTGAGCCTACCAAATGGCAGAAAAATAACACTGTCATTCGCTACTGGAAAATACACAAGCAATTTCAGAGCGGAGGCAGAGGCACTGAGGGCAGCAGTGGAAGAAATGGTGACGGGTAAAAAGAATGAAAGCCACATAGTCCTGCTTACAGATGCACTGGCCGTAGTCATAGCACTGAAAAGCCAGAAAAATACTGAACTTAATGAATTAAGAGCAGTACTCTGTCAACTATGCCAGCAGGCCGCACCAAAAAGAGTAGTGGTGCAGTGGGTTCCATCTCACTGCAACATCCAAGGCAACGAGGAGGCAGACAGACTGGCAAAAGAAGGTGCAAAACTACCACAACCTGATACTAGTATGACATACGAAGAGTCAAAACGGCTTATTAGAGCTAGATACATGACCAAATGGGAAACCGAACATACTGGCTACACCAAAAACGATGCCTATTACCAGTTGAACAGAAAAGAGCAGGTCGTGGTCTTCAGACTTCGCACTGGCCACAATAGACTCAGGTACCATCTATTCAACAAATTGAAGATAGGTGGCACAGACGAATGCCCGTGTGGTACCGGCAAAATGACCGCTGAGCATTTGCTGCAAAACTGCCCGACATACGAGGATCAGAGAGAGCAGATGTGGCCATCACCAGTGGCAACACTAGACAAGCTCTATGGCAGTGTCAACAGCCTCAGGATGACGGCTGCTTTTTTCGAAAAAATAATGGTTACTGTCTGACTGCGTACGATGAAGAAGAAGAAGAAGATTTAGTGTTCTTCGGATCTTTCCAGACAGAACACATATTTTCCCTTCTCCCTTAGTCACTCTAAAAACCTATCATCCTCTGCACATATGCATTTTCGCGACCCTCTGTCTCTTCATCATTCTGTAAACTGCCCATGACTATCCTTATCAACTTAACCCTGTCTCTCATCATCACCGCATCGTTCACCACAGCACGTCCTGCCACTGCATCAGCTCTTTCGTTGACCCAGACGCCTGCATGTCCCGAACTGCAGATCCTTGTGACACCCTGTACACCAGAGTTGTTCAGAATGGAGGCCCTCAATCTTTATCCTCATACTCGATGTGACAGTGGAGTAGACAGCTGATTTTTCCACCACCTCCTTGCCATTTTTGTAGCCGACGAAACCCCAACCACACTTGTTTGCATCTCTGTTGGGGGAGTCATCTGTATACAGAATTGGGTCTTGTGATCCTGAGTGTTGCTGGATCAGCTCCTGTATTGAAGCTTCTGTTCTAGTGCCACCCCACTCGCGACACTCTCTGCTCAGTTGTATCACCACCCTTGTCAGGGGGTTCTCGTTGCCCATTTCTACCCATTCACTACCTCTTTCAACTTCTTCCAATGCACAGACATTCATCAGTGAGTCATCTGCCTATGCCATCCATGACCTTCCTCGCTTAATGCATCTGCCTTTGAGTTTATTCAAGTCTTGGTGCAAAGGGCGGTGTTCGTTGTTGGCGTACACCTTTACCTGCGCTACTTGATGTCGCACCTTAATGCTTATCAAATCAAGCAGGAATCTCATGGCAGCAATGGGAGTATCTCTAGTGCATCCCAGAACTGCCTCGTTCTGGATTATCTCCAATCTATCTACTTGTGTCTGCGATAGCGTGAGTAACCCAAGACCGTAGTACAGGACAGACAAAACCAGTGCTTATATCTACAGGAAGAGTCCATTGTTGCATGTCTGTGGACGCCATGACTTTGATTGCATTGATACCCTCTTAGTTTTCAGAATCACATTGTAAACATGTTTATTGAAAGAGAGACTTTTGTCAAATGTGATACCCAGGTATTTCATGACATGTCCTCTCTCAATGATGGTGCCCATGCAGGTAGCCCCTGGTAGTGCATCTGAGACCAACCTATTGTTTATGGAGAACCAGACATCTTACTATACTGTGCCTGTTTTCAGCTGTCTTGACTAGTCTTCATGTTTGATGCTGCTCATTCAGCTTTGAGCAGATGACATATTCTTTCATTCAGTTCGCATAACGCTATCTTGTTAAGTGTGACATTGACTTTAAGTCAACAACATAAGAAAATATAAAAAAGTAAGATAAAAATGCCAATAAATTATTTTTTTTAAATTATGCAGGCATATGTTCTCAACAGAAACATAATGCTAATTTTTTTCATTTTTGAATATTGAAATAATCATAGAAATAATCTATATTGATCATTACATAGAATATACATTTAAGATAAATTTACAAAATGTCATTACTTCTGTAAAAACTATCTGGTTTGGTCTGCTTCTTAGCTGCAGACTGATAGTTCTCTAACCTTAGTTTGGGTTTTGTATATGCTTGTTCTCCTTAACTAAACAGGGCAAAAAACCAAGAATGTTAAAAAAAGCACAGTAGATTTTAGATAGTAGCTGATAATGCTAATGATGAATCATGTGACTTAGCTTAAACTGAAGAATGTGCGTAAAGAAAAATAGTTATGATTGTCATAAAAGTGTATGTATTTTCATGCTATTCAACAATAAAAAACAATTTAGAGGTAGGAAGAGTGGCTACATGTGATCGAATAATTCTATTGAAAATAATAAAACCAATGATCTTTACTTAGCATGTATTAATATTTGAGTAAGGATTGTTGAGCATACCACATAAACCACAATCATAAGACTGTATACAGTGCTTTAGCACAAGCAATCTGCTTAGAGGGCTAAATTGAAGTGATGACCACATATTCTTGAAGAGAGGAAAAAATACAACGAAGATAACCCATAACAATAACCCATAAAATAATGACGGACGTTTGTAGATGTAAATCAGAATCAAATAAACGCATTGAAAAGGTTTTCATATAACTTGAAGGGAAAAAAATTCCAGCAAAGCTAGATTAAACCAGTGACCTCAGAATTTATAAATTTCATGGTCATTCAAATGTTTTTGGATTTGTTGTACCTATATGTTTAGGGTGTAAAATTGGTTTTTAAAAAAAACAACAAAATAAACTCAATTTTTCATGCTTTGTTCCTCGAATGAAGACAACATAAATCTGGCTGTGTATAGCAACAGTATTTGAGTGAGAATATGGTCAGCAAAGGTGGGCTATGGCAGATGTCTAAATTTTGTTGTCCTGGCAAATTTGTAACCATAATGAAGCAGTTCCCCGAGGGCATGTGTACTTGACAGTGACGATACCTCTTCACCATTCAAGGTCAATAATGGTGTGAAACAGGGATGTGTACTTGTTTCGACACTGTTCAGTACAATGTTTTCAGCTATGCTGATGGACACCTTTAAGAATACCAAGTATGACATACCAATAAAGTACCCCATGGATGGTGATCTACTGAATCTCCACAGACTGAAGGTGAAGACAAAGGTGATGCACGACACGATATGCAAACTCTTGTTTGCGGATGACTGCGCTCTGAACAGTAGCTCAGAATGCCATATCAGAGACAAAACAGAAAAATGGCGCCACTTGGTGGAAGACCTTGATATGAAACAAAACAATAGACAGTGCCTGGAAACTTATTAAAAACATAAGTAATGATCCAGCGAGCGCTCATGCAGGCATAACACAGGTCACCCCCCTATCAAATAGCCAACCAATTACTACTGAACGGGAAAACCACTCGAAAAGCAGAGCAAACCAATATCCAGCCAGATTGTAAACAGGAGAATGACATATTGGTGATACCTTTCTCCTTGCACAAACTAAATGATTCAATACATCAAATGAAAAACAACAAAGCAGCTGGCCCAGATGACTTGAGGACAGAGCAAATTAAAAACTTTGGACCAGAAACCATCACATGGCTGCTGGAGCTTTTCAATACATTTTCTATGTAAATTCCTCAAATCTGGAGAAAATTCCTTGTGGTTGCTATGCTAAAACCAGGAAAAACCCTATCTGAATCTAAGAACTTCCGACTGGTTTCACTACTGTGCCATCTGTATAAATAATGAAATAATGATCGTGGACCATATCGCTCCCCTCATAGACAAGAAACTCATCAAGGAGCAAGCAAGCTTCAGGCCTGGAAGATCATGTTGCGGCTAGATTCTGAACTTGACACAACTGGTTGAGGACGGGTACGATCGTAAACAGATCACAGGAGTAACTTTTATTGACTTAAACACAGCTTATGATACCATAAACCACCATGCTAAGCTATACTCCATGATAAAGAACTCACAAACTTCATTAAATGTATCCTGCAGAATAGGTGATTCTATGTCACTTTGAGGGGTAAAAAAAATTGGCTGGCAAAAGGAAGTGTCCTGGCACCCTTGCTGTATAATAAATACACCAACGATCAACCTATAGATACAGAGGTGACAAAATTCATATATGCTGATGATACTAAGTAGCTGCCCAGGGAACAGAAACTGACAAACGCCGTTGCTATATATTGCAAAAGAAATCACCACAAAACCAAAATCCCAGCAAAACAAGTATGTGCCTACCATCTCAGAAATAGAGAGGTGAACAGAAAGTTGCAGATCAAAGGGCAAGGACAGGATCTAGAACACAGCACAGCCCCCAAATACTTGGGAGTAAAGTTGGACAGCACGCTGTCCTATGCTGCACATTGTCAGTAGAAAAAACAAAATACATGCGAGAAATGGTATCATACGAAAAATGACTGGCACAACACAGAGAGGAAAGCCAGATGTCCTCAGAACATCAGCACTTGCTGTGTTTCACTGTGGCTGAGTACGCTGCACCAGTCTGGAAGAACTCTGCACATGTCAAACATATAGATACAGCAATAAATGAGACAGGCCATATAGTTACTGGATACCTAAAACCTACACCAACTGAAAAAATATATCCCATAATCGGCACAGCACCACCAGAGATACGAAGAACTATTGCGCCAGAGATGAAAGCGAGAAACAGATAAATGACCCAAGACACTCCATGTTCGGACATCAGGTGCACACCCACGACTAAAGTCAAGATGAAGTTTCTTACAGTCAACCCAGCCCCTACAGACTAGTCCAGGAAATCGACGCTTCGAAAGTTAAAAACAGCTGACACAGGTCCCCTTAATCGAGTTATGGGAGGAATCTGCACCTGAACATCTCCTGCCCTACGCAACATGGAAGCCACTAAATAGACTTCGAACTGGTGTATCACGATGCAGGAAAAACCTGAAAAGATAGGGATACAGGGATGATGAAACATGCGAGTGTGGAGTAACACAAGACCAGGACCATCTAATGATCTGCCCAAACCTCCAGGAGACTTGTAGTAAGGATGACCTGCTGAATCCACATGGCTGAATACTGGAAGAATGATGTGTGATGTTGTGCCTAGGACACGAAAAGCAAGTAAGTAGCTCAGAACGGAATATGCAGGAGGGTATGGGCCAGTTCTCTGCTGCTTATGACAACTTTGGCTTGACAATTAGCACAAAGAAAACTGAGGCCATGTATCAACCAGCAACAGGCACATTGTATAAACATCCAGTAATTACAGTGACATTGTCCCTTTCCAGTAATATCAATATCACATTGGTGGAGAAGGCTTTATTATTGCTAAACGTCATACACCATTTGTTCAATCTGTTGAGATCATCAGCTCCAGAATAGCAACACTCAAGCTGAAAGTGCATGACAAGACTAAGCCATTCATTGTCATACAGTGGTATTCGCCCACAGCGGATGTACAGATGAAGACATCAAGTATTTCTATGAGCTGCTTGAAACTCAACTACGACAACCAGCATACAAAATAGTCGTCATTGGAGACTTCAATGTGAGAGTAGGGTGTAGGCAGACAGGTGAACAAAATAGTCGTCATTGGAGACTTCAATGTGAGAGTAGGGTGTAGGCAGACAGGTGAACATTACATCTGCGCTATTCTCAGAGAACATCCAAAATACAAGAGGAAATGCAAGCTGTCTTTGACCAAATACTAAAGCTTCATGTAATGAACAAAAGCTGGTCGGGAACAGATGGACTTGGCACTCCCCGAACTGGGAAACCAAAGCGGAATTAGACTATGTGCTAAGTGACGACATCAAGTTTGTTACAAATATGAAGGTGCTGCATCGACTAGATATAAACAGCTATCACAGACCTATTAGGGCAACCTTAAACATGGACTCACTACTCCACCAAAGTCTTTTTCAGATTCCAACAATGCTAAAATGCTGTCAGAGAAAATCTGACAAGAGGATTGGAGGTGCGCAGGGCGGTGCGGGATCTCCTACCTGTCATCTGAAACAGCTGACAGAAAAGCTGAAACAGTGCTTCACTGCGGCAAAAGTACCCAAAGCAGCAAAAGGCACTCTCCAAATGTAGGCCTACCTTGACTGGGTTGGAGAGCTTGCGTGTCCCAGTGATCCAGGGGGCTATGCCGGCGGGAGTTTTACTCCTGTTAGGGTCCCCCAAGCTGGACAGGTCCTTGGAGAGGGGCCAGACTAAGAGGCAGAGGAGCAGGTGGAGCCCTTTAGGTGGAGCTGCAGAACCCACCGGCGAGTGGTACACACTCTGGGCTAAACCAATCCACCCCCACTTCATGGGTTAAATGCATTCTTGCCTCGTTCTTTACTTTTGTATTCTATCAGTCATCCCAATGGACGCAGAAAAGATGCAGGCCAGAGGACATTGCACCTCTGCCCCTTTGTGACAACCTCCCAGGTGGCGGGGAATCACTGCGGAGGAGCCAAGAATACTAAAGGGGAGTAAGGAGATACCCCACTCACATGTATATGCTACGTTTCTGGCAGGACGTGACGATCCTGGGACACAGACACACTGGACTGCCTCTCTTCAGGGATACTTGAAAAATGGATCCATAAGTTCATATCATCATCATCACACATCCTTTCGAGCAAGACCACAGTCTGCCCAAGCAACGTTAAGGTGCTGAAGACGGAGGCAACCAGCCAAAAGGCGCACCACAGAAATCAAGATGCCACGCAAATACGCAACATGAGAGTATGCCTATATCTGCAAAACGTTATGGCGCTCAGCCTATGGTGGACAACCAGGCAGGTATAGTGCCGGGTCCCCCGTCTCGAAAGGGCCCAAACTTTATTACTAGAGGTCCTTCTCGGATGCTTAGTGGAGTCAGGAGAATAGAGCTACTGGCCAAACAAAACCAAAAACAAAGGAAAGAACACTTAAAATAATGCACTGGAATGCTGAAGGCGTCAACAGCAAAAGAGATGGTTATAGTAAAAAATTAGAGCTTGAGAATATTCTATATGAAGAGCAAGTAAATGTATGTTGCTTGCAAGAAACGCATCTCAATAAAGATATAGCCTTCAAAATTAGAGGATACCAGTGCTATAGGTCTGACCGACAAGACAGGCAGAAGGGTGGAATACTGACACTTGTGGGAAATAGCATCAATGCTTATCAGCAGGAAGTATATATGGAGGGGGCAGAATACCAGATGATGCATCTCAAGACAGAAAGTACAGAATTCCACCTTCTAAATTATTACTGTCCGAGTGATCGTCCACTGGCACTGAATACGATTGCAACAAAGGAAAGACTGATTGTGTGTGGAGACTTCAATAGCCACTCACAGAGCTGGGGCTATGATCAAATGGATAGGAGGGGTGAGGAGCTAGAAAACTGGCAGGATGACAATGGACTTATCCTGATTAACCAGCCAACAGACCCACCGACCTTCTACTTGAGATCACCAGATTTGGCATTCCACTCACCATGCATGGAATGGAACATTACACACATTGTAGGGAAACAACTTGCAGGTAGTGACCACAGACCAGTATTTCTAACTATTGAAAATGAATATGTCAAGGAAAGTAGTACCCTGCCTCGGTGGAATTACAGGAAGGCAGACTGGTCAATGTACCAGCATCGGTCTAGTGTGCTGACTAGAAATCTAACAACAGATGAAACCATAAATAAGGTAGTCGATAATTTCAGCAGATGCATACTACAGGCTGCCCATGAAACAATACCTAGAGGGGCCCGCAAACAATATAGGCCATACTGGAATAGGGAATTAGAACAACTGCAAAACGAGGTAGAAACATCTAGAAAGCAAGCAGAGATTAGTCCATGTAAAGAACACCACAAAAAATATCAACATGATAAGGCCAAATTTCAAAGGGAAAAGTTGCAGGCTAGAAGAAGAAGTTGGAGGGAGAAAACAGAGTCTGGAAATTGGTAAAACAACTTAATGATGAGGGTGCACAGAGAAACACAAAGATTACATTAAACAAAGATGAAAACATCCTCACAGGCAAACAAGCCGCTGATTACTTTGCAGACTCTTTTGCAAAAGAAAGCAACATTGAAGTAGACAGAGAGAAACAACAAAGTGTTCGTGAAGAACGACAAAATACAGAGCAAGATGGTGCCATGCCTGAAGTTATGGAGACACCAATCACATACAAAGAACTGGAGTTTGCAATATCCAAACTGAAAATGAGAAAGTCGCCAGGAACAGACGGAGTGTCCAATAAGATGATCAAGAACTTGGGAACAGCAGCAAAAACAAAGCTGCTTCAGATCTTCAACATTTGTTGGACATCAGGTACAGTCCCACAGACCTGGAGAGAAGCAATCATGATACCACTCTCAAAACCAGGGAAAGACAGTTCCATCGCATCCAGCTATAGACCAATCAGCCTCACAAGCTGCAAATGTAAAACAATGGAACGTATTATCAACCTTAAGGCTCCAGTGGTATCTTGAGAGCCAAAACCTTCTTGTGTCACAACAGGCAGGATTTAGGAAATGCAACTCCACTGAAGACCAGGCAACACACCTCTCACAAGAGATCGAGGACGCATTCCAGGACAAGAAATTAGTATTAGCAGCATGGATAGACTTAAGGAAAGCTTTTGATAAGGTCTGGAAAGAAGGACTTTTAAAGAAAATGAGAAATAATGGAGTGATGGGTAGGATGTACAAATGGATAAAAGCATTCTTACATAACAGAAGAGCCAGAGTCCAACTAGATGGTCTCAAGAGTAAGAAAATTCTACTGTGTCATGGTGTGCCTCAGGGAGGAGTTCTTTCCCCTACACTTTTCATAGTCTTCATCAATGACTTGATTGCTGAGCTACCACAAGGAACAAAAGTTGCAATGTATGCAGATGACTTGGTAATATGGTGTGTAAATGAGCAAGCAACAGTGGCCACCAGAATGCTGCAAAGAGCTATTGATGCCTTGACCTCATGGACAAACAGATGGTGTGTAAACATTAACACCGAAAAATGTAGCACTACGCTTTTCACCCTCTCCCCAAAACAAAAAGCTGGAGTTATCAAGATAAATGGAGAACACCTCAAAGAAGATAAACAACCCACCTATCTTGGAGTTGCATTTGATGATAGGTTGACATGGAGGGAACACGTCAACAAGGCAGCCAAAAAAGCCAGGAGGAAGTTAGCCATCCTGAGAAAATTAAGTGGAACCACATGGGGTGCTAGTGGAAAAATACTTAACAAAGTTTACCAACAAGGTATACGGCCACATCTGGAATATGGGTCAGCAGCGTGGTGCCCCGCAGCAAAGTCTACCCTTAAAGAGGTGGATAAGGTGCAAAATCAGGCACTTAGGGTCATTACAGGAGCAATGAAATCAACACCTATTGTGGAGTTGGAGAAAATGGGAAGGATACAAGCACTAAGAGAGCGCACAGAGACACAAAGGTATTAACACAGGCAGAAACGTTCCACTGCATGCCGAGCCATCAAATGAAAGACAGATTTCAAAATTTAGCAATGGGAAGACTGAAAAGAAGTAGTTTTATGCATCAGGCGAAACGACTTCGCAGGCAAATTATGGATCTACCTGAAGTTGACATCCCCCTAAAGTCTGTGCCAGAACAAACCCCTTGGAGAGAGGAGCATGGACTATCAGTAAGCATTCAAACAAAAGTGAAAGGAATATTAGACAAGAATGAACAGAACAGTGTGCAATGTAGGATAGTGATCCTCAATTTCCTGGATGAAGAATACCCACAAGACCTCTGGATCAGAGTATACACAGATGGGTCAGCACAGAATGCAGTAAAGAATGGTGGAGCGGGAGTGTACATAGAATACCCAAACAAAATTAGGGATACAGTCAAAGTACCAACTGGGAAATTCTGTCATATATATGATGCAGAAATACAGGCAATCAAGGTGAAACTGAGAAACTGTTGAACACCAATGTCGGTCCACAACCTGTAGTATTTCTTACAGATGCACAATCAGCACTTCAAGCACTTAAACTTGAGAAACTGCCAGATCTACAGGCTCTACTGTCTGAACTGAGCAGCCAGCGCAAGATTGTCATGCAGTGGATACCTTCTCATTGTGGAATACCAGGAAACGAGAGAGCAGATCGACTGGCAAAGGAGGGTGCTGCAGACGAGCAACCAGATGTGCCAGTTACATACCAACAGAAGATAAGGATGGTCAAATCAATCAGAAAGCCACCAACAGTAACACCAGACGATTACCATAACATGAACAGATAAGAGCAAACTGTTGTGCTGCGCCTTAGAACAGGACACAACCGACTCCGCAGCCACATGTACACAAAAATGAAGATTGGCAACTCAGCCATGTGTACATGCGGACAGGCGCCCCAGACAGCAGAGCACATACTGCAAAACTGCCCCGAATATGATATACAGAGAAAATCTCACTGGCCCATAGAAACAACACTGGAAGAGAAACTTTATGGACCTGTATGTGAACTACAAAAGACAGTGAAGTTTATACAAGAGACAACATTGCAGATATAGACAATATTTTAAAGCAAACGAAAGAAGAAGAAGAAGAAGCAAAAGGCAGTTAGATTAGCGAAGACACCCTACAACTTCTACTTATGAGGAGAAGGCGGAAACAGAATGGTATGCAGAACATCCTCGAGTTATGCGAGCTCAACAAGCTGATCATAAGCAGTCTAAAAGAGGACTTTGAACGGTAAAGTCTAAACTAATTGATCAGAGCAGCTGAGACAAAAAGCAGCATAATCAAATGCCGAAAAAGCCTTTCGAATCAAAGAATATTATGACCACCCAAAAAAATGCAGACGTCAACGCGACGGATAGAGCAGATATAGAGGCAAAATGTCAGAGGTACTACACCTACCTCTTTGCATCAAAGGCAACAGTCACCAAATTGACACTGAAAAACAAATCTGTGCCGGTACCAAAGATCGAATCAGATGAGGTGGTATATGCAATCAAACAACTTAAACATGGTAGAGCCCCAGGACTAAACGGAATCACAAATGACGTAATCCAGGCAGTGGGGACACATTGCTCAACATCCGTCTGAACAAATGCCAAATCCCAGACCAATGGAAAACGTCAAAAACCATCCTAATCCATAAAAAGGGGACAAGGAAAACCTGACAAATTACCGTCCGATCTCTCTGCTCTCCTCCTTTTATAAACTCTTCACTAGAGTGATCATCAACCGCATAGAGAAACTACTAGATGAAAACCAACTATGAGTGCAGGCAGGCTTCTCAACCACTGAGGAGCAATGAGGTCAACGCCCACTGTGGCATGTGAAATTCATGTGAATGTAGAACCCCTTGAGATGTGGCTGCTATGGAAGTTTATGAGAGGAGTAAAAGAATGAGCAAAGACCACCCCAATAGAAGGCTTCTAGAAAAATGGCAGCAAAAGCAGAGAATAAAACAAAAGTCAGTCCTCCACCAGGTCAGTAAAATTAAAGACAGATATCACGTCCCTGACAAAAGACAACAAACATAAAGAGCAACAAGACATTTACCACCACATACATGTTTAAAAATGCCAGAAATTCAAATAAAACTAACAGATAATACAACAAGAAGTGCTGATTCAGTCAGTCTGATGAGAGCATCACAGAGAAAGATACCTATCCAGAAGAATGGATACATGTCTATACTGATGGATCTGCTTTTAAGACCATCATTAAAGCAGGATATGGAGTCTACATAGAGTAACCAGACAGAACATCTAATGAGCTGTATCATGCCTGTAGGGAGATATGTTCAAATTATGAGACAGAAATAACAGCATGGAAGTAGCTCTGTACCACTTGAGGACTGTATTTGATGCTTTCCCATCAAAAGGCCAAAGCATCGTAATCTTTACAGACTCATTATCTGCCCTTCAAGCTCTGGAAGACGGTGCAGGCCTGAATTTACTCAAATATCCCTAGATGCCAACCAACTTCTCACATCCCATGAAGTCAGAATAGTTATACAATGGATCCCTGGTCACTCAAATACACCTGGCAGTGACAGGGCAGACGGACTGGCTGAGAAGGGAGCAAGTCAAAAACAACAATACACACCAACAACCCTACAGACAGTCAAACAACTACTGAAGACTGTGAACAAAGAGGCCTGGCTGAATAGATGGGCAATGGAAAATACTGGGAGAGAAATCTACAAACATATGGCCATCCAAAATCCCAAAGACAACATCAACCTCTGGAAAAGGAGAGACCAAAGCACCATTTTCCGACTTCGCACTCAACACATACAACTTAACAGCCACTTGAACAGAATTCAACCAGAAGATGCTCCAGAGTGCCAGCTGTGCACACATCCCTATGAAACTGTTAAACATTATCTTTTTTAATGTTCGGCCCTTGCGTGTGTTAGAAAAGAGCTTCTTCCTCCGAGGCCAGACAAGTGGAACACTTTGTACGGAACTAAACAACGGCTTACAAACACTTGCAGATACCACTATATGGCATTGGACCAAAGGGCAGGAGCCCATAAGCTGCTGGATAAAAAACCAACCAACCACTGAATACCTCCATACAATCAACCAATTAATGAAGTAAAGATGCCTTTATGCTTTATGTTCGTGAATTATGAGAAGGCTTTCGATAGCATCGAAATAACTGTAGTTCTAAATGTCCTGAGAAATCAGGGAATTGCAGAAAAATATGCTCAACTAGAGACCATAAACTCACATTTAATAAATCGGGAGATCTCAGGAAAGATAATAGCAGACTGAATCAGCTTCAACTGTATTAAACCCATACTGCAACGGATGCAAGACATCAACACCAGGGCTCACACTTTCAACAGTGTGGTTATTCCAGCCATGGTATATGGCTGAGGGGTGTGGAACCTATGGAAAGCTGATGAAGATAGATTACGTGTTACCCAATGAGCGATGGAGCATAGAACATTGAAGATTTCCATTTGAGACCAAATTCCGCAACGCAGAAATCAGACCTCAAACTTCTTTCTCTGATGAGTGGCCATGTGGTGTGCATGTCGGATAACTGATGGACATGTAGAGGCCCCCCTTTTTTTTTTTTGCATTCGCCTTATTTCTCTAATCCCCAAGGCGGTGTGCGTTGCACTGCGTTTTTATTTTGCGCCTGTCGGCCCAGTGCATCCGACTTCAGCATGCATTTTATGTAAGGGTCTGCTTCCTCCTGCATTTTCTAAGGGTTTGCTTCCCCGGGGTAACAGCCGGTGCTGTGATGGGGATCGAACACAGCACCTTCGGGTCATACTTAACCACGCCGTCCCCATATATATATACATATACGAGGTATGTTCAAATGAAACCGGACCTAACTGCACCAATTGAACATACATATGATGTGCATGATGATGTCACTTCTGATGTAAACAGCACATACCAACCATCAAGTTTGCAAAATTTCATTATCCTCCAACTCAAGGTTTCCTTGGCACAGTTGAAAACATGGCGGGTGTGAAACGGAATCCGCCCAGAGTTGATCAGTGATTCGGTTTCTAACAGCTGAAGGATGTCGACCAGTTGACATTCATCGCAGAATGTAGGCAGTGTATGGAGATAAAAGTGTGTAGAAGACAACAGTGAAGAACTGAACAACAATGTTTATGTTTAAAAAGACTAAGAGTTAACGAAAGATCTTCCGAGATCAGGTCATGCGCATATTGTTGCGCCAGAAGACGCCATCGCCAAAAAAAATACATAAATGCAGGTGAACTGTCGCCGTTGCTTACGTTCTCCACACTTTTGTCAACATATTATCATATGTACCGTTTACATCAGAAGAAACGTCATGCGCATAGTACTTGGTGTATGTATCGTTCACTTGGTGCAGTTAGGTCCGGTTTCATTTGAACACACCTCATATTCACACACACACACACACATATATATATACATACATACATACATATATATATATCAGTGACGTTTCGAAAGTAATGCCTCCTATTTTATTCCACGAAAACCACTACAGATAAAAAGAGCACACCATTTGGTAGAGCAAAGTCTTGCATTCAAAAAACTATTTTTCAACATAGTCACCACCCTTAGCTATACATTTTCTCCATTAATGAACAAGAGCATACATTCTGTGCTCGTAAAATTCTGCACCAGCGGAGGTTACCCACTGTTTCACAGCTGCTATGATGGCATTGTTGCTAGGAAAATGTTGCTCACGCAGTCCATCTTTCATTGGCCCAAACAGATGGAAGTTGGAAGGTGCCAAATTCTGACTATACGGTGAGTGTAGTACCACAGTCCGGCCGAGACTGTCAATGTGCTCTTCAAACTGGTATGGGACCTGGCGTTATCGTGTTGCAAAAAACAGGTTGTCTTCTTCTCTGGTCTGAACCTGGAAATTTGAGTCTTTAGCTCAGTCAGTGTCCCAATGTAACTGTCAGAGCAGATGGTTTGTCCAGGTTCCAGGAAATCAAGAAGGATTACCCCTTTCCTATCTCAAAAGACAGTGCACATCACTTTACCCACTGAGGTTGTCTCCAAAAATTCCTCACAGTTGTCCACCAGTTTCATGATGGCATGTCAGCCCACGTACTAAATGATGGTTGCAGTATTGCCAGTCATACATAAATGAAGTCAAACAGGGTTGTGTGCTGGCCCCAACACTTTTTAGAATGGTACTTGCAGAAATGCTTTCTGATGCAATACGTGACTGTGACACTGGCATACAGATCAGATACCAAACGGATGGGCAGCTGTTCGCTGTGAGGCGCCTAAAGGCCATCACAAAGGTAAAAGAAGCAACTATCTCAGATCTCCTCTTTGCCAAAGACTGCGCAATTAACACGTGCTCAGAACTGGACATGCAGACAATCATGAATGAGTTATCAACTGCGTGCACTATTTTTGGTCTTACTGTAAGCACCAAGAAAATGGAGGTAATGTTTCTACCACAAACCAGACATCACTGTACAGGGACATCGCCTAAAAGCAATTGATAGCTTGGCAGTATCCTCACCAGGACTTCCAAGGCGAGTACTGCTTTCGGAAGACTACGAGAAAATGTTTGGGACCGGCAGGGAATCAGTGTTGCCACCAAGATTAGTGTGTATCGTGCTGTTGGTACCCTTCTATATGCATGCGAAACATGAACTATAGCAGGAATGTCAGAAAACTTAATCATTTCCATGTAAACTGTCTTCGCAGACTTGCTCAGGATAAGTTGGCAGGATAGAGTTCTCAACTCTGAAGTCCTCAGCTGAAGACTCTCTGGCATTCATATGCTGCTACAGAGAGCGCAGATCAGATGGACAGGGCATGTTGTTTGCATGTTAGATGAGCGCCTCCCCAAACAATTGTTGTACGGTGAGCTCATGACAGTACAGCGCTCGCAGGGGGGACAAAAGAAACAATACAAAAACACTCTAAAAGTTTCTCCATTGATGTTGTTGACTGGGAGCTGCTTGCTCTGAAACACATGGTGCTTGCATCACTGAGCAGAGGACCATCACGGAGGCGCCAGCTGCATGAAAGGAAAGAATGCAAGACTGTTTTGAACTACAAATGCTGTTCACGTGTGCCCTAAGCGCCGTAGAGTTTGTCACTTTCAGACAATACAGTCATATGCAGTAACATCTGAATAAACATGCCTGACGCTATCACCATCTTCACTTGCAATGGGCAACTAACTAACTAACCCCTTGAGGGCTATGTTTTGAACTTTTTCCTCAATGGGGAATTCATATGACTGCCGTGTTGACAGGATATATATATACTTAAAGTTAAAGATGTTCAAAATGACAGCAATACATTGTCTACAATGCCGTAGAACAGATCGACAAACACCTGATATGGTTTCCATGGAAACACAAAATTTGAAACTGGTTAGTCCTCATTCATAGTGTGAAGCAACCTGTAAACATATGGCTTACACTTTTGGTTGCACTAAAATGCGATGGACAGTAGATTTGCTTACACCAGACTCACATGAAGCTTGCCATATGAACTTCTGTGAGGATCTTGTGAAAGTCTGCAACATCACCTTTGCACTTCTTTCATTCTCTTCCTGCTGCACCGTCCCTCCTCTACATCACAGTTTCTTCCCTCTCAAACTTGTTGCGCAATCTCATAATTGTTACACATGAAGGTTGCGCAGTATCAAATTCTGTACTCAATCGCCCATGCACCTCAATCACATTTCCAAAAAACACTTAAATATCCACTAAATTTGCTCAAAAGAAAACTTATTTACCTCTGCCATTTTGTCTAATACACTTATGCCCTTCATCCGGAAACTAAAATCAGCAGAAAGACTGCATTACGTAGTCATTACATTGCCAAATACAAACAGTCCAACAGGTTATCTTTAATAGGTTCTCCGATATTAACAAATAGTGTAAACATTATTTTGGGACACTGTATAAATACATATGTATGTACGCACGTCTCTCTTTTTTCCTCTCTGGGTATGTTATTTGTTTCCCATTCTTATCATTAATCAACTGTGATTGTATGACCTTAATTCCACTAAAGGATTGTTTTACTTTCTTATGTACTCTTCATCGCGTGCTGTTGTGAGCATATATATTTGTTTTATGACTGTGTCCACTAAATTAGAAGTCATTCACAATGTTATTAATCTGTGGTTGTATATTGTCACTATTATTAATGCAGCTGTTGACTGTTTACCCAATATGCAACCTATTTCTCCTTGTTCCCTGACAAACATATTTTTTCTGACCTCTGAACCTTGCATCCTATAACAATTTGGGTTTTATACAATTATTATACAATATATGAAAGGGATAGTGATAGTACATACAGTATCTGTTCATAAGATTATGGCAATTAGATTATTCTATAAAATCCCTTGGTTCATTTATGTTTCTAGGCCAGTGACCATGGTTGCACCAGAATTATGCTAATAACATGGATGATACCATAAACTAATGTACTTCATTTATAGACATACCTCCAAGATTTAGAACATGTGGTAAGACAATAATATTATTTTACTGCAAGCAGATAAAGGAGAAGATATCCCATATCTCATTATTTTTAAACAGTAAGAAATTATGATGAAACTGAAGGATGTGCAGATTAGATGATGATGATGACAACTACTATGTATTACAAATGTACATTTTTTTTTAAACTGCTAGAACATAACAGGTCTAAATATAAAATAGTGACATTGCAAGTGAAACTAAACTATCACAAAATATTCATCAAGAAAATAAAAAGGACAAAATACATGGAACTTACATTATGCTTGTAAAGGGTGTTGAAATGATTGTTTCTAAAGAATACACACAATTCTTTCTCTTTGACAACAGAAGATAACTCACACAGGCCATGGTAAGTGAGTTGTGAGGCAGTGCGTTCAAGAAATTGTTCTGCAATCAATGCTGTTGAAATAGAGCACTTAAATTTATACATGTATTGTGCAGAAAAAAAACTATTTCAAAAATGAATAAAATAAAATATGGTCTTATAAAATGGAAGCTATGTGTTTTTTAATATTTAAAGTTGCAAAAATTATTAATGTAAATTGTCTACAAGTGACTGTAATGATATAGAAACAGGAATGAACATTATACATGGGAAACAAAGGGTTTGGCCTGAAAATTACATTTATAAAATACAATAAAATACACTAAAAGCAGCCTCAAATAACTAGACAAATTATTGTTATTACTAATTTAATTCAAGCTCTTAGGAACATACACGAATGCTGTATAAATTTTAAAGCAGAAGCAATATTTCAGGCTATTATAAATTAAAACATGTCATAAATAAAAAACATAAAATGGCAAAGAAACCTTTCAGCCCCACCTTCAATGCACAAACAATTTAACCGAGCACACCCATAGAAAAGCAGCTTAACAAAATAACATACAAGTGCAGGACTAGAGCCTACAAGATAAGAGAAGAGTTGAAAGACCAAAAACATCCTGCACAGAACAAAGGAAAAGAAGACCAGAGCAACTGGAATATCGTGACAGCAATCACAACCTCATGGCAGAATTTTTTAAAAACCGTAGTTTCAAATAATTATTAGTGGTAAGTGATTATTAGCGAACTTGTGTTTGAAAGGAACAAATGCGAAAAGTAATGTCAGATAAGAAATATAACACTCACTCTCATAATAAACAGTCCATCAAAATAGCACAGCGTGTTGTGGAGTAATATGTAAATAGACAGAACAAGAAGATCACTGCAGGTCACAGAGATAAATTTTTGTAGATGAATATTGTATTCCATGAAGAATTAAACAAGAAACTATCATTATGGTGTTTATTCTCATATCTGAGCACCACAGAAATTCAGGCAGGTGAGCTGGTGCCAAATTGTCATGTTTTGCATTTCTTTGGATTTACACCAGTGAGACCAAGATAGGGATCCTGCAGATTGGGCAGCCCAGAGTCTCCATTTTCAGCACCCAGGCCTGCGCTCTAGGGTTATAAAAAGCCTGACGGGCCGAGAGCTAAGAGGAACTTTACACGATTTAGAGATTGATACGCGGAAGAACAGAGACTACATGATTTTGCTTAGAGAGCGATACAGATTTGAAGAGCAGAGACTGCGCGACTTGCAGGGGGAGAGGTCCTACCTTTTTGCAGAGAAGATGAACATTACACGATTATTTTGCATAGAGACGAACACTACACAATTTGCAGACGATACATTTGCAGGGACTACGCGATTTTTGTAGAGAGACGAACCTTAATACGATTTGAAGAAGATAGACGAACATTACACGATTTGCGGAGAGACGAAGGTTACACGATTTGCAGAGAGACTCTACGATACATTAGCAGGGTCAGTTAGACCACGCGATTGGCAGACGATACATCTGCAGAGAGAGACTGTGTGACTTGCAGAGGGCGAGGTCCCACATTTGCAGTGAGGTTACACAATATTTGAAGAGCTATTCATTGAAGAGGGAGACAGTTGAGCACAGCACACTAAGAGATCGTCAGCACGAGTTATGCGGTTTTCCAGGTCCGACACAGTTACACGAAGTTTTCAAGCGCCCCACACCTTGAACGAGTTGGCTACTTTACTTTGAACTGGACGTCACCTCGTCTGAGCTCCAGTTCAAGGTATTCAAAGTTTACAACTGTGAGTATCATTTCATTTAGGCTGGGGTGTGACCAGCACCAGCCACCTGAGTTGTTAGCCATAATTGCCCACTGTGGGAGTGAACGTTGCCATCTCAAACGTGTGTTGACCCGCGACACGTTATCACGTGGTCAGCTGGCCCTTACTCAACACACGTCAATTCAAACCTGCGTCTGCTGATTTAGTTTTCCTGACATCCACAACGCAATTCGACAAGCGGCACGAAGGAACAGGACCAAGTGCTCATCGGCGTCATCCCGGCCATAATTCGGACTTGCGTTACATCACGGCAGGTCAAGCACGGGAAAATTGACTGTTGACAATAGTTTAGGTGTAGGGGTAGAGATTGTTAGGTTAGGTAATCCTTGGATAGGAGTGAGTGAGTTGTGAATAGAAGAGTGCCAGTGTAGTAAGGAATAAAGAATTTGTTTATCTAAGTTTATTGTGTTAGATTCTTTAGATTAAGGTGTTTAGACGAAGTGCTGCCTTAAAGAGCAAAATCCTGTTCTCTCTGTTACATAGATCATTAAATGGTGCCGTGACCAGGATTTGTTTGCAATTGTGACATGATCTTCGCTGTAGTGTTGTCGGGGAAGAACACGTGGACATTAGCGTAATTAAGTAGGCAGGCAAATTCAGAATCCAAAGGAGGAAGGAACACGTGGTAGTTAGATTAATTAAGAAGTGCATTGTTGATTCAGAAGCTACAAAGATAGGTAAGACTTTCAAATTTATTTAAACTGTTGTGTAACTTGTTTTTTTCCTCAGGCTAATAATCAGAATATTTGCTTACATACCAATATATAGGTATTTGTGATTCTGAATTGTGTAGGCGATATATTTATTGTGGGGCCTTAACCTTAGCATGTCAGCACTAGTCTATATAGTTAAGGCTAGTAGTAGGAGGGTGTTGAGGTGCTATAAGTGTCAGGCACTCGGCCATATCATGCCAGGGTGTGGCATGGTAATCCCCGATAATTGGGGAATCAAAGTAGACTACATGGGGGGAGTCTGGGAAAATAGAGGAGGCAGGAGGGAGCCCATGAAGCGACAAATAAGCCCAGAATGCGGCTTACGGTTGTTCGCCTTGAGGGCAACAGGTAGGTTTAGGAGGGAGGATAGAATAAGAAAGCTGGAGGGGGAGGTAGAAGACAGTAAGAGTAAGATTGAAGGGTTGACGGAGAGGATAGTCAACATAGAAAGACGTCTGAGTGACAGCACTGATAGCCTCTCTAGCCAGGCCAAACATGAGAAGGTTCTCATGTGTGAAACATGGTCGGTTGAGGCAGTGGGGGCAATAGAAGACAGAGACGAGTTAGAAGATGAGAGTATAGTCGAAAGAGACGATAAGGAGGTGGAATTAGAAGTTACGGTAGAGGGTGACATTTTGACTCTCATAGAGATGGAACAGCCAGAGGTCGATGACCGGAACTTCCAGATAAATATAATAAATTTCAATAAGGTAGAGTGCAATGACACCAACCAGAGCCAAGCCGAGGAGGAAATAGAGGCGGATACCCAAGAGGTCCAGTTCAACATGGAGGAGCAGGAGAAAGACGAAGAGATGAGCCCATGGTCAATTACCGGTATAATCCCTCCGTTTGACGAAGAGCCCAAACAATTTAGGAAGTTGGTAAATAATATAGACAAATATACATTCCTTAATAGAATAGACTACAAAGGGAAGAGCAGAATTGCTTTTGAGACTAGTAGGGGCTATGCACAGGACCACATCAGAAGACGTTTCCAGTCTCACCCTGAGGAAAGTTGGGTAGACTTCAAGAAAGATCTGGCTAACAGTTATGCAGAGGTGACAGACCCTCAGTACGCTCTCTCCATGCTTAGAAAGCTAAGACAGGAGAGGAATGAGAGCGTCCAACTGTTTAGCGATAGACTGCTGAGTCTGACAGAAGAGACATTTTCGGAACAGGATATTATAACAGGGTAGATAAATAAACAATTAGTAACCATCTTTGAGGACGCCTAGTACTCTGACTCCCTGAGACTAAAATTAATGAGAGAGTCATCTGTGACTCTCAACCAGGCCATCGGGGAAGAAAACCTTATGAGACGACTTAATCTGCAGCAGGGGAGACACAGACAAGAGCCCCCCTGGGGTTAACTTTGGGGAAGAGATAGGAGGAAAGGCTAGGCCGAAAGGGGTCATAATCAAGGAGTAAAAGTGAGAATGTTCACCAAAGCAGCAGCCCTATAGTTTGATTTTCCCGTCGCGCTCCATTGGTTGTGAGTTGGAGAGTATGTAAATGTGGACCTCACGTATTAGGAGCAGATCAATAAATGCTCTATTTATGCACGCAATATTGTCATAATGTACTAGGGTAAACGGGGAGATACCCCCGTCTACATGTAGGGATTTTTTTATGCATTGTTTCCCTTGCATTGTGTAACAAGGTGGAAGCATTATTTTTTTTATAACTTGCAGGTAAGACCCGCGTGCAGCACGGGGGGACACTGTCTTGTACAGGTCCAGAGAATATGTCCACTGCTACACTGAGTGCAAGTCGTAAAAGGCGACTAAAGTGACGACTATAGCATATGATAAGCTATAGTCATCAGAGTTCTGTCCCGGGACAGAACGATAGTCATGACAAAGCACTAGACGGAGAAGCCTGTTGTAAGAGGCATTGTCATTTGTGAAATAGCATAGTAGTTAGCGAAGACAGGTTCCTGAGAAGCTCGGATATTTGGGTAGCTTGATAGCAGAACCGTTACCTGTTTGTTTGTTTTTTTGTGTGCACACATTAAGCGAAAACTTGTGTTGTGTGTTTGCCCACAAAGAGAAAACTGTTGTGTGTCCTGTTTTATTATTACATGATGTATTATATTGCTTTGCGTATGTATGTATTATGTTCAGTTGACAGGTTAATGAAGTTAGACTTGGTTGATGTTTGATGTAATTTCTATAAATAGAATCGTTTGCCAAGATTATTGTTTGTCCGATAATATGAATTATTCAGTACGGAGATGGCCACACGGGTGCCTTTCAGGGCAGCAACAATCTGACGTTGCTTTCCAATCCAATCGCAGCATGTGGACACCACTATTATCATGTAAATGTGTTTTTTCCAATTATTGTATTTGATTTATGGAGGGAGTCCTTTGGGTGGATCTTGTTTGCTTTTTATTGTTTGTTCACCTGAGAGGGATTTGTCTTAGGGTTGATGATTTGGGAGACCTGAGAGGGTATTTGCCTGACGGTTGTCGGAGTTTATGGAACGGCATGATACTTCATGGGACTTGAAGTTTAGGGAGACCTAGGAGGGAGTTGCATGGATGGACCAAGGTATTTTAGCGCCGTAAATAGTGTTCCTTAAGGTCATCCAGTTTGGTCGATGCTGGAGTTTCAAAGCTGAATCTCATTCAGTCTGCTTAATTAATTAAGCTAGCAGTTAATCGACAAAGTTGTTTCTAGTGGGCTCCCAATTCAACTTCTCTCCACATTTAGTCTACTCTGTGCTTTTGTCCTCTTAGGTTGACTTTCAGACTCAACTTGGTGGTGACAAGACAATGGTCAGTCTCCAACACTCCGCGCTACACACACTCTTAGTTATTTAAGCATCGCTATGGCCCTGGCATCTGAAAATAGTGTAGTCAAATGGTGTAGGATGGGACCTAGGATGCATCTCCATGTGGTCCTATTTCTAGCTGGGAGTCAGAAGATGGTATTGGTAATGATGAATGTGTATGCGTGCGCGTATATATATATATATATATATGCAAGGATGGGTATGGCTGGATGGGTGAATGGACGTATATATGTATGAGTATTCAGCTTTAAATAATATAGTCAGTACCTCCTCTCTACACATGAAATGGTTTAGCACTATTTTTATTCAAGCTCCTTTTGCTAGAAACATACACAGAACACTACTGTACAAACTGTGAAATTGCATAATCTATAATAAAAGAGGATAACACACTAACAGAAACCAAAGACATACTAAATAGTTGAAGAGAGTACTGCAGAATGATGTACAAAGTGTTCAGTTTCAATTCTATCAAAAGATGAGAAAGAACCTGAACCAACATTGGAGAAAGTACACTCAGCAAGCAAAAGCCTCAAAAAAAAAGAAAGTTCCCAGGATGTGATGATATCCAAGCAGAACTAATACCAGCAGAAGGGGAGGCCAGTGCTCAAGTTTAACACAATCTGTCTAAAAAGATATGGCACAGCGCAGAGTGGTCAGAAGATTGGAAGAAATCAATTTGTATTCCCCTCCCAAAAAAGGCAATCTAAAGCTGTGCACAAATTACTGAACTATTGTACCAATCAGCCATGCTAGCAAGATACTATTGCGGATCCTATTGAAAAGGATAGACTAGATCAGGTCACGCATTTTGAATATCTGGGCTCCAGAATTGATAAAAATGGCAACTGCTCGAAAGAAATCAGAATATTAGCCATGGCAATGCAGAGACTGAATAGCCTGAAGAAATTATGGCAGAGCACCAACAAAGTGAAAGTCTTGAGAGCTTGTGTTTTTCCCGTGGTAGCATATGGCTGCGAATTATGTTACAGAAAGATCCTCAGAATACCCTAGAAGGAGAAAAAGTCAAATACAGACATTCAGCAAGAGTTGAACATAGAGGAGAACTGGTTTATCAATTTCATTTTGGCCAGAAAATTGTTATACTTTGGTTGCATCAAGAGACACAGCGGTCTTGGGAGAACAGTGATGGAAGGTATCGTGCCAGGCAAAAGGGGCAGGGGTAGACCAAGAAGACGATGGCACCAAGATATCCAGGAATGCCTGAGTATGAACGTGGCGAAGGCTGGAGTTTTGGCAAGGGAAAGAGTTTCTTTCAGACAGGCTGTGATGGCAGCGACCTTCTATAAAAAACATGCTACATGATGATGATAATAAAATCAATGAAAAACTTGAACAGAATAAAAATTAAATAAATCATCTGATGGTATTTATTTTTCTGACACCATATACTTAATTATAACTCAGTTAATTCTTATTATGCTATTTTTAAAAAAAAAGTTCTTTCAAAAGTAGTGAACACAAAATTTTGTTTACCTTGTCTTACACTCTCATCCTCTTCCGACTGCCTAAGGAAGATTATTTTCTCAACAAGTTGATTATAACTACAAGGATTGATTGCAGATACTGTGTCAATGTCCTGAGGGTCCACAAGCCACCCATGATAAAGAGAAATCTCCAACAAGTCAAATATGATCAACTCAGGTGTATACTCAAAATCACCAACTCTGAAAAATTTGCATCATTTTTAACACAATAAATTGCATCTTGCTGAAATAAGGAAAAGGTAAAACTTATACTCATCATCATGTAGCATGTCCTTTGTAGAACGTCGCTCCCATCAGTCTGTCTGAAAGAAACTCTTTCCCTTGCTAAAACACCAGCCTCCGCCACAGTCATACTCAGGCATTCCTGGATATCTTGGTGCCATCATCTTCTTAGTCTACCCCTTCCTCTTTTGCCTGGCACCATACCTTCCATAACCATTCTCTCAAGACCGTTGTGTCTCTTGATGTGACCAAAGTATTTGCATTTTCTAGCCAAAATGGAATTGATAAACCAGTTCTCTTCTATGCTCAACTCTTGCTGAATGTCTACATTTGTTCTTTTCTCTGTCCATGGTATTCTGAGGATCTTTCTGTAACATTTTGACTCGAAGGATTCGATTCTTTGTCTAGAAGTTTTGGAAATCGTCCATGATTCACAGCCATAAGCTGCCACAGGAAAAACACAGGCTCTCAAGACTTTTACTGTTATCATTTTGTTGGTGCCCTGCCATAATTTCTTCAGGCTGTTCAGTCTCTGCATTGCCATGGCTAGTCTTCTTTTGATTTCTTTCGAGCAGTCGCCATTTTCGTCAATTCTGGAGCCCAGATATTCAAAATGTGTGACCTGATCTATTTCCTCACCACCCACTGTAAATTTATGCTGACATTGAGTTTTGTCTGTGGTCATTATCTTTTGTTTTATTTATGTTAAGGAACAGATTTAGATCTTTACTATGCCCATTAACGGCTGAAATTAGCTGCTCTAGCCCTTCTGCACTTCTTGATAGTATCACTGTGTCCTCTGCGTATCGTAACTCTGGAAATCAGTTGCAGCAGGCCCTAACATCGCTGGAAGAGTGGGCGAACTCATGGCTGGTCAAAATAAACGAGGAGAAAACCACATGCACAATATTCTCGCTTTCATTAAAACCCCAAAGTACCAAATTAAGTCTAAATGGCAAATTCCTGCAGCCAAACGACAACCCAACCTATCTGGGAGTCACATTTGATCGGCGCATTACATGGAAAAGTCAGATTGAGAGAAACCGAATGAAAGCCAGAGAAAGAATGGCAATCATGAGGAAACTTGCTGACACAAGCTGGGGAGCAGACGAAGGCATACTAAAGAAACTGTACACTGGAAGAGTGAGACCAGTTCTCGAGTATGGCATTGCGGCATGGACAACAGCAGCGAAGGCGAACTTCGATAAAGTTAGCAAACTTCAAAACCAAGCCATGAGAATTATAACAGGTGGCATGAAGTCAACGCCAATTGCAGAACTTGAAAAGATTACAAAACTGCAATCCATGACCGATAGAAGAGACTGCAGAGCCCAGCTGCAGTCAGAGAAACTCCGAAGACTGACCGACCATCCAATGCACCAGAGACTAAACAATTTGGGAAATGGGAAACTAAAGCGGAGAAACTTTGCAGAAATAGCCAAAGCAAGGATGCACGAAGATCCCATAAACGCACTAACAACACCAAAACCCATCACTACTGTGCGAAAACCTACCTGGAGGCAGGATATATTTCCAGAGGTGGTAGAAAATATACCAGGTATTGCAAACAAAAACTGCCAGACTGAAAAAGAAAGGAGAGATACTACCCTAAGCTTCATAACGAAAAGCTACCCAAGCATGGACTGGACCCATGCATACACCGACGGTTCTGTAACAAATACTACACAGAACGGAGGGGCAGGAGCATTCCTAAACCTACCAAATGGCAGACAAATAACACTGTCATTCGCTACTGGTAAGTACACAAGCAATTTCAGAGCGGAGGCAGAGGCACTGAGGGCGGCAGTGGAAGAAATGGTGACACACAGTGAAAATGAAAGCCATATAGTCCTGCTTACAGATGCTCTCGCCGTAGTCACAGCGCTAAAAAGCCAGAAAAATACTGAGCTTAATGACTTAAGAGCAGCACTCTGCAAACTGTGCCAGCAGTCCGCACCAAAAAGGGTAGTGGTACAGTGGGTCCCATCACACTGCAACATCCAAGGCAACGAGGAGGCAGACAGACTGGCAAAAGAAGGTGCAAGACTACCACAAACAGATACTAGTATGACGTACGAAGAGTCAAAACGGCTTATCAAAGCCAGATACATGACCAAATGGGAAACCGAACATACTGGTTACACCAAAAACGATGCCTATTACCAGTTGAACCGAAGAGAGCAGGTCGTCGTCTTCAGACTTCGCACTGGCCACAATAGACTGAGGTACCACCTATTCAACAAATTGAAGATAGGGTGTACCGACGAATGCCCGTGCGGTACTGGTAAAATGACCGCTGAACATCTGCTGCAGAACTGCCCGACATACGAGGATCAGAGAGAGCAGATGTGGCCATCACCAGTGGAACTGCAAGACAAGCTCTATGGCAGTGGCGACAGCCTCAGGACTACCGCCGCTTTTTTCGAAAAAATAATGGTTACTGTCTGACTGCGTGCGCAGAAGAAGAAGAAGATTTCTTTCGAGCAGTCACCATTTTCGTCAATTCTGGAGCCCAGATATTCAAAATGTGTGACCTGATCTATTTCCTCACCACCCACTGTAAATTTATGCTGACATTGAGTTTTGTCTGTGGTCATTATCTTTTGTTTTATTTATGTTAATGAACAGATTTAGATCTTTACTATGCCCATTAACGGCTGAAATTAGCTGCTCTAGCCCTTCTGCACTTCTCGATAGTATCACTGTGTCATCTGCGCATCGTAACTCTGGAATCTCGTACCCCCCAATCGTAAATGGGTCGAAACTTTCAATGTTCTCGTCTTCTCAAACATTTCTCATTATACATTCCGCATATATGTTGTACAGATAAGGTGAGAGGATACATCCCTGTCAGACTCCCTTTTGCACTGCAAACCACTCTGATGTTTGCCCAGATACTCGGACAGCGGCTTGTTGATCTTGATATAATGTTTAAATGAGATGGACTATATGCAATGGGAACCCCATTTCCTTCATGATTCTCCACAGATTTTGATGTTTTACCGTGTCGAAGGCCTTAGTGTAATCAATGAAACATGTGTACAGGTCTACATTATACTCTCTACATTTTTCATAGATATTCCTTAAATTGAATATGTGGTCCCGGGTCCTTCTGTCTTTTCTAAAACCTGCCTGGACTAAGGGAATTTCAGATTCAAACATTTTCTCTATCCTTCTTAATAGGATTCGCAAGAGTATCTTGCTAGCATGGCTGATCAGCGCGATAGTTCGTGCACAGCTTCAGGTTGCCTTTTTTGGGGAGGGGAATATAAATTGATTTCTTCCATGCTTCTCGCCACTCTGCACTGTGCCATATCTGTTTACACAGCTTGTGATAGACTCGAGCACATGCCTCCCCTCCTGGGGACTTTCCCTTTTTCAGGCTTTTAATTGCAGAGCGTACTTCTTCCAATGTTGGTTCAGGTTCTTTCTCATCCTTTGGTAGGATTGTAACTGAGCGTTTTATGCTATCTCCATACATGGTTCTACAGTACTCTCTCCATCTATTCAGTATGTCTTTGGTTTCTGTTAATGTGTTATCCTCTTTGTCATTTATGATATGTGGAACCGGACGGAACTCCCTTGTCAGTGTTCTTATTGCTTTAAATGCATCTCTCTTTCTGGCTTGTTGCTGTAGGTTTTCTTTGTTGCACTAGAATATAATCTATTTGGTTTCTGCTGTTGCCATCTGGGGAGGTCCACGTGTATAGTCTACGTGGATGTTGTTTGAAGAAGGTGTTGGCAATGGAGAGGTTGTTTTCCGTGCAGAATTCGACCAGTTTTTCTCCTCGCTCATTTCTGTGTCCCAAACCAAAAAGGTCCTTGAACACTTCTCTCCTCTTTGGCTCTTTCCTCTCCGACTTTCGCATTGAAATCGCCAATGATGATCAATATCTCTTTTTTCCACTTTTTCCATTGTTTCTTGCAAGGTGTTATAGAAATCATCCATTTCGCAATCGTCTGCTGCTGATGTTGGTGCATACACTTGAATTATTGTTAAATTTCTAGTTATTTTCTTTAGTCTGATTACAATTATTCAGTCATTGACTGCATTGTAACCGAGTAGTGAAGGTGTCGTCTTCTTTGACAGAATAAAGCCGACCCCGCTTTTTCCGCCCTTATACTACACACTGAAACTATCATGTTAAGTCTGCATTAGCATCATAATAAAACAAATTTAAATTGTAAAAATATGTTGTTATATTTTCAAAATTTAGCGTAAAGGAGATCTCTCAGAAAACTCATACTATATAAGTTGAAGCTTTCTGGCATCTTCGCTTACTTACTTAAATCCTGGTTTTCAATCAGACAAGGTTACCTGATGCCAGGTAGACAAAAGCTGCTTGAATCCATGTTTGCTCTTCGCCCTGGAGTACCATGATGGCCCAAATCATCTCTCCATCTTGTTTGCTGGCGGCCACAGGGATGGTTGTAGTGGTATTATTTCTTTTTTTTGTGGATTAAAATGCTTTTTGACATTTTCTATTGGACAGGAATTTGACATCTATTTATACAGATGTTGAACAAAGTAGCCAAATGTCATGCTAGTGTGTCCCCACCAGCCAGAAATATTGCTTCATTTGTGATTCCATCTCATCCCTGAGCTTTACCTGGTTTTAGTTGTTCGATCGCATTTATTACTGGCAAATGTACTACCATGATTGGTAAAAAAAACAAACAAACTATGATAGATAAAGCTATCAAATACTTTTAGGAGCTGGTCCTGTACAATGATGATTGGTTCATGGTAGGGCTTCATTTGGGAGCAGGTAGAAACATTACTTCCATTTTCTTTGTGTTGACTAAAGTTCATATACAGTTGAAGACTTAGCCATGGTGGTCTGTATGTTTTGTTCTGAGCACATGTTACTGTCACAGTCATTAGCACAGTGAAGATCTAAGAGGAATGCTTCTTTCAATTTTATTGAGGACCATATGTGTCTCAGACTGAACAGATGTTTATATCATGTATCTGATATATATACCAGTAGAACAACCATGTGTAACAGCAGAAAGCATAGCAGTAAATACCATACTCAAGAATACGCAGTCCTATTTGACTCCATTTATGACAGGAAATGGTGCAGACAGTTCACCATCACAAGATGACATACCATCATGAAACTGGTGGACAACTGTGATTAATTTTCCAAGGCACTGAATTTCAGAATGATTTTCCAGAGCCCTTCTCAGTTGACAGGGCCAAAGACCTTGGTCAAGTCAACAAAAGTTATGTAGAAATCACAATACTGTTCATGGCATTTGACGCACTCACTTTATAATTGCAGTCACTAGATAACATAGCACAACGAAGCTAATTCTTACCCTGTGAACCTGACATTAACATCAAGACCTGTTTGCAGTTTGTACATTACACTCATGGCATCCTGCATGTTTTGTTCATAGTTAGCTTGAGTAGTCTCTGACAGATTCTGAGAAAATAATATAGAAACATCAAGATATATTTGTTATGCGTTACAGTGACTAACCAACAAATATACTAAGCTGTGAGCAGTTGACAACAACTTCATTAGCATCAACGGAATGTCTTTTACAGGAATAGGAAGAATCTACCTTACATTTTCTGTCCACTTTTAACTGTGAAGTGTTACAGGGAGCTGACATTTATTTTAAAACACATAGATATGCAATTGTAGATGAACTGGTTTCTTTCTTGTGAGATGACCAACACCATTTTATTTTCTGTCTTTTTACGTATTTAATACATAAATAATCTAATCATTTTTTATTTGATCTCTCTTAGTGTCATTGAAGATTTTGCTCTGGGATTTCATTTTGCATCATGTACTGTGCCATGGACAAGGAACATATCTGATACTGGTAGCAGATCATCAAGTGTCGTCTGCATCATTTTACGGTAATGGATATCCAGTTGTCTTTCTCCCATGCCAGGTTTGGTACACTCAAACTGTGCCCTGACCCTATCTTGATGTTGTCTGTCAATATTGCTGGCTCTTGCTGTTTATCCTCTGCCATTAAGACTGTATCATCAGCATATCTAATATTATTGATACTTCGTCCTCTTATATTCAATCAACGCATTTTTTCTGTCATTGAAAATTGTTTCTGTGTATACATCACATACTCCTGACTAACTCATTTTTTAATATTTATACTTAGTGACGCCTCATTTCTAGTTCTCAATCATACTAGATTGATCCTAATACAAGTTTGTTATAGCAGATAGTTGGTAATAATATACTATACTGTTTAAGCAGTTGCTTCGCCATAGTGGAGGCTTTTCATATCTAGTTTAAAATTTTATATCAAGTCTACAATGTTCCATTCAAATACTTCCCATTTAACTCTGGTCCACATTTAAGTCTGGTATTATTTATAAAAAGGCTTTGGCTCATTAGAACCACATTTTGTCTGGCGTTCACTGTTTGAACAAGGTGTAGATCCTAGTTACATCACAATTCTCGCCAACAGTTATACCACATTTCGTCCCTTCAATATCCAATTGTTGTACAAATTCAAAAGGAGTCCGCCAGGGCGATCCAATCTGACCGAACATATTCTCTGCATGTTTGGAATCAGTCATTAGCAGATGCAACTAGGACACCTTTGGCATCCTTATTGATGGTAGACGCCTCAATCACCTTCGATTTGCCGATGACATAGTGCTCATCACAGAGTCAGCAACAGAAGCCAACCAAGCGGTGCTGGAGATGAATGTCTCAATGACCAAAGTGCTGCGCAATCACTCCGCCACATGTGATCCAGTCTTCCTTGGCAAGGTACGATTAGAGGATGTCAACAAGTACATCTATATTGGGCGTCCTCTCAATATGGAGAATGACCTGGAACATGACAAGACATCGCACGGGTTTGGCAGCCTTCTCGTCTATTAACACGGTCCTGGACGGTTGCCATGACCCGAACCTACGAGCCTCTCTTTTCAATTAATTCCACTGTACTCCCTGCGATGTGCTATAGTGCTGAGATGTGGACACTAACAAAATCACCAGAGGACAAATTGAGAGTTACCCAGGCCTCCCTTGAGAGACACTTGGTTGGAATCACTCTCCAGAATCAATGTATGCAAGGTCTCCACAATTCTGACATATGATGATTGTCCCTGGTGAAGGATGCAGTAATTTATGCAGACAAGGCAAAACATAGATGTGCAGGTCACATGTTATGACGAAACAATGGAACACAGCGACAGCATTCTGGTACCCTACCCCTGAGGTAAGAAGACCTCCGGGGAAGACCTCCAATGTGTTGGTCAGACTGCCTTGCTGTGCGCTGCAACATCTGAAATGCCTCTAGAGGAGCACTTACCACCCACTGGACTTCCGTGGCCCAAGACAGGGTCCACTGCAGATGGGGTTTGGGACCTGCAGCTACGCTGAGGAATGGGTCATCAAGATTGTTTACATGTGAGTTAAGTAGACACAGTGATCTGCTGATCTTTAATTTCCATTAATGATTTGTTGATTTTCATAATGTATCTTTCATCTAAGTGCAGTAATATAATTTTGAAGTCTTAATTTTAGTGTATTGCGCTTTTGTTATCTGCAAAGAGTAGTTTATGGTTTTCAAATTAAATTGGTTTATGATGTTATTTTGTCCATGCTTTTGGTTGAACAGCAATGGTATAGTATGAACAAACAGGTTTAAAACAAAAGTTATAAACCCTGAATGTATCTACATTTGAAAGAAAATAGAGGAAGAAAGTAATAAAAAGAAAAATATTTTAATTAGCATAGCTACGTCTGAGGGTGTATGGCTTAGGGGTTGGAAGTTTAGTTTTCAAATTCAACCAGATTTAAATCATGTCACAGTCAGTTTGACAGGCCATAAGTGTTTTCATGGTATGACTTCCTGAATGCTACCAATTTAGTGGTACTGTTGTTTTTGTTATTTGACGCAATACTATGTAGTGAGGAAGGAAATGGTCATCACCACACATTATCCTCAGCCTCAGTCCAGCAGATGAGAAGAAGCCAACAATATTCTGTATGCGTCCCAATCTTTTGCTACGCTGTACCAATGCGGGCCTAGGTCTTTGGTCAATCCATCTTGCATCGCATAAGATGGCAACCCAGTGGGCGTGTACATGCATATGGCCACCAAAACATTGTTCTACATGTCTATCTGTTGTCAGGCATGCATACCATATGTCCAGTTCAACGATGTTTGTGTGAATCGCTGCTTTTACAGTGTCACAAAACTAAGTTTGATGTTGAATTTCTTTGTTTCCGATCTTATCACATATACAAATTTTTAGTAAGCACCGTTCCATTCCTCTCTGAGACAATTCTTGATGGTCATCCCCACCTTAGAAAAAAAATGAGACCTAATAAAATGAAGTATCTGGTAACGGGGGACAGCTGTGAAAATAAAAATACCAGTACTACCGGCCAGATCCTCAAGGATCCTGCAGAAGCGAGACATATGACGTGACCCCATGAAAGCCAAGCAATGGAAATTATCCAACAAATCTTCTGACGATGAAGGCAAAAACAAGACAGGGTCTTGGAACATAAGAAGCATATACTAAACAGGAAAGTGGCCAAAGTTGCCAAGGAAATGAAACAATACCAGCTAAGTCTCCTACATAGGTAAGATAGAACGGTGCAACATCCACCACACTAAGTGCAGGAAAAACCATAATATATTCAGGGTACCAAGAGGAAGATCATGCATACACAGAGGGGACTGCCATCTTTTCAATAGAAGCAAGGAAGCCACTAATAGAGTGGGGAAACAATATCACATAGAATAACAACAAGATTTCACTCAAAAATAAGAAAGACAACATGCATACGCTGCTACAGGCCAACAAACAATGCTGATAACAATTCCAAACTTGAATTATTTGGTTTGCTCTAAGGAACTCTGGACAAAGCTCGGAGGTGGGAGATCAAGATGGGAGATCTAATGGAAAATGTTGGAGCAGACATGAATTCACTATGGGTAAAATTGGCACGGCAAACAGAAATGAAAATAAGGAAAGCTTTGTCAACTTCTGTGACTTCGCCAGATGGGCCCACCAAAAACTAAATCAACCTTTTCACGATAGATCGGAAATGAAGACACCGTTTACAGGATGTAATGGTAAAGAGATGAACAGAGTATCAGACCATCACCTGCTCTTAACGACACTATGGCAATAAAGGATTGGGTAGTTAAAGCAAGCCATAAATACAATAAACAAAATTTACCAAACAGAGACACCAAGGCCAAATTCAAACTGAAAAACAGATTTGAAATCCTTGGAAACTTCAACGAAACCATAGTAAGCCACTGGTACAAAGATTCAGGAAACAATTAAGAACACATATGAATAGTTTCTTGGAAAGAGAGGCAAACAGCATAAGGAATAGCATACAGAAAGCATATGGAACCTTATAGGAGAAAAGAGGAAAAGAAAACAACAAAATGCATATGAAGGACAAAAAAGAAAAGACTGCATACAATATATTCTGAGCTAAACATGAAAGCGAAAAAGAGTGCTAGACAGGACAGGAGTGTCAGACATGATATGAGGAAACACATAGAGGAAATCTGCCCTGATGCAGTAACTGGTGAGGAATAGCATTTCTGGCAGTGAGTGGAAAAGAACTGACCAGGATAATGCTTGATCGCATTAAAGATGCTTTAGATGAAAAACTGAGAGAAAAACAGGAAGGATTCATAGCAGGAAGACCCTGCACAGATCAAATAGCAATAGTCAGAATTAACAAAGAGCAGCCCATGGAGTGGCAGACACCTCTACTTATGAACTTTATAGATTTTGAAAAAAGCTTTCAATAGTATAGATCAAACAGCAATTTGAAAAATACTGAAGCATTATGGAATACTTACCAAATTTATAAGAATTATACAAGATTTCTACGAAGAGGCCATGTGCAGAATAATCCAGAAAGGCAAATTGTTAGATCAATTTACATTTCAAACTGGGATCAGGCAGGGATGCCTACTATTCCCAAATATTTCTCATGGTCATGGACTGGGAGATGCGACAGACAACAGAGGGTAGAAAAAAAGGAATATAGTGGATGTATGATAGACAACTGGTAGACCTTTTGCAGACAATATGTGTATGTTGTCACACAAGCAACAGCACATACAAGGATAGATGGACAGACTAACATATGAGGCAGCAAAGGTGAGATTGCACATTAGTGTGAACAAAAACAAAAAGACCCATAACAATAGATAAGGAATAATTAAGGAAGTGCAAAGTTTTACCTATCTGGGAAATAACTGATAAAGATGGAGGGACAAACCAAAATGTTGACATCAGGATCAATAATGCTAGATTTGCTTTAAACTCTCTACGCCCAATATGGAACTTGACAGCAGTCTCCATGGAGAATAAGGTTAGGCTGTTTAAAACAAATATAAAGTCTGACCTGCTATATTGTTCTGAGATGTGGTATGTGACCAAGGGGATCAAATCCAAACTGCAAACCTTCATTAACAAGTGACTCCATCCAATACTGCATGTTAGATGGCCAGAGATAAAGGAAAACACACATATGTGGGAAAGAACACAGCAACAATCAATAAAGTGGGAAATTGGGGAGAGATAGGACACACTGTCAGAAAGAAGATGGACAACATAACCAGACATGCACTTGATTTGAACCCACAGGGAAAGAGATGAGTGGGAAGGCCAAGAAACACATGGTGGTGAACAGTCAAGTTGGAAGTCAGTTCAATCTTCACCTTACAGGTGGAACTCAAGAAGACGGCACTGATGGAGAGAATCTGCAATGGCCCTATGTTCCAAGATAAACCCCATGGGTAAATGATGATGATGTCAACAATCCTAATCTTGGTTTACTGCACATTTTAATACAAAATGAAAAATGGTTCATAGAATCCCACTCAGTTCCTTTCATTGCTGAAAGTGCCAATGGCACGGCACGAATTCTGTATACCTACGGTTGTTCTAAAATGTTCCCTTGACTTCATCAGGTACTTAATTATAGCTAGGTCGACCTGGAAGAAGCAGTCATATCATGAAAATCCCATGACATGCCCAGTCTGTCAAATCAAATGCTACATGATTTGAACCCAATACTTTAGGTTAGTAAGCCAAACTCACAACTCATTGACCACACGCCTTCCTCATTTTAATACAAGCTATGTGTTAATCCACTGACCTGTGGCATATTTTCAAATATACATTCTCCTAGGTATGTCATCAGCTGTTCAGAAGTAATCATTTCAAGCATTGGAGCCAGCTTCACCTGTTATTTAATATATATATATTACATATATATTATATATATATTACATATATTTTATATATATATTACATATATTTTATATATATATAACATATATTTTATACATATATATTACATATATTTTATATATATATTACATATATTTTATATATATATATTACATATATTTTATATATATATTACATATATTTTATATATATATATTACATATATTTTATATATATATATTACATATATTTTATATATATATTACATATATTTTATATATATATTACACATATTTTATATATATATTACATATATTTTATATATATATTACATGTTCCCCACCAATAAATTTGTGTATTGTATAGAAATAAGTAACAACACAATTATTTACACTACATTTTCTTCAAAATAGTTCCTTTCAGCAACTATACACTTTTGCTAACATTCATACAACTTTTGAAAACATTCCTAGAGCCCATTCTTTTACATCTCTCTCAAATACTTTGCTGCATTTTGTGATTACGTCCTTAAATCGCTGACCATTCAAGGCAGACATATATGCTCAATTTTGTCAAGATATGATTTCTGTACTCATAAATGAGCAGTGTGAACACAAATTACACATGGAAATAAAAACATGTACCACTAATAAAGGATAATGAAAATTCTTATCAAGCAACAAAATTAGTTTTCCAAGCATTAAAATGTAATGAAAGAATGAACATCTGCGATGTTTATGGTACTTGCAGTAGAGTTGACAGATGTACCATAATGCAATATGTTTCATCACCATTACATATTTGGTGTGGACTCAAACCATGCTTCCTAAATCTATATTCTATGTACTTTAGCTTGCGCACCTTCTGTGAACTGATGTTCTACATGTTCCTAAGAATCAATTTCACTGCACCCAAGGGATACCCATAGATGCTCAGTCTGCCTCCGGAAATGGCGAAGGGTGTGAATACCTATGGTTCCTGCAACTTGTTGGTTGCACACATTCCTACTCCGTTCTCTCATGCCTCCGATGCCACTTGACCTGTTTCATTTCAAAGCTCTACAGTCTGTGAATTGCTGATTCATCTATTTCTGTGTAATCATCCAACAGCCGGTTATTGAAAGACTTAAAAATGCCACGCCTATCCACGTCTACATCCAATGTGTCCATAATGGATGCTTGTGAGGCCAAGATGTCATTTCTTTTGTTGCCCTGAACCCACAGTATGACCAGAACAGTAGATATGCGCTTGCCCCTCTGTAACTGCATCCACTCATGCTGTAGCCAGCTGTACTGAAGTAAGGATTGAGGGTTTGACACAACTGCTATTGTTAAAATGGTCTCATATACCTATATCAGAGCAGAGGTCACTGCTTCCATATCTATTCTCATACTGAAGGTTGTTGTCATATTTGTCCCACTCAATTTAGTAATAACTTTCGTACACTTTCAGATGTCAACTTGAATATATATAAAGAAAGCAGCGGTTAGTCTGAGGCTATTGGTATCTTTATAGGGCTTGTCCAGAAATGGTCACATGCGCTTTCTCTGTCCCTCGTATGTTGGGACACCTTTATAGCAGATGCTCAGCAGTTATTTTGTCAGTGACACAGGCACACTTATTTGTATGTCCTATTCTTAGTTTGTTGAACAGATGGTATCTCAGTCTGCTGAGGCATGTGCAGACTCTAAAGATTACTACCCGTTCACCATGCATTATTTGGTTGATGATCTGTGTGCTCTGCATCCAACTTGTTCCTGTATCTACACTTCGTAAACCTCTGCAAGTTATAGCTATATCAGGTTGAGGTAGCTTTCCACCTCTTCTTGACAGTTATCAGCCTCTTCATTGTAAAAAATATTGCCATAAGGTGGAATCCCCTATATCACAACTCTCTTGAACCGGTGATATAGTTTAGAGTATTACTCTCAGTCCCTTCAGGTCTGTATTTTTCTGGCTCCCTAGAGCTGCAACCACTGACTGTTCTTTGGTAACAAGGCAGACAAAGGGCTCTCAACATCATTTTTGATGATCTTAGGCAAGCTGACAAAGGACATTTTTTCAATGCGCCCTACAGTGCTTTAGCAAAACAAGTGGGTGCAAATTCTAAACAATTTAATTTCATTTTTGTCATTTGTTATTGTCCCGTCATTGCTACAAGTTTTAAGGTGCAAAGGTTTATACAAGTCCGTAACTGTTTATATGTAAAACTGCATTCCAATTTATTTTTTTTTAAATTAAATTTATTTTCAGACACCACATTGTTAGCATAAAGATGTCTATTTGAAATAGTGTGTGTGTGTGTGGGGGGGGGGGGGGGGGGGGGGGGGAGCACAAATGTGCAACATGTTAAATGTGATAGAACAATGACGTGAAACGGTAGAATACAAATAACTATATCTTGAGAGAGAGCTGGAGACAATTACTGAAACTGTATTGATGAGCATAAAAAATATAACTCACAGTGACGTAAACAAACAACACATACAAAGTACTATTTTAGAAACAAGCAATGTACCTTTTCTTTCAATAACAGCACATTCATAAGTGCAAGTAGCGGACAAGGGCCATTTTCATTCTGGGTGATTATTGGTACATTGGTCTGTCCAAACATAATCCATTTGATATAGTAGACACTTTCATGACCGCTACATGCTGCAGCAACTTCAGCAGAACTGGTTTTACTAGCAGGGTGACTTTCCAAATATGATACTGAAATCTGTGTTTCTGACAAAGGAGCATTTATATCTGATGTGGCTATGTAGCAAGGGCTAAATGGTTTTGAATGAGTATCACCTGGTGGTTCTGAAGAATAAGCACAATCAGCCTCAAACTGTGACAGATTTTGAGTAAAGTTATCTTTCTTCTCTTCTAATTGCTTTGGAATGTCACTGCTTGACCAATCTGGACTGACAGAATTGTCCTGTCCAAGAGGTAAACATGAGACATGGCTGAAAGTTGAACTGATACCTTGAATCTGATCTGCCTGTTCAAATGAACCAGTGTCGGCTAAATTACTAATGACCGGTTTGTCCAAAACTCCAGTAATAGGTTTATCTTCTCCTAATGTCAGTGCTGCACTATCATAAAACTGAATATGCAGTGATTCAGTCTTTTCCCCATTTTTGTCTGAAATTTGCAAGTCAGATTTTTCTATAACTTCTTTATGGCACAATAGCGAAGTATTCTCCATGGAATGTTGCACGGAGTGTACTGTTAAATCATTTGAAAATTTTGAATCTGGCATTTCAAGCTGCTGAAGTGAGCTGCTTTTTAAACAGGAACTAGTGTTCACTTCAACAAGGCTGCTTTCTGTAGGATGGTAAGCCTGAAAATCCTCTGCATTATGCAACAATGATGGAGATACAGAGGCAGTGATAACTAGTTCTGGCTCTGAAAACTCCTCATCATTATTGTCTGGTAGTTCTCTATCCATTGATTAACTGTACTCAGTCCTAATATAATTAGAATGAAATTAATTATGTATTGAATATAAAGATTATTACAATACATATTAATCAAGCACAAGTTACATCTACTCATCACTTTGCAAGGACCATTAGCTGAGTACATACACTAACAGAAATCAAATCACAAATTGAAATGAAATTATTGAACAACCACTCTTGTACAATGTCTTATATTCTACATACACTATGAATCATTGTAAAGCATCACCAGCCCTTTTAGTGATCTGTAGTTTGCAATAAACTACATGACACAACAACAATATGATTATTGCAAACAAAAGTGACTTTAGCTGCTTACTAGTCTTTATTTGGAATAGCAAATTATGTTAGTGTTGAGCAATTTGTTAATTTGGTGTGCCCCTTATACATAAAGATTAACATAATAAATATTTCTTATAACAAATATAAGACAGAACTAATAATTAAGCACTGTATTAAATGTCTCCAACATCGTCCACATCATAGAAAGTGAAAACATGATGAAGTAAGGTATTCCGTCAACAGTTATTGGTGAATGTGGCACTGCCGCAACTGGCCCAGCAAGCAGCATACTACTGTTAGGAAAACGCTAATGGAGATTATATAGACTTACTTCAATGGAATGCAGACTAGAAATGCTAAAGGACTAGGAAATAGGCACACAATTAAATGGAACAACATTTAATTTTAGTGGGATTGACAAGAAGGAGCCAGAAAAGATTGGACTTAAGAAAACAATATAAGATATGAAATACTAGGATTTATAAGTAGATACAAGAAAAACCAATAATGCAATGGCAGACGTTATGATAAAGACTATAATTCTCATTCACGTGACATCAATAACTGCACACACACACATGTAAACAATGTCAACATTTAAATAGGCTCAAGAGTTCATTTTATTGAAGATAGAAAGTTGAATAGAGAAATAGAATCTAGATGTCAGAAAGTCTCTGCTATAAATTAACTGTCACCACTGTTTAAACAACTGAATATCAGCTTGACAGCAAAGCAATAATTGAGAAACAGTATATGAATATGTAAGTGAGATGCCCATTTACAGCTGGGTCAACTAGAGAAAGGCAGTTGGACCCCAATACCATTGCTGTGAAAAGCGAGTGCTCTACCATTACACTTATAGGCACTCTTGGTCTCTGTAAAGTTTATTTACATTTATCGTGTAAGCTCTGAAGTAAGTGAAATAAGTCAATTGAAAAATGATATATAAATACAAAAGAAACACAAAACAAGACATTAACCAAACAATTCTGTATAAGCTCCATGTGGAGCATAAGTCCTCAACAAATATATGCCAAGCCATCAAACGCTGACCTAGCTACATCTGGTGAAGTCTTTGTGGCTTGAAGTTCCTACAAGATAAACTAGCCAGATTCATGCCCAAATTTCCTTGGTCATATCAAAATGTTAACTCACTTTTATGGAGTTTACAGTGGCGAATTTTATAAAGTTTTAAAACTGGAATAGTAACATTGCTTAAACAAATTCCTAAAGATTAGAATCAAGATATTATATTGTTGAAGTTTTAGAAATTATGATGTATATTTTTACTTAAAGGCATAGTAGTGTATCAATATAGACCCCTAGTCCTTACTCTACTGCTTATTAATATATATATATATATATATAATAAACATAAATAAATAGCTGGTGCACTAATTTCTTAAAGCTCGCGTCCGGAAAATGAGTGATTGTTAAATAAATTATAAATAGGTTAGTCAATAACAAACAATTATTTGAAAAAGATAAGTCTCTTCGTAAATAATAGTTATGCATCAATAATAAATCAATTAAAATTTAAAATGCTCCCATTTCATATCGCTAATTTATCCTTCTAGGGGTGTATGATACACTATATCAATTCATATCTTTCAGAAGAAAAAAACCTAGATAAACGATGCAGTTTCCTGGTCTTTCTAAAAGTAAGATACTACGGAATGCACTTTTGACTTTACCGACAATTAACAATTGTTTTGGCCACTTCTCAAACAAAATCACACGTAGGTATCTGCAGTGGTTTTGTAAATTTCATGCTGTTTTGTATATTCGAATTTCATCTTAATAAATACAAAACAGTTTGTGAGTTCGCTGAGCTCTAACCGAAACTGTAGTCTAGTAATAGTATTTAGTAATAATAAAAATAGTATACTAATATAATACTTCATACTAATTAGTAATAGTAATACTTCAGATTAAACAATAGACGACTGAAACTACTCTACTTTCGCGAGCACAAACATGTTCTGTGCCTGAAGTTAATCATCTAGACGTTATGGAAAAATGTAGCTGAAGCATTTACTTTGTTTAGAATAAAAAGTGACGAATATCAAAATTAACTGAGACACTAAAATTGTTTACATTTAATTAATTTGTTTTAACTTTTCACTCGGGAACCACTTCCCTGAAACGGAAGTCACAACAGATTCTAAACAAGCGCATGTGCAGTTGTTTGGTTCGCCATCTTGATCAAGTTTTTAGGACTTATCAAGTTGGGTAAGTTTTTGTACTCATATATATTATGAACATGTGCATTTATAAATTCACTTTATTGTCAGTCTATTTCCTAAATCAGCGTGTAATGTTACAGCATCCGGTACATCGATGATAATAAATTAACGGAAGTGAACTTGTTCTTTGCTAGTGGAACGGATGTATCAATTTGGAGTCTAGGAGGACTACTCTTAATGTCTTATCTACGTTGGTTTCATTGACTCGGTCACTTACTTATAGCTACTTAGACTGAAGTATAGTTCCCAACATACTGTCCTCGAGCTGAGGATGGCGCGGTATGAGTTCATAAATTGTTAATAAGCTTGAAAATAAAACTATTTTTGTGGTGACAAATTTATTTTACGTGTCCTGGTCAAATTAGTTACGTTTTATTGTTTATCGCTAAAACTAAAGGACAACATTGTAATTTATTTATTTCACGGAAGGAGTAGTTTAGTTGTGTTGATGAATCAATGACGCTGTCCTGTGCCCATATTCATTATCGCGATAGTGAGTGTATCGTATGTACTATTTCTTCTCCTCGTGCCTGTCATGCGTATGCAACAATGATTTTTTTCTTGCCTAACGCCGCCAGCGCGAACTTAATCTTAAGCAAGTTCCGACCACCTCTTTGCAACGGTCGTTATGCCTAAACCAAAACACGGCCTCCTCACTGAGTTCACAGCGCCTGGCTGCATGCGTAGGCCGTGGGAACACCTGCTTTGCCGTATATGGAAATCACCAATGAGCTGCTTAGAACGCTATGGGAAATGGCTGTTCAATGTATCTCCATCGTTAACATGTAATTCTTGTGTTCTTTGGCATTTTAGTTTTTTCGTAACAATATGTGTTTTTCATTTAGTTACATAATTTAGCGATTTTATCAAGATTTATTCTAAATAAGATTTTGTCAGTATTATAATGTAAATGTTCTACTCGTTTTCAATGTGTTGTATTTTGACCTAGGGGTCTAGGGAACAATTAATAGAACAGCGCCCGTGACCTATTGTTCTCACGGTGTCAAAAATGCAAATTGCAAGTTCCCACGAGTGTGCTGTTCGAGCGGTGCACCAAGTGCCTACCATCTTTGTGCTGCTTTGTGTAGTGTCGCTTTTACACAAATATATCTTGACAGTATCATGAATTCATTCTTAGTTTTGATTGCCACTTTTTCAGTCAATTTGTTTAGAGTTTAGATTGTTCGTTAATTAATTATATGAAATTGGAAGGCCAGCGGGTCTAAATAAAATATTTGAAAGTTTAGGACTTGTTTATTTCAGTGTAATATAAGTTTGTTTAAACTTGTGAATAGCGCAAAGTTAAGCCAAGGCATGCAATGTTTTGAACTCGGCTTGATTAACATTTCATCGGATATATTAGATCTAAGCACTAGAGTATAAAGATAGCAAGTTTAATTATGGATGTTCATGAATTGCAGGTGAGAGAATAAGATAGCCTTACTTTTTATTTAAATTTAAATGTTTTTTTATTCTGATCCTTCCCATTTGTTGGTTCTTTAATTCAGCCTTCTTAATTTTGTATTTAAATACAGTACACTAATAGTAATACGGTGATTGTATATTAAACAAAGGACGTCTAACTTAGTAACTACTAACTAACGACATAAATTTGATAAATGAACTGGTGATAGATAGAATACGATGTATTTTTCACACTTAGTCCTGAGGAAAGTCTTCATGCATTGAAAGTTAGACTAATTAAAACAAATTGAAATACTGCCGAATGAGGGTCCCCATTGTTGAGCCTCTTAACTACTACTAGTATTTAGTATAGGTAGATAGTTTAAGTTAGAGCATATAATATATATAAAATATTGTTAGAACATAAGCAGCCTACATCAACATGTATATTTTATTTCTTCTGCATGAAGAATTAACAGTCACTGAACTTTTTAAATAAGTAAGTAGCATAGTTCAAGATGATAATTCTGAACCAGAATAATTTTGTTCATGAAATAATTTAGACTTAGAACAAGTAACATGAATTTAAAATAATGTAGATTAATTTTTAAATGTTAGACTATCTTTCTTTTTGCTACTCCTGTTATCACTTTCAGCGTCTGATAATGAAGAAAACGAGCCCGTCTGTGTGCCTCGTGCACAAGTAGCATTTACTACCTCAGCTGTTTCTGTAAAACACCTTTTTCGTGGTCTGCCTTGTTTAACTGTGAGCTCATTGTATGTAAATAGCATTTCTTGAAGTTCGGGGGGGGGGGGGGTGTTGTGTGATGGTCATTTTGCTACGTGGCCACACCAGTTTAGTTGATGTTGGGTTGGCTGTTTACAAATGTGGTCTACATATGTAATGAACAACAAAGTGGATAGCACACATACTTGTTGTACTCCTGGTTTGATATGAAATTTTGCTGAGCGACCGGTTATTGTTCGAACAGAGCACCAACTATTAATGATATGATTGTTGCTCAGGTCAATTAGGTGATCGATTACTCCATAGATGATGTCTATCTACCCTGTCAGAAGCTTTTTCTTGATCTGCAAACGCAACATGCAGTTTCTGATCAGATTCAATTGTTTTCTTCATCGTCGGAGTGTAAAAATTGCATCCGTACAGCTCCTGTTCTTTCTAAATCCATCTGAGTGCCACTGACTGATTGAGCTAATCAATCAAATGTTTATCGTTCAGGGTATATTATAAAATATGTTAAACAGAATTGTATTGTCTTTGCTAATTTCTCTCACTCCCTTACTGTACTGTTGTACATCATACTGCTACTACTCACTGCACTGTAAATTTACATGATCCTACTCACTAAAGTGAAGAAATGATAATGATATACTTCTGAGTACATCTTGAAAATAATGTTGTGTTGTAGTTTACAGCGAGGCTATGATATAGCTATAGCACCTTTTGCCACAACACATTCTGTTTCAACTGCCTTTTTTTGGGGTACTGAGTTTGCCTTCTCACTGTGATTGCTATTCTCTTAGCCAGACTACACTTGTGCAACATGTTTCCAGGTCTACCCTTGGACTTGGAGGTGGGATATGGTTATATTATATATATATCTTTATAATATAGTATAAAGACCTACTTCAGTAAAATAGTCTTGTGGGAGGTTATTAATTCAATAAATTTTTCGCTCCAGTATAAAGTATAGAACATCATTGCAGTTGGGCCTTTTTAAAGAAGCCTGTTACCAATGTTTTGCAATCATTCCACTCAGTGAATGTTAGTTTTTTTTTTTTTTGATTCAACATTTTATGGCTGAAAATATTGTTGCATGAAAGGAACAGTCAAATGTGATGGTAGCATATCGCAACAGTTCACAACTGTTTGGTATTTACAGTTGTGTTAAGAAAGGCTGTATTCTGGACCTGACACTATTCAGAATCTTTGTTATGTCACTGAAACATGTTTTTGTAATGCAAAGGAAGGAATCTGCCGTCGTATTTGGTCAGATGGCCAGCTGTTAAACCTTGCAAGACTCAAGGCCAAACGAAGACCAGGGAGATCACCACCAGGGACTTACTTTTCACAGATGATGATGAATTTGTCACTCACAGTCTGCAAAAACTCTAGAGCTTGATAGATTGCTTCACCCAGGCATGCAAATATTTTGGTCTCCTAATAAGACTCAACAAAACAAATGTGCGGTCACAAGAAGTAAATGCTACATCTATTCATAGCATCAATAATTGGGAACTGGCAGCTGTGCACCAATTCACATGCCTAGGGCCCCTCATCGGTGATTAGTTCTCTCTAAACCCAGAGAAAGACAAGTTGCATTGGCAAAGCTACTGTTGCATTTGATCACCTCACATGGCTTAGTTTGGGGAAAACCAGACATATAATTAAAGCCAAGGCCATTGTGTACAATAGTTGTGTTGTCAGCATACTCCTATATGGTAGTGAAAATATATATAACCTATGCCAAACAAGAGCACAGGCACATTTGATCGCTAACTACAAACACCCTTTGGGTATTAGATGAACTAAAACAATAAATGTTAAATCCGTTGAAAATGCAAATTTAAGATGCAAAGGGAGTAATGTAGATTCAATTTTTTTAAGAAACATGATGTTGTTTTGTCTTATGTGATAATGCATTTTCAGTAAGTGCTTGCATTTTGTTTTTTAATTAAGATGATTGGGGGAGGATTTTATATATATTTTACAGAAGCACAAAATAACTATGTAGCAGCGATCCACTAGGATGATCAGCACCCTATGTGTGATACTGTGCACCCTTCGCTGTTTAAGAGTATCAATGTCTTTGGAAGTGCCCTGCTTTCCTATTGTTGACTAGGTTTGTTGTGTTTTGATATTGTTTGTTCTTTTAAGATTTGTTATATTGACTGTCCATTTGACACTTGATCTTTCCCAAGCTCTGTAATGGATCTCTTTTTCTTATTGGTGTACAGTGGTAATTAATTATGGCATTGGATGTTTGCCATAGTTAATCTGATCCGCTTGAATGCACCTACACTTGACTCCAAGGATGAGTTAATCAGCAGCTGACCTCACTTATCACAAGGATCCGTAGTGAGGAACACCTGATTCTACTTGGGGACTTCAATGCAAGGGTGTGCGCCGATCACAACTCTGGTCTATGTACATGGGAAAGTACTGTGTCAGAAAGATGAATGAAAATGGACAGCGGCTATTGGAGCGATGTGCCTACTACAACATGTGCATCACTAACACATTCTTCCAAACAAAGTATCCTAAAGACATTCTTGCTCCAGGCGTTGGCATCAGTTAGACCTGATCACTAGATGATCTGAACTGAAACATGTTCTGCAAATCTGCACGTTTCACAGTGCAGACTGCGATACTGACCACCCACTGGTCTGCTGCAAAATGAAACTCCAGCCCAAGAAGATTCATTGCCAGAGACTGGCAAGGAGATGTGCAAATGACTACTGGCTTCAACTCTGAAAGTCCATACAGTCGGCAGCAAATGCTGGTAACATCAGGGCAATGCACGAGGCATAAAGAAAGCATTTGGACCAATAAAAAAAGTAGTATACAGCGCAACTGAAATCTGCGACAGGTGAGATTATTCTGGACTGGGATATGCAAATGAAGAAATGGGCTGAACGCTATTTGGTATGTACACGTAGTGGCGGACTCAGCGAAATTGAGATTTTGCAGGAACTTGACGATAAACCGAGCATACAAGATTTGAAAAAATATATTGAGGGCATGCCAGTGGGAAAGGCAACCAGTAGAGATGGCTGCCGAAGACGGGTGTGTCGAACCAAAAGATGCAAAGCCCTGTTCAGGTCTTGGTAGTGGGAGATTGAGAATGAACACAGAAGAAGAAGAAGTAGAGATTGCATTCTAGCAGAAATCATCAAATGCAGGGGGTATGTACTTCAATACCTGTACGAACATATCTGCTAGGGTTTTGATGAGGGGTCGGTATTACAGGACATGAGAGACGCCAACATAATTGCTATTTACAAGAAAAAAAGAGACGTGCAACAACCACAGGGTAATATCGCAAAGTGTATGCTCGCATCATCCTGGGCAGGTTGCTGGTTGACAGGGTGTATACAGAGTCTCAGTGTGGTTTTCACGCAGAAAGGTCCACCGTTGATATTGTCTTTTTACTGAGACAACTGCAAGAGAAATGCATAGAACAACACAGGCCACTATTTCTTGCCTTCATCGACAGGCATTCGATCTGGTAAACAGGGAGGGTCTTTTTAAAGTATTGCCTAAATCTGTCCACTTAAACTACTGGGCATGAAAGGTACAGTGCTGCATGACGGTCCGGAATCAGAGGCCTTCGACATTAACAGCGGAGTTAAACAAGGCTGTATCCTGTCTCCGACTCTATTTAGCATTTTCTTTGCCATCATGCTTAGACACGCCTTTGGAACTGCATACTAGGTCAGATGGGAGACTATTCAATCTAACCAGACTGCGAGTAAAAAGTAAGAGAAGGGAGACTCATTTGCGATACACTCTTCGCATATGATGCGGCCCTGGTCACCCACACTGAAGCCAGATTACAGATTCTCATTAATAGGTTAGCAAAATCCTGTGATATGTTTGAACTCACCATCAGCGTACAAAAGACGAAAGTGATGGCTCAGGGTGCAGATTCTCCAGACATTATCTTAAACGATATAAATCTGGAGGTAGTAAGTCGCTTCAACTACCTCGGATCTATCATCACTGACAACCTTTCACTGGACGCAGAGCTGCAGAAATGATTAGGAATGGGCTCATCAGCACTTGCCAGGCTCTCACAGAGAGTGTGGAATAATAACATGTGGTGTACAGATCATGTGTGAAACAGGATGCAAATCAATCAAACAGTGGTAATTGATTCAGTTCCATTATCTGGAGGTGACAGAACAATTTCATTTTCTCTGTTAAATTCTGATGCTATAATTTAGACATTTTTTGTGTAGTTTATTTCATATTACATACATTTCCTCTTCCGTGTCTGGTAGCAGAGAGTTTGTAAGAGTAAATGTTTTAGTAATTGACATTCAAAGTTTCCATCTTTTCATTCATGTGATTATGAAGTCTTATCTTTATAGTTGTACATTTGGCTTTTGCCATCTGCAAAAGAGTAGTTAACACACTGAGCTGTTTTATTCATTTACTCTTTTGGATTGGACTTCTGGTTTTTGTGGTTAGACTGACTTTTGTTATTGTACATCAGCCTTTCACAACCTATTTATCCTATAGGGAAATAATTTTCAGGGCTCATAGAATGCTTTGAAATTATTATATCTAGAGCTAACGGTGTGTATTAATATAATTAATAACGAATAATAGTTGTTTATGCTCGTTTTATTATTGTTTATGTAGAACATTTAAAGTTAGTAGCAATGTTAAGTGGTCAAATGTAAGTATTGCTACTGCAAATTGTAGGTAAAATCAGTATGAATTGAAAACATAACCGAAATACTTTTCACACCACCATGCATGCCAACAACTCGGTGAAATGATTTTTTGAGAAATCCACACATGCATTCATGATCTCTTGTGAAATCAATAAAGAACATCGACAGAACCCTAGGGATTAGTATAGCACTTACTATGGTACTCTGATGTAAATATTTGTAATCTTGATTGAGTAACATCAAAAAGACATTTGACAGAAAGGGAAGCATACACAATTTTTACCTCAGGGCAATTAAAAACATTCGTTGACAATAAATATAACTATTTCATTGGGCGCCAGGTTAGAAGAACAATGTCAGTGGTTATAGAATTTGACCTCTGCTCTCCATGTACAGTGAAAACGTAATCAGATAGATTTGCCTGGAGAAACATTTGGTATAAACAGCTTGTGGTGTGCTGAAGAATAAATGCTAATAGCAAAATGTGAAAAGGGGAGCAACATGATTTGGTTAATTCTGGCAAAAGCAGAAGTAAAAATGCATAGCAGCAAGAGAATCTGCTGGTTATTTCTTGCAAATATAGTTTAAGCAGAATTAAATTGGGTGAGACTTTTAAAACTGGTCAACAAATTTAATTGCTTATATTGGCCAATATATTCTTTGGTCATCCGCTATTGCAGTAGCATTCTTGTCCATTTCATCAATGTCTCTACTGCAAACTAAAAGAGTGGTCGAAGATACAGCAGGCCGCGACTCACAGATGATGACTTCTTGCATTAGGGTCAGTGACCCATGGCTTCAGCCTGGCCAAGTGGTTAGGGATCAAAGAGGAAAGGCAAACCAGAAACTGAAAATGTAGTGATATGTATAAATATGTAGGGCCGAAAGGCACAGATATCAGTCTCTTTGTAAAGTACATCACAAACGTCCTTATCAGGGCGAATGCTGAAGAAGAAAACTAGATCACTGAATCATCTTTTTTCTTTTTCCTGTATTCCCTAAATTTAAACTTATGGTGTTAGTGGTCAGCGACCATTCTAAGCAGTATAGATAATTGTTTTACTTATTGTAATTTATTCTGATACACTTTTATCATGAAGCACATTTCACACTTGTTGACAGCCAACATATATCTTATCTTTCCCACATTGGCTGTCATTTAATGAGTGTTAGTTTGGAAAATTATATTGTTCATTTGCTTATGTTAAGATGTTGTAGAAGTGATATCAGCTAGTAACTTTCATTGGTTATTTTTGTTTGTGTCTTTAGCAAATACTCTCTGCATCTTTCTGTCCTGCGCCTTTACATTTGTTGTAAACTCTCTTCTCCATAAACGTTCAGGTCTGCATCTCTTGCCATGAGGATTCCAGAACAGAGACTGTCTAGTAAGGTTATCAGTTGATTTCCTAAATGTGTGTCCGATTAACACAAACGCCTTTTCTTTACGTCAAGTCCCACTGACATCTGTCAAGTTCTTTGCCACAATGTATTTATGATGTTATACCATTTGCATCTGTTGATGAAAGCTTGAACTTTTATCCTTGTAGTTTTTGTTGTTCCCCTATTTACGGAGCCATAGAATAGCATAGACTTTATGCTGAGATCTGCATTTTTGTGGTGGACATAATTTCCATAAATTCTCTAAAGTAATGAAGAAAGCCCCTCTCGCTTTTTGAATTTTTAATTTGTTATCTCTATCTGTATTTTCTACATTGCTACTGATAAACATGCTTTATTCTGAGCTATAAAGTAAAACTGATTTGACTATCTCATTTTCCTGAGCGAATGCTGTAGAGTTTCAAACTAAGCTGTGGGAGTTCAAAGCCAATCTCGCTTGCCCTATGCAATTTACCTCTCTCTTTTTCCAACACTATTACCCAAAATTAATTAATACTTATATTTGGTGCTTACAAGATCTGTTTGTCTATTATATATGTGTAATTCAGTTTTTACTGCTATTATATTTGTCTGCCTTCCCTTTTTACTTGTACACCAGATGATAGATCATCTGCAAACACTAACCCCAGGGTGCGCCCCCCCCCCCCCCCCCCAATTTTTTTTGCTTGTTTGTCGCACGCTCATTGCCTATTTTCCTACCTTCTCATTAGTATTTAAATAGTAGTTTTTTTTTCTCTAAAATATTTCTTGTTTGTGTTCAAAAATGTGATTTGGTAACACCATTTATCCTTGAAAATTCTGGTCTTTAGAATATCTATGATGTGCGAGGGGACAATGATGATGGTGTCCAGATATCTCTGACACGACATGACCTACGTTACTCTGTACAGGGAGATCATAACTTTGTTACATCTCTTGCTGGGCATAAAGTTAATTGCAGATCTCAGCTGGTGTCAAATAACACAGACTTCTTCCAAGAGCACAGCCTTCCTCAGCACAACCAATATTTTCAACCTGGCTTGAGTGTGGGCTCTTTGTCATCTCGACATTTGCCACCTCTTTTACTCCCTGGCCACATGGCCCATGCTGCAAAACTTGGCCTTGACAATCCAGTTGATCTTTCCAGTGCCAAATTAGTGCATCAGCATCAGAACCATCAACCATTGCTGAAAGAAGAGAGACACTTTGATCAAGAACAGTTTTTCCAGCATCATCATCAACAGCATCTTCCACATCAGCATCCGAGGCTTCCTCAGCATCATCTTCATCTGCACAGTCAGCAGCAGTATCCTCATCACCAGGTTAACTCAGTGATCACTGTAGGCATACCAGATCAATCTCATGGTAAGTCACCCATTTTCTATAAGCTCTTCCTTTTTTAGTGCATATTGTGACTTACGGTTCTACTGGCATACATCCGCCAATTTAGTCTGGAGTGTAACATATGGTTGTAGTTGTTGATTTCTACCAATTTTTATTTTCATCTGCCTCAATTTATGATGCTTTGATTAATTTATCATTTCAAAATTTTAAGTGATTATATGTTTGTTTCATTGATCTCTTTCTGTCACTTCAATCTTACTGAACCCATTAAGACCAACAGGGAAATACTCTGCAATTTGCTGATGACTGCACCATTAACACATATTCAGAAGAGGACATGCCAGTTATTATAAATAAATATTTGGCTGCATGCACTAACTTTGGTCTCACCATCAATACAAGGAAAACCAAACTAATGTTTCTGCTAGCTCTTGAGAAACCATACGTCAAACAAGAATATCACTGTACAGGGTCAGCATCTACAAGAAGTTGATCTTTATCTATTTTTGCAGTACCCTCACCGGAGTAGCAAATATAGATTCTATGGTCCACAGCGGGATTGTCAAGGTGGGCACTGTGCTTTTGAAAGACTACGAGTAAATGTTTGGGACTGATCATACAAATACTGCCTGAAAGCATCTCTGAGCAGTTTCATAATCAATGTTGCCTCCTGGGATCGGCTTGCTCTGAACAGCTCAGTTTTCCGTGCTGCCATTGCAAATGGTTCTTGTGACAAGGAGAGTGCACGAAAGGACAGAATGCAAAACGGACAAATTCTAGATGCTGTCCGCGTGTGGTAGAGTCTGTCGCGCTTGTATCATGTTGTACATTCATATGAGGTCACATCTGGCGATATGCATGTCTGACGCCATCACCATCTTTGCTTGTGATGGGCATCTATTATTATAACCCAAAAGTAAATTCATCATGCTAATTTTATATCCACATTGATATTTCTCTTGTCCATCATTAATATTGTGCTGGGGATCACTAGTATAGAGGTAAGGCACTCACCTCTCAAATTGATGAACTGAAGCGGTGGGCGGTCGAGTACCACACGTTTCAAGTGACCCCTTGTATCAAGTGAGGTAGGATCAGTGTGCCTGCATATAGAGTTACCTCCAGTTATCTCAACTGGTCGTCTTGCCACCGGTCCAAGGTAGCTCGGGATCAGAGAGAGTTTGATGACCAGCACAGTTACTTCCAGGCTATTATTCAAATACAGTGCAAGTTACATCATCAAAAAAAATTTTTTAAATTGTCAAATGCTGTCACCATTATCGCTTGAGATTGTCAACTAACTAAACTGAACATTAGTGCATTTGTTTTGAGTGCATCTTTTTTTTTTTTTTTTCTCTAGCTGCTTAAGATGATGTTGATCTATACATATTAGTATGATGTTTTTCTATTTTCACAGGCAGGAATACTGTGGCTTAACAGAATAAAAGTGCATACATGACTTAAATTATTATCTGTTCTGTTATTGCAGTATCACCACATTGTCTCGCAAAAGATAAAATAAACAGATACCTAAAAAAATATATATGTGAATAGTGCAGGTTATGGGGAAAAGCAATCTGCCATAGCTGTGTTGGTCACTATTCATTTACCTAATTCTTCTTCTTGTTAGCTTTCAAATAATGTGCTATCCTGTCACTCTGCTCCTCTCTTGGAGCAGACAACTTTTGGTCCAGTTTTTTTAATGATTTCTAAGGACCTTCATGACAATAAGGAATGTGTCAAGAAAATTGAAGAACAGTGCATGGATATTGCAGCTACTCAAAAAAGTGATGTACATAATATTAACTTTGTGTTTGCTACACATGCTTTAATCAAATCTCTTCAAAAGCTCTTCACAGTGGCCCTTGAGGAGGTCTTTAAAAACCTGGATTGGGAAGATAAAAATAGATGAAGAAAGGTTTGCTCAGGTCGCCATTAACATAGTTAATTATCAGCCACAGTGTCAGAGAAAAGCATAAATGAGTTCAGTAGAGTAAGTACTGCAGTTGGCCTACAAACACAACACCTTCTGCTCAAAACAAGATATGCGCCTTGGATATTGTTCCGTTGAAAATGTAAAATCGTATATCTACTTGAGCCAAGAGATCATGTGACATCTCATTCAATAAATCGGGAGATCTCACCAAGGATATCAGCAGGCTGGCTCAGTTTCAATTCTATTAAACACATGATGCAAAACTATGGCACTAGAGCTGACACCTTTCATAGCGGGATTAATACATCCGTGGTATTTGGCTGCAAGGTGTGGAACCTATGGAAAGATGATGCAGATAGACTAGGTGTTGCCCAATGAGTGTAAAACATTGAAGATTTTCATTTCAGAACAAATCCACAACATAGAAATCAGACATCAAACTTCTTTCACTGACATCATAGATGTCACGCTGTTATGAAAATATAAATGGGTCGACCATGTGGTGTGCATACCGGATAACAGATTGAAACATAGAATTATTGCTTGGTGGAGTTCCTGAGTACAACATGGTGCACAACTGCAAAAGAGCTAAATAAGTTTACTCAACATTTGGCTACCTGGCATCAGAAGACACATGTGCCTGATTTAATATAATGATTTAGAAATTTTAGAAGGATACGTCATATTTTCATTGGGGGGGGGGGGGTGTTGGGAGCGAAGATGTAGTGCAGTGAATGAACTTACACTAGCCAGCAACTCAAAACTGACTGCTTGAATCATGGTCAGCAAACCAGAGCTAACCAAGACCCCATCATTAGAAACATCCACTGGTATAGTCTGGCTAAGAGAATAGGGATCGCATTGGGAAAACAAACCTGTTACCCAAACAAACCATTGTAAACTATATGTGTCACAGAGAGAAGCATGTAAAGAAGCACAGAGAGAAACATACTCACTGACATAGTGCTGCAACGTCCTTTTCAGGGCGAATGCCAAAGAAGATATTCGGTCGAATATTTATATATCTCAGTACATCGCTGGTTCTTGGTGCCTCTGCTTAAAGCTCTTATTGCTGATCTGTGTGTGTGTTCATTCTGTGGCTTAGAATATCGTTAGGTATTTTCTAAAGCTATGAATTTCCTCTCATCTGTTTGGCTCTCACTTTTATTTATCATTTATAGTATATTGTCTATGAACTCTGCAGGGATATTGTTCTCTTCTATTGTGAACAATGTGCTATTAGTATTGGGTGTTCTGTCTTTAAATGTAGAAGATAAGGAAGGAGCAAGTTCTTTTACTACTTGTGCTAAGCAGTTTCTCCTGAGTCTGCCTAGGTCAAAACTTTGGGGTCTTTTATTTGTTGGGTGATTTGTAAGCTGTATACATTTGTTATCGGTTGTTACTATGTAACTCATATATCTGTCAAGGGTTATAGCTTTGTAATTTTCTGAATTTTTTAAAGCGCTAACCAGTATATCTGAAGACCTCATTATATAGTCTGAGGCCATTGGCTTTCCAGGAATGGTGCCTGGTGATGGTCTTTTGTGTTTTCTCTGTTCCTTATATGTTTGAAACTTTTGAAGCAGATGCTAAACATTCATTTTATCAATGCAGCATGTACATAATCTTTGTTTTTCTATATTTAATTATTTTGTTGATACCATCTAGGTATCTCAATTTTGTTATGCCTGTGCAACGGTCTTTTTACCTCTTCATTAGTCTTATCAGGTTGAGGTAGCTTTCTTCCTTTGACAGTTAAAAAGTTCATTGTAAGGAATATTGCACTGTTACCGGAGCCATTGCATCACAACTCTTTTGATACAATGACAGTTTAGTGTAAGTTGCATTTCTGCATTTTTTGTTTCCTCGTCACAACTAATTACAATGCATTGATGAAGATCACTAACTTGTGTATTTATTTTTATCTGTCATTTGAACTTCGACAGTTTTAAAGCTTTGGCTCTGAAAATGTTTTGAATGCTTTCATAGTGTACCAGTTTTAGACTCACATTGATTCCTTCATGTCCACATTTGTTTGGTATTTCTGTCTCCTTTTGGCTATGCATATATCTTTCAACCAAACCGGGTACTTTATGTATTATGGAGTGCTCACCTATTTTTACAACAGCTAAAATAACAGATATAGTTTATTTAAATATAAAGCAGAAAATGGTATATTAATCAATTATACATTATATTACAATAGAGATTACACATACCCCTACATTGAAATAACTAAAGGGCACAATTATAAATATTTTGCAAGACAGCAGTACCATGTAAACATACAGAAACACATACACACCCTTCCTCACTCTATCTTCAACAAATACACAAAGAGAACCTTTTATTCATTTGGTGGTTGAGATGTATTTTACTTTTGATTGGCTTATCCATATTTGTTTACTTTTTTCGTGGATTAATGTTTCTACAGGATGAGGTAGTCAACGGATATGTGTTATGTCACTATAATTTGTTTGTCATTTATTATATTATATATACGGATTTACTGTATTATTGGTTAGACAGACCATGCTTGTTGTGGTATTTTACATGCTTCTCTCAGTCAACCCTGCTGTAAATGAGTACACGATTTTCTGTGTCACTGCGGGAGCTGCCTTGTTTGTGCTTTGCATTTTCAGTGTTAGCAGGCATTTCGGCCAGTTTTGGTGTCTGGTCTACACCTATGCTTCATACATAGGGGTCCGAGCATCCTTCTTACTACGTACAAGACTTCGACCAGTCTTTGAAACCACTGATGCTCGACAGATATTTACTGGGGTCGGACTACTGTGTCGTCCAAATGGGATTTATGGCAATCCTTTGAATTCACTAATATTCTGAAACCAGTTAAGTATTGTCGGCTACACCTGAAGTTCCACCACTTATAAACGCAGCGAACTGGGATAAGTTCCTCGGGTCCCTTTCCTGCTAAATCTAAAATCTCTCCTGTATCACTTTTGTATGTCTCCATAAACTCTGCCGTCTCCCATGGCTGCGCTTAGTGCAAGTAACGTGACACTAAAAAAAATACTAAATTCGTGTGACATTCCTCGTGTCCTGGTCACTAATACACAGAGCTCCATTTCTGAATTACCTCTCTTAAAAATACCACTACCCACATTGATCTTGGGACAGCTTGCCACTACAGCGCCGTCTAATTCACCTAGAATCCGTTTGAATCATGCCTTCCACCACACATCTAACTAAAAGTGTAAGGACCAACCCCAAGTTTAGCATGCCATGGACACGTGTCCCTGGTTTAGAATAAACGAACTAAATCATTGATAATAGTCTACAGTAATTCTGTCCAGCTAACTTTCCCTTGACCTGATTTCCAGACAAAGAAAAGTTACATATAGGAAACAGGCCGGCTTTGCTCGAGATGACCTATACAAACTAGCCTATGTCTGAACTATGACGCTGTCATTTCTTCTTTCTCCCCCCCCCCCCCCCAAACTCCTTGCTTCCTATGACGTTTATAATTAGCTTTCAATTACCAAGTTAGTTAGCTTTCAATGGTCCCCTTGGTTTGAGATCATCCCATCGAGATCCCTGACACAGGCACATGCTAGCACTATTAGCTACTGCGTGTTTTGACGACTCCTTTTGGGCAAAAAGTTCAATCAGAGTGAAACATACTGACAGTGCCCCACCTCACTTCCATCTAGGGCTCATTGAAACATGCTGTTTCGCAGCAGTCTGGTCAGCGATGTGGAAATCGACGTTGTAATGCGCATCGTGGTGTATTTACCGAGGAGCTTCTCGTAGCATTACATCCAGAATGTTCGCCTCGACATATACGAAACATCCCTATATTAACGGCAGGAGTTAAATTTACTCAGTATGAGTTACTTTCAGCAACTGTTAGTTGGCCTTAGGACGACTGAGTGGTTAGATGGTCCACTTCTCATAGCAAAGGTATTGGATTCAAATCCCAATATCGACACTCCAGCAAGTTGTAAATATATTAATGGCTTTACTGTTGAGGAATGGTCAACCACCGAACATAAAAGTTGATGTATCAAACACTTACATCCCCAACATCAGTGTCCTGTTATGACCTTTATATCGGACAATATTTTGTCACATTGTGTTTCTATTGTTACATTTGTCATTTGATTTTTGTACATTATTTAAATGATTTGTTTGAATCAATTACGCTGAATGAATCTTTCGTTCCCTTCTACTTTTAATATGCATGCTTCACTGGCTGCGAGTCTACATTTCTCTACTGTTTTGGATCATTATGGATGCCGCCAGACCACGGATTTGTCGACGACTTACACTTGTGTTCACGGAAACGTGGTGTTGTTTTCCGTCGGGACTTGTTATTTCGTTCTTTTTTTGTGATTTCTTCCATCCGTTTATCCTGGTCTGGACGCCGGCTGAATGGAACTACGCTTATAGTAACTTATACCTGTGTCGTATTTCACGGGTTAGTTCTGCCGGTTCACCTTCACGAATTTGGCGTTTGTAAATTTTAGATGCTACTATGATGAGCTGAATACAGCTGGGGAGAGATGCCAGACTCACTCACACGCTGAGTGTTGTCCATACGACCTCTTGTGGTTATCGAAAAGGCACGACAAACTGCGTTAGATGCCATCCCACCTTTCTACCCTGCGGGTTACATGTTTACGGAAAGGCTTCGGTGGTAACTCTGAGGCAAAATCTGCATCATCTCCAGTCGTCTCGATGAATGTCTTGCCACTGGCAAAAGGTAGCTTAGGCTCTGAGTGAGGTTGACAAAAGGCGCAGTTTCTTCCTCACTTTAATCCAAATCACCGCGCAAGTCACCCATTTCAGCGGCCACAGCAAGAGATACGACTGTCCACACGGCTGAACAAAGAGAGTGGTCTTCATCACTTGTGATGGACAACTATCAACTATTATAGAGAGAGAGAGAGAAAGATAGGAGCGGTGTACATATACAATCTACATCCTAATGTATAACAATTTTAGATTGATATTTACCTGTCGTGTTTGACTGTAACAATCGCTACAATTAATCGGTGCATTGGGATACATTAATCATACGATGTTTGGAAGTACTATGTTATTAGTTTATATTATATGGAGGCGACATTTGACATCGATTACATGAGAATTGTATAACCTTACTATTTAATTTCACAGATAGTCATGCCAATATGAAATTATTCTCCCATTTACATGAATTTGTATATGTTCATTTAGTGATCCAGCGCACTATTAGCTCTTAGCGCGAAAAACTTTATCTCGCTTCTCGTTGTCTTGCTAATTGGAGTAACCCGTGGGAAAGTGTTACGTGCTACCGTGTGGCCTTTTCTGTTTTGCCGAATACGTTTTAACACAACCAGTTGTGTGGCCGGGTCCGTGGATTCGGATTGGCTGCTGGTGTCTTATGATTGTTGTAAGAGTTATAATTAATTCATCGAGGTCAAGCAGAACTAACACGGCAGTATTTTCTTTAGATAAAAGGCATAATATAACGGATGGAGCATATTTTTTTAACATTATAATAATGTTTCTATTAGCCACGCGCTCTTTTTATCTGTTAACTGTAAAACAGTTATTATCAATAAACCCATATATATATATATATAAATAATTTGCTTTAGTGACGTCCGTACAAAGCACACTGGTTTATCTTCACATCGCAGCCTGATAGTGCCAGTCTGGTTAGTAGGATCTAACAGCTGGAGGCGTATTTTAGTGTGGGAAAAACGCTAGTACCTTCAGGTGGACAGCCCCGTCCGATTATTGATTCGTGGACGCTGCTCTTAAAATTTATCATTTGCATATAGTTGCACAAAATGAATGAGAAAATAATAGTTGTTTTCGTCAGATTCGAATTATAGAACTAGACGTAATGAGAACAGAGCTTTGTTTCCGTGCCTGCATTTTGCAACACATACGTTAAATGTGACTAATTCATTTGCCTTTTTACGATTACACTGTAATATACGTCATATTTTCACTCTTGAAAAATAACATTCTGTTCTGTAACGAATAACTTTAATATTTGTCCAGATCCAACTCTTAGTAGTAGCGTATTTCAGTCATACACGAAGTTAGTAGGATGAGTTCACTTCTCCGTGTTATAAGAGTTTCTTTTCACCCAACATGGGGTGGCTCTTCAAGAAACATCTCCACTTAGATTGGTCTGCAGCTTCATCTTCCCAGGACGTCTCATGTCACGTATAAACACATCTTTGAATATTAGTTGTGGTCGGCCTACTGTTTTTTTGCCATTCACCCGTCAACTGTCCATATCGTATATCTTTGGGTATGCGACCATCTTCCACGCGATGATCCACCTCTTACTGTCGTCTTAACTATGTACTTAACTATCTTAAAAATTATGCCCTGTCATTTTAGACAGTGTGTGATTCCCAGGGAGCATAGCTATACATTTGTTGCCAGTTCTCTTCTCTCATTGCCACACGCTTCAACTCGCCTCCCCTCTGATAACGCCTGGGAGAATAATACAAGAAAGTTAAATCTCCTTGCAGCAAGAACACCCGCTCAATGTGAGTCCTCCTCACAGACATATGCCTTCTTAAATAAAATGGCAATGCATTCATGACCTGTCCATGGCAGCTGAAATTAAGCGAAATAGGTAACAGTGAATACTACATCACTTCTGTTGGTACTGGTTTGACACAGAAGAGGTCGTGCAACTACAAAATTTTCACTCTTAGAACAATATAGAAGATTCTATGGAACTGCAATCCCCACTAATTAACAACTTTGTTGGCTTTCAGCGAGCATTTGATAGTCTGCATTGTCCAGTGCTTTAGAAAATTCTCAACACTTATGACTTCACACCAAAATATATAAATATCATAAAATCTTTCTACCATAATTCACAGTGCTGTGGTTGAACGGCTGATGGCTGGTTTCGCATTGAAACAGGAGTAAAACAAGACTTTCTTATTTGACATAGCTATAGATTGGGCTATGAAAAACTATGCCCCAGACACAAATTTTGGCATAAGATGAACAGACGATGACTTGACTTAACTGAATTCAACTTTTGAGAAAGTGCAGGAAATGATTAATTTATTATGCCACCTATCTGAACAGATATATCTAAATTAAATGCCTCAAAAACGAGTTATGATTTTTACAAACACAGCTGCTGATATAATAGAAATCTATTCTTGAAAGTTGGAGATACACCATAAGAAATTTGTACTCATGTTCAACTCACAAACGTAATATTGGTGCTAACATATGGATGGAAAATGACGGAAAATAGAACACTGACTGCTTTTGAAAATAAATGTTGTAGAAAACTTTTGAATATTAGCTGGGAAGATTCAATACCAACAACCTAATAGGAGATAGCACTAATCAGCCATTTGTTTCTATCGTCATAAGAAAAAATGGCGGACATACATAAGACAATTATATGGGCTTCAGCTGGCAGCAGAAAGAGATGGCAGTCAAAAGGGACTTTTCATAGAATGATCATCAGAGAGAACTCAGCTAAGGGTCTAAACAATACAAGTACTTAGACTAGTGGCTTCGCACAGCTCAAACTGGAGAGTGATTGTTTCTGTCTTAATACGACATGTTTGGAGCTCAAAGAACACAAGCTCCAAGATCAATCCGAACAAGGCCTGCATGATGTGGTGCTCTTTGAATAATTCCACTGTAAAGGCTGAGCTCCCGGGCATCACTTTTGATGGTTGCACCATTGAGAGGTGCGACAGACTGAAATACCTCAGAGTGACTTTTGATCGCAGTCTTTCCTATAATTGCCATGTTGACCACATCGTACAAAGATGCAAGAGAGCTTTAGGAGCACTCAAGACCATGGCTGCTGCCGACTTGGAACAACGCCTCTTGTTCATCCTATTTCGTCAGGTCGTGTTGTCTGTCATCGATTACGGACTAGGCATCCTCACACTGTCAAGAAAACAGTGTGGAAGGTTGGAACGCGTCCTGAATGAAGGTATGCGGTTCTGGGCTGCACTAGAGATACCTCGATTGTGATAATGTGGTACATGTTGGGATTGTTATCAGTGACATATAAACTGGCACAAGTCAACGCCTATATGCGGCACCCTCTGCACAGTAGTATCTCAGACACTAAAGGGATTAAGAGGTGGTCGTCAAGGATGGCACATGCTGAGACAACAACTCACGTCACTCCTGCTGAGACGATAGTCAAAGGGGAAGATTGGGTCCACACTGGTGATAGAATGATAGAGTATCAGAGAGTCATAACCTTAGGCAAGGAATGCAGAGAACGGAGCAACGGGAGAGCAGAGCACAAGGTAAATCAGCTGATAACTGAGAACACCCAGGAGAGTGCCGTTGTCATATACACCGGCGGATCAGTCATGTGCAGTGGGACATCGGGCTGGGGTTTCTCGGCCAGAGTGAGAGGAGAGGTCATTGCTGAGTGCAGTAGGGCATACATGTCAACAACCTCCAGCATGAGAATGGAGACAAAAGCAGTGACCTCAGCACTGAAATGGATATCTGAGACTTCTATAACAAAGGCAGTCATCGTGACAGACACGCAAGCCATACTTCAGAAAGTACAGAAGGGACGGCTTATACACGAGTGGAAAGCAGCTGTTGGGGCCTCAAACCTCCAGATGTTGACATGGTACTTGGATTGATATAACAAATCTTTTAACAAGCCACCATAAACACTGATTGGGAATATAGCGTACAAACACATGGCATATTTTTCCTTGATGTCTGTTACTTTTTTGCGCCAGTCTTCCCCGCTGTCACCAGTACTCTTCTTTCTAAATGTTTTGTCATTCAATTTTGTGTGACTCCTGTTTACTTTTGTTGTATAACCAAAAATATTTTTAATTTTGCCACTGATGGTTAATAGGGCGATTGATATTCTGGATGGGGAAAAAGGCAATTTGAGTATTGACTTGATGTTCTTATATTTGTATTAATTTCCAGATGGGGGTGGTCATCACATGACAGTTTCTATAACACCGCCTGGAAAACACAATGGTGACCTTGTGGGGCTGCCATCTCCTGGTGGTCTTGATGTGGCAGCCATTACATCTACTGTGCAGGCTCCTCCTTCCCCATTACCTACACCTTCACCACCTACAGTAACAACAATCTCTTCTAGTGGGAGACAGGCTATGGAAGTTGATACATCTAGTGGAGGAGGAGCCTTATACAACTCTAGCTCTGTACTTGGAGGGTATGTTGTATTTCATTAATCATCAGAGTCAATACTATTGGAATTGTTGTTTAATGCTCACAATGAGTAAGTTTACTCTTTTTTGTGCGCCCTGAAAAGGATATTAAGTGGCGGGTTGTGGTAGCTTTTCTCACATCCCGAGTATGCTGATAAGGTGGGATGATGTCCTCTGGGCGGTTGTGCTATGTTTGACTTCATTTGTGTAGCATTCGCTACTACGGGCATCACATTGGTCCACGTCTCATAAGTCAGTCTGCCTTGAGGACAGCCTGTTTCCAAGGAAAGCTACATGGAAGAGAGATTGTGGTCTTGATCAGTGTATTATGCCTGACTGGACTAGCGTCTCAGTTCCCCACTGTTGGGGTAATACTTTAAGCTACTAGTTTGCTTGTCCTACAACTCTTATTCATTTTGGACACTTAATGTGGCCAGCTCTCCTGAAAGCTTCAGTCACTCTCTTTAAATATCTTTCTTTCTCACATGCACACACTAGTTTTAGTGCCTGTCTTTGTATGGGGAATAACAATTTTTTATGTAGAAAACTTTAATGTAGCATATTGTGGTCCGGTTAACTCAATCTTTGTTTCTGTATCAATATCTGTCTTTGAGTGCCTACCTCAGTGACGACATTGTCATTGGATCTTCTTTCTGTCCAACTCACTTTTTCCATTCTACGAAAGTACTCCCATTTCAAACGTTTACAAGCTTTGTTCGTCCTTATTTGCTAGTTCATGTTTCAGCGCCATACATAAGTAGTGATTATTCTTTTCTTCAATTCTATCCTGATATTGAGGTTAGCAATTTCTGTTTTTCTTTAAAAAAAATTTTTGCTGATGTAATCCTTGTCTTAAATGTCTTCTGTTATGGTTTGCCCTAAATATGGAAAACTTCTGTACTTGTCCAATTTATTTCTCCATTGATTTTTGTTTTGTTTTTTTTGCATTCGCCTTATTTGTCTATTCTCCAGGGCAGTGTTCGTTGCACTGTGGTTTTTATTTTGCGCTTGTCGGCCCAGTGCATCCGACTTCAGCATGTATTTTATCTAAGGGTCTGCTTCCTCCTGCATTTTCTAAGGGTTTACTTTCCTGGGGTAACAGTCGGTGCTGTGATGGGGATCAAACCCAGCACCTTCGGATTGTGAGCCAGATAATCTGCAAAGTCGAGATCTTCAAGTTGTCTCATCTATGTCCATTTAATACTGTTGTAATTTGAAGATAATGTTGACTTCATAATCCAGTTAATGGTCAGCAGGAAGAGTAATGTTGTTAGTAGACAACCCTGCCGAATCCCTCGTTATTATTTCAAAGGATTAAGAAAGCTTGACCTTCATGTAGCACTCGACTCACTACTTCATATGTTTTATTAATTATGTTAGAGAACTTGTCGGGGCACTCCATAGTGTCTGAGAAACATCCATATTGATACCCTTTCTGTCAAAAGCTTTCTCCTAATCCACAATTACAATTATAAGTGCTGAGTTCCATTCCACACTTTTTTCAGTTATTATTCTCAGTGTTGCTATCTGGTCTGACCGTGGACTTCTCAGACTCGTCTGCTTATATTTTGCTTATGTTGCTTGACTATTACTATAGTCTTTGTCTTCAATTTGTTTATTTTCATGCCAAACAATTTGGCTGTGTTGTTAATTTCAAGCAGCCTTTACACACATTTCTACTGATCATTAGCAAATTTAATTTTTAATACCATTGACCCCAACTCTATAACAACTGAACAACTTTTTCATCATCATCTGAGAATATGCGTTACAGAGTTAAAACAAACAACCTTGTTTCCCATCTTAATGAAACTGGATATGTTAGTCCTTCTTTGATTTTCATGGATTAACCTAATAATTGGGTTTCTCGATACCTACTTGTTAATCATTTGAAAAAGTTGCTTCCAGTGGACTTGATCAAAGGCTTTGTTGTAGTCAATAAAGCAGTCAATTCGTGTCATTCTTGATCAATTAATTCTTTCTGCGAGAAGCAGCAAAGATCCTATGGATCTCTGGCCTTGTGAAATTTAAACTTATTTTCTTTTAGCACATCTTCTATTATGCTATCTCGTTGATTATCTTTAAAAAAAACACGTTCTATCGCATTATATTTTTTTGCAAATGATTTATTATTGAAGTTGTGTGTTCCTTTGGCCATATTCCATTACTGTAAATTTCATTAACATGCTTAAAATGGAAATTGTGTAGTCACTCATGTTTTGAGGCATATATGTCAATTCCTGGAGTTTTTTGGGATTGGGTCAAATGGTAATCTCTCTTCTATCAAATGCATGTAATTTAAGGGTTTGTTAGCCATATCCAGGTCCCCATCCTCATACTGTTCCATAAGTTATTCTCTACATCGCTCTTTATTTCTTCCTGGGTCTGTTATTAGTTTCCTATTTTTATCATTCTTTTTTTTACTAAGGGCTTGTTTTACTTTTAAGTAGAAGAAGATAACTCATAATTTATTAAAAATTTGTTTGATCGCGTCCCTTGAATTATGAAAACAATATTTATATATAAATATACATATATAATTAATATGCCACAACTAATAAAGTTCTTGACATAGTAACATGAAATAAGTTGCGCTTATCTACAAATTGGTCATAGCATGTTCAAGTAAATTTTCAGCTTGATATGTCCTTCTGTTTGCTAGTTATGTCTTCAGACAAATACATATGCATACTTTGAGAAACTGAATTATATATCATCATCATTACAGGCGTCTCTGTAGAAATGCACGTGGCACTCTGTGTGTTATGTCCAGCTTTGTCTCCTGAATTTTATCACTGTCTGTTATGGCTATAAAGGCCGATCCGCGATTCCCAGTCCTGGTGGGATGTCGCATGGCTTCGTGTCACTCTTGCATGCGCCCTTGGATCACAGTGTGGAACATCAATGACCAGCTGTTAATATAGGATGCCCTTTGGCAGCCTCTCATCTTCTGTGCGATAAACATGCCCCAACCATTGAAGACGATCCTGGCTCAACAGCAAGTATATGCTGTGAGTGTTTCCTCGCTGTAAGACCACATAATGTGGTACTCGGTCTTGCCACCTAATCCTCAATTTATGCCGTAGACACTTGTATGAAAGGTGTTGAGCCGCCGTTCCTGCTTAGTGTTAAGTCTCGCTTTCATAATTAAGAGTGTTAAGAACACTAGTCTGATAGACTCAGACCTTGGTGTAGTGAGACAATGCAGTTTTCTCCCAGATTCTCTTTGTCAGGCGGGTCATTACGGTACTTGCCCTGCCTCGGCCTACTGTCTATCTGCTTCTCGAACGAGAGAATGTTGCTGATGGCAGACTCCAGATAAGTGAAGCTGTTGACAACTTCCAGAGTAACACCAGCAATCATTATGGAGAGGGAAGTGGTGATACCCAAACTGCTTGCACCCCTCTGCAAATATGTCTCCCAGTCTCTGTAGGGCCTTCTCTCCATTGGTCACTAGAATTGTATAATCCGCAAATAGAATCTCCTTAATGAGCACCATCCTTGCCTTGGTCTTCACATGCAGTGCCATAAGCGTACGATAGGAGCATGTAGAAGAAAATCCAAAAAGGGTCGACGCGCGCATACATCCCTGCTTCACTCCACTCTTGATGGGAAAAGAGTTTGCAGATGATCCATCATATAGGACTGAGCCCTTCATATGAATGTGAAAAGAAATTATCAATAAAAGCAGGTTTTGGGGGCAGCCGATCTTCTCAGGGAGTTCGAATAGACCCTTTCTAGTAACCAAGTCGAAGGACTTAGTGATGTGTAGAAACATTTTATAGAGTGGCTGGTTCTGTTCTCGGCACTTCTTCTGGATATGACTCTTGCTGTATAATTCATCTTTATGTCTCTATAAATGCCCTGTAAAATTCACGTTTCTGCGTCTAGCTGAATTTCTTCTCACAGTTTCTGCCAGTACTCGTTCACGCATTACCTAGCAGTTCATTGATGGGTGCCTTTGGCCCTCCCGAGGACAGCAAGCGTCCTCATTTTGGAAATTTTTTCAAGTGATAAAGGCTTTTACTTTGGCCTTAATTACTGGTTCATCCTTTGCGAGATGTGCATTGAACACGTCATGATTGGCCCGTTCCTTCATGCCAAACGTAGCTAATGCTGTATTATAAATGGCACATTTCATAATGTTCCACTTAGCTGTGGTGTCACACTTGGATCCTTTATGAAGAGCAAGATTCAGGTCAGACACAAACATCTCTACAGTATTGATGCGGAGCCGCAGTCTGCAATATGATAGCTTCTATTGGAGAGAACCATGTTTAGAGCTTATTGTATGGTGACAATCAAGTCGATCTTGTGACTTATGGTGTTTCCATGATACTTTATGTTGCGACTTGCTCTTGAAGAAAGTTTTTGTAATACATAGATCTGGTTGAGTCCAGCAAGCTCTGATCGTTGTCATTTATCCTGTCAATACTATGATATCCGAGGCAGGTGGGCCGTGCATTAAAGTCGCCAAGAAGGAAGCGTGCTACTTCCCTGGGGGCTGTTCTTGATCATTTCCTCCAGCTGTCGATCTTGAAACACGTATCAAAAATAAGCAGCCTTCTGTTTTCACCTGTTGTCCTTTTCTAGACATTTATTATTTCAGTGACATGTTCTTAAACTGAATTTGTTAAATTCTCTACCTTTATTTTTTAATCTTAGACATATTATTATATGCGATTTGTCAGCTAATTGGTTTTTAGACAGTACAAGTTTTACTATTACCTCCCTTAATACTTGTAAATAAATCGATGGCTAATATAGAAAAACTGCCCTCTTTCAGGCCTTTTCAAGAACAGAAGCTGACACGGTTAGTATTTAGTTGCTACTTGTGTTTTAAACATAGCTTTTTGGAAATTTAACTAGATTTTACTAAAGCATGTGTGATGCAGCGGAAAAAGAGTAAAAATGTGCTTTGTCCAGGAGTTCAGACGAAGATGATAAAGAGTAAGCAAGGATTAACTAAACATAGGTTGTTTTATAGCTTTCATACATTATGTGCAAGTCACTTGTGTCTGCTTTCCGCTTCCTATGTGACTGCCTATGTGAATTTATCAGCGACTTCAATTTATGAGGGAGCCGAGGTTACTGCACTGACTTCCAAGCAGAGCGATAAGGATTTGGTTGATAGTTGGTGTAGCATTTTTTCGATCACAGAGTAGCTCTTGGGGTACACACAGTCTCAAATATAGGGTATATCATTGGTCAAGAAAGATAAAGATGTAGTTCCATATTCCCAAAACGCTACACTGGCATGCTAGCAGGATCTTTGATGTATGTGATATTGTTTTGTGATAGAATCCACTGTATCACAACTTCTGAACCTATAACATAGTTTATAGAGTTTTTCACATAGTTCATTTAGATCTTGCCACTACAGTCAGAGCTACTTGTCTTTCTATATTTCAAGTTCTTGAAAGTTAATTTAAGGTTTTACTGGTGTCACTCAGAAAGACTCTTCTTTTTTCTTTATGTCCTGCTTGTGTCTGCTTTTCAGCATCAGGTTATGAAGAAGTTTCTTGAATGGGCCCTCAAATTTTCTTTGTTTTGGTAGTGTTTTTCTAGTTTTTTTATAATTAGGACTATTTTTTATATTAGGGTATCAATGTTGGGAATATTTTCTAGCATCACAAGGACAGTAAAATGGCTGTGCTCTCAACTCTCTTCAGTGTTTGTGTCGAGTTTTCCCGATGTTTGGTGGTTCCTGTTTGGATTATATTTCACAACTCCTTCACCAGGTGGTATCAAGGACTATTCTGTGGATTTGATGTGCTTTCGATCGGTTATTCTTTGATATGCTGCATTTCATGCCTGGCTCAAGCCGTGGGAAACCAGTCCATGACGGAGTTCAACATTCCTCATAACTGCACACCAAAATTCAGTCCAGATTATCACTACCCAAGGATATTTCTGCTAAGGACTGAATCTGACACCCCCCCCCCCCCCCCCCCCCCCCCCTTTCCTCCACTGGAGGTTACACAATACCTCCCCCAACCTTGTATTCTCAGCACAGCAAGGGTCACGCTGACCAACATGTGTACAAATGAGAAGCCTCGGTGGCGGGACATGTGGAATCAGGGAGTTTGTCGGACAGACACAGAAAGTTTGACACAAACATTGGTCTAACACACTCCTCGCGGCCATCATCCCAAGGCTGCGGAGTACACGGCTGCACCTGTAGAGTGTAGGGATTTCGGTTGACACGCTGCGCATGGACATAACCTCAGCAGTTGGACATGGTAGTGGTCAATGAACACAATGGCCTTTGATGCCTACCCAAATATTTTTATCACAGGGAACTGCAGTTTCCTTCAAGTATGGAACATGTGCGTATTATTCATTTGTTTTATTAGTGATATCTCCACACTTTGGTCAACCATATGCTACAAGAAATTGTGCATCACCCCGGCAGACTGAGGACAGTTGACAACTAAGGAGGTCGAACCTGACAGAAAATACATGTTGAAATTGGATGCACCAGGCTAAATGGCTAATGAAAGAGTGCAGCTTATATTTTTTACTTTTTGAGGGCATTTTGAATTGGTCGTCCTTATGGTGCTCATCTCGTGTATATAGATGGATCAGCAACAAATGCATTGGAGATGGAGCAATCTTTCTCTTTAAAAAGAAGTATGCAAGTAAAGAAAGTTGCCAGGGGCAGTACGGACAGGGACCTTGAAAACTTCAGCAAACATCCAAATGACGTGTAGTGCTCATTACAGATGCACTGTCAGTGTTTGCTGCACTGAGTAGGCCTAAATGAAGAAAAACAAACTGTCACACATTCAAATGAGTTGTTTTACAGTGGATCCCATCTCAGTAAAATATCCCTGTCAATAAAAAGGCTGACAGATTGTATAAGGATAGTGGACCTACCTCAGCTTGTTATAAGGATATTTTAATTAAGAGGCCAGAAGGTTTATCAGGACAAGTGCCAAGTAGATCATCCATGTCAACTAAATGATACATGTTACCAGCTTAACAAGTGAATAGGCAGTAATTGTTAGACATATAAGACACATGAGAGTGAGATTCCATCTATTCAACAAACTGAATATGGGAACTACGGATGGATGTTACTGTGGCACTTATCAAATGACAGCTGAACCTGTTATAAACAGCACATAACATTCGAGTAATATAGAGAGCATATGTGACCATCACCAGTGCCATTCCTGGACACACTCCAAGGAGATGCCACTGGCTTCAGGCTAACCACTTCATTCTTTATATATAATCATTCATTCACTGCTTTATTTCTGGCATGGTCTTTATTTTCTATGAGGTTTATTGTAGCTGTTCTTAGTGCCTCTGCTCTGAAGTTGTTTATAATTTTCCTGTGATTACTGAGCGATTAGGTTTTTTATCTATCATTTACCTACATGTAAATGCCTACCCCTTCATTTTTCATAGCTGTTATTATATGTGTATATCATGTCCATTTTGTGGTTGGATATTTCTTTCTGATATATTCCAAAATTGTATGCTTTTTCTGTATCTGTTTGGCTGCCTTTTTTCTACATCTTGTACGTTGCCGATCAGCTTTCGAAAACTTTTGTAGTTTTCTTGCATGGTCGAAATGGAATATTTGTCATTAGAGGTGCTGTCTTTTTATGGGGGGGGGGGGGGGGGGGGGGGGGGGACTTTTACCTTTTGGGCTTATCAATTTCTCTGGGCCTGCCTCAATCATATGCTTCGTCTTATATCCATGATTTTGGACCTTTTTTGTAATTTTTCAGCCTGTAGGAAGATGGACATTACTCTGCAATACGGAAATAACACCAGCACATTCTTCTTCTTTGTACGCTGTCAGACGTCAACCTTTATTTTTTGGAAAAAAGCAGCGGTCATTCTGAGGCTGTCGACACTGCCATAGAGCCTGTCTGGTGTTGCCACTGGTGATGGCCACATCTGCTTTCTCTGATCCTCGTATGTCGGGCAGTTTTGCAGCAGATGTTCAGCGGTCATTTTTCCAGTACCGCACGAGCAGTCGTCAGTGCCACCTATCTTCAATTACTGAATAGGTGGTACCTCAGTCTATTGTGGCCAGTGCGAAGTCTGAAGACCACGATCTGCTCTCTTCTGTTCAACTGGTAATAGGCATCGTATTTTGTGTAGCCAGCATGTTCTGTTTCCCATTTGGTCATGTATCTAGCTCTAATAAGCCTTTTTGACTCTTCGTATGTCACACTAGTATCTGGTTGTGGTAGTCTTGCACCTTCTTTTGTCAGTCTGTCTGCCTCCTCGTTGCCTTGGATGTTACAGTGGGATGGAACCCACTGCACCAATACTCTTTTTGATGCAGACTGCTGGCATAGTTGACAGAGTACTGCTCTTAAATCATTAAGTTCCGAATTTTTCTGGCTTTTTAGACCAGCACATTCAATATAAGGCTGATAGACAGCATTTTTAGTGAACAAATTGATCTGAATATTGATCTAAAGAAGACAGTAATCATGACATTAAATATTAAAAATAAGCACCTTTTAAAGTGAGGAACAATGAATTAGGTAAGACATGCACATTTACATGGCTAAAAAGCACATGATATTGGTGCAGGCAAAGACAGCAATATCAGAAGATTAGATTAACATTTGTCAACCCCAATACAATTTTGAAGTCTTTTTTTTTACAGCACAAATGTTACATCAGTCATGTGTATAAGATGAATGTTACTCTGAGATATTTTGCGTGTACGGAGGATGTCATCATTAATATTCATCCTGCCTTTTGAGACACTTTTGTCTCTGGGACTTTTTTCACATATAAAAAACATCTACAACATTTTGAACCAGGTGCTTTTTCATTTACACTATGTAACCAACCAAGAGGAGTGTGCGGCCGATTGGTTTCAAGGCCTGCCTGCCAACAAGGAAGGCAATAAACAAACATAACCAACACACGATGTGGCGACATGGTCTGTAGTCCTCAGCCTTCAAATCCACCTGACTCTCCCACCAAAGGGAAAAATATTTTTTTGACAGTTTAAAAAAAAAAATGTAACCAAATTATCAAAGTACTACTTCATTCCTTTTATACACTAGACACATTTTCTTACTTCATTCTACTAAATAATAACAAAACTAATTTATCGTAGGGTTGTTTTCTTCTGATGTTATTTGATACTTTGGCTGCATTATATTTGGAATATTACAACTAAATATTCTCTTTATATTGATGTATCTCACACCTTTCTGTTACAGTGATACCATAGAAGTGACCTTTTAATTCCAGTGTTTCTTAAAAATGTGGGATTAAGTACTTAATTGTTGTTGCATTGAAGGTTATTATATGAAGAAAAAAATTAGTTCATGTAGCGTTAGGCTCGTTTTTGTATTTGAAGAAAAAATAGGGTTCTGTGAACATGACTTGTTTGGTTTGCTTTGGTCAACTTGCGTTCACTGGGATCAAGATGCTGAGCAGCGCATGAGCTGCAGTGGTCAGCGACCCATAGCTGACTGCTAGCATCAGGGCCAGCGAAACAGAGCTGCCAAGACCCTTCTACACCTTCACTCGGGGATTCTGGATAACAGGCTGCAGCAGGGCAGACTGGCTAAGGGGAAGGCTAACCCGGTACCCATAAAACACTTGCTGAAGTCTGATGTGTTGGACCCAAAGGTGCAAATATCGCAGTCAAGCTGTAAACTACGACACAACGCATTCTGTTCTCTGGACTACATTCTGCTACTTAAACCCTTATATGGTTTGATAGCTGGAGATTGAGAACGAATGAAGCCAAGCCAACTTGCGTTCATTTGCTTTCAAAATGTTAAAAATTAAATGTATAAATGTCCTTTATCGTATTTTCATTGTAGAGAGGCCATGAGGAACTACCTCAGAAAGAGAGATGACCAAACACTGGTTATTTTACATGCAAAGGTTGCACAAAAGTCTTATGGCAATGAGAAAAGGTTTGTTTGTTTCATATTGTTGCTGTTTAATGCCCACAATGAGTAAGTTAACTTTTTTGTGCGCCCTGAAAAGGGAGTTAAGTGGCGGGTTGTAATAGCGTTCCTCATATCCCAAGCATGCTGATGAAGGCTCTCTAGGCGATTATGCAAGGCTTGGCTTCATCTGCGTGATGCTCACTACTATGTCGATCCACAGCTAGACAGCCTTGAAAACAGCCTATTTCCAGGGAACACTACATGGAAGAGAGATAATGGTCTTGGTCAGTCTCAGTATATTGTCCCTGACACGACAGTGACCTGTACAATAAGGACCAACTCATTGCGAGTTATCCCATTTATGTAGTGAAAATATGTCTTTTTTTTGTCACTTGCAAATGCAGATTAGTTGCATCTTTATTATTCTGTCTTTCGCAGCATTGAGACTATATATTGACCTCTCTTTAGCAATAAAAGAACTAAATTGACATGGATAACATCACAGTGGTGGCCACCATTTGTATTTCTTAAGATGCCTTCTCCATATTTATCCTCGTTTTTGTGATTCATTCAAAATGTCTTAGATGTACTGATTTATGTAATGGATACAGCTCTATTTTTCACACTTAAATGGAAACTGTGGGTGCTTGCTACTGGTGTGTAGGATTTACGCATGACCTATACACATTCTTAAAGCTTGAAATGTCGTTTAGGAGATGTGTCCTTATTTTTCAATGTAGTCACTATCCAGGTCCACACGCAAATGCCAAGTACAGATAAGTAAAATTTTGTCACACTTGAGACGCTTCAATGCAGACACTGTTATGCGACTCGTGTGTGGGTAGGCAAGCATTATTGTGCTGAAGAATTGCAAGCTTGTCCACATGAGCATGCAGCAACCATGTTAGAAGTTTTTGCAAAATTTTCACAATTTGAACAAGGACTGTATAGCCATACTCTCAAAATTCAGTGTGAACTACACCTTCGCAGTCCCAAAAGGTAGTATTCATCAGTACTTTTCATGAATTGTCGCCAGTGCTAATTCTGCAGATAAAGGCATCACCTTCCAGTTCATATCGTGTCAGAAGCTCCTGACACACCTCCTGCTGGCACTGTTTTATATCCAGTTTCAGCATGCGAGTGACCATTCTCACAAACACTTTCCTATACCCAAGCATGGCTTAGGATAGTGTGATGGACTTGCTCAATCAGAATCATAAGCAAGAAATGCACCTCAACAACAACCACAGATTCTCAATCAGATTATACCAGACCTACCGACTTGATAGAGAACCTCATAAAGGAGGGGTTCTGATACTGACACGTAACTGCATACCAAGTAGCGCAGTACCTGTAAATCACACCGGACAAGCAGAAATTGTAGGAGTCGACATAATGACACAAAAAACGAAAATCTGAATATTCAACCTGTATGGCCCACCCAACAAAGACCTGTCGCTCTCGAGTATGGAAATCAAGGACTCCAGCTGCCTAGTGGTTGGAGACTTCAACAGCCACTCAGAGAGATGGGGATATCCAGACACAGATAGCAGAGGGGATGAAGTGGAAGACTGGGAGATAGACACAAATCTCTATCTTATCAATAGGCCGGACGACAGCCCTAGCTTCTATTCTAGAACATGGCATACCATCTCCACTCCAGACCTGGCTTTCTCCTCAGGGAATATTCACCACAAAATAGATCGTCAGGTGCTCAACCAATTGGCAGATAGCGACCACAGGCCAATTAGGCTAGATATTGATATGGAAGTAGGCCCCCAGGAAATAAAACCGCTGCCACGTTGGAACTACAGACGAGCCGACTGGGACAGATTTGCAATGCTGACAGATGGACTGTGTGAAACCATCAACACACAAAATAGCAATATGAAACCTATGGTGGAAAGCCTAAGTAAAGTAATACTGCAAGCAGTCACCGAAACCATCCCAAGAGGGGCAAGGAAAAACTACAAGCCATATTGGAATCATGAACTGCAGAAAGCAGAGGATGAAGTCTCAAATGCTAGGGACATCGAAGAGAGAGAGCAATCTATGGAAGAAAATTTCGCCCTCAAGGCCATCACTGCGAAATACAAAAGAACACTGAACCAAATAACAAGAGACAGTTTGAAAAAAAAACAGAAAGCCTCAATCTCGATAAAGAAGGGAACAAACTATAGAATTTAGTCAGAGCCATGAACGACGAAACACCATCAAATAAACAAATTACCATCAAACAGGGCGACAACATCAGTTCAGTTCATCCCGTAACCCATCAGGTCGTTGGGGCACACATGAAACTCCCACGCCAACCCTCTCTGTCTGTCCGGGCTGCGACCAATCCGGTATAATAGATTTGTTGTCCTCATGTGTGATTCTTAAGCTTGAAATCACCTGGCGGCGCCCATCTCCTCTCCAAGCTGTGGTGGGCCAACATCTGCAAGTAACCTGAAGGAGCCCGTACCCCCAGGCGAGCCATTGCCTCGTTAGCCTAGAGCCTCACGGTTCTATTCGCCCAGTATGTACCCCGAGGAGGTGAGGTTGGCTTGTGAGCTCACTTTAATCGGCAGGCTACTAATTTCACTTTTCACTCTTCCAGGGAAGAGCTAGCCGACCTCAGCGCCACTGGAATGCGGCGCCAAGCACACCTTCCGGTCATGGCACGCAATTTCCAAGCAGGTCGTGCACACCAACCAAGGACGGTGCGCAATCCGTAGTGACGTCCTATCCAACAAGGCGTATTCTATTACACATGAAGAACAGATCATGTATCTCTGAATTCCGATGAAATTTACACACATAGGCTTCCTGTGAATAGCGTAGGACGTGCTAGAAAATGATCGTCACAAAACACCGCGCCCCACACATGAAGTGGAGCGAACAAACCACACGAATATCGCTGACCATGAGAGCAGCTGTTGCTTGGTCGCCATCTTACGGAAAAAAAGCAGCAAATGCCTTTATAGAACATTATGCCAGAGCAAACCACATCGATTATCTTACAGACAGGCATACAGATATAAGTGAAGAACAAAAGAGCCAAGACAACATCAAGATGACACCAGAGAAGCACATGATGGCAAAACTAACAATGAACGAAATGGATGAGGCCATGAGAACTTTAAAGAAAAAGAAATCGCCCGGAAAAGATGGGATAACAAATGAAATGCTAATGGGGTTGGGCCAAACAGCAAAGCGGAAGCTACTGGCAGTCCTGAACCAAAGCTGGAAAAGGGGAATTGTACCACAGGCATGGAAAGATGCTGTACTTATACCAGTACCAAAGAAAGAAAAAGATAGAACAGATCCAAATGGATACAGGTCTATCGGTTTACTGAGCTGTGTAGGAAAACTGATGGAACGTATGATAAACACCAGACTGATGTGGCAACTGGAAGCAAAACACATACTAATTCCACAGCAAGCAGGCTTTAGGCAGCACAGATCCACTGAGGACCAGAACACTCTCATAGCACAGGAAATAGAGGATGCCTACCAGTAGAAAAAAACATACAATAGCGGTTTGGGTGGATTTAGAGAAGGCATTTGACAAAGTGTGGAAAGAGGGACTTAAAAGTCAAGCTACGAAGAAGGGAAGTTTGTGGGAAAATGTACAGATGGATCAGCCACTACCTCGAAAACAGAACAGCCAGAGTCCAAGTACAAGGGCAGATGAGCAAAAAGGTGACACTGGAGCAAGGAGTACCCCAAGGGGGAGTACTGTACAACATCATAGAGAATATTCAAAGAAGAGTCCACAGCTCCATGTTTGCAGACGATCTGGCTATGTGGACCTCCGAAAAAAATCTCACCGTAGCAAACAATCGGATGCAGCAGGCCCTAACATCGTTGGAGGAGTGGGCGAAATCATGGCTGGTCAAAATAAATGAAAAAACTACATATATGATGTTCTCGCTTTAAAATAAACCACAGAACACCAAAATAAGTCTTAACGGCAATTATTTGCGGCCAAACGACAACCCAAACTACTTGGGAGTCACATTTGATTGGTGCATGACATGGAAAAGTCAGACCGAGAGAAACCAAATGAGAGCCAGACAAAGAATGGCAATCATGAGGAAAATTGCTGGCACAAGCTTGGAAGCAGACGAAAGAATACTAAAGAAACTGTACACTGGAAGAGTGAGACCAGTTCTCTAGTATGGCATTGCGGCATGGACAACAGCAGCATAGGCGAACTATGGTAAAATTAGCAAACTTCAAAACCAAGCCATGAGAGTTATAACAGGAGGCATGAAGTCAACGCCAATTGTAGAACTTGAAAAGATTACAAATCTGCAATCCATGACCGACAGAAGAGACTGCAGAGCCCAGCAGCAAGCAGAGAAACTCAGAAGACTGACAGATCATCCTATACAGCAGAGACTAAATAGATTTGGAAATGGGAAACTAAAGCGGAGAAACTTTGCAGAAATAGCCAAAGCAAAGATGAGCGAAGACCCTATGAACACCGTAACAACACCAAAGCCCATCCCTACCGTACGCAAACCCACATGGAAGCAACATATCATCCCGGAGGTGATAGAAAATATACCAGGTACTGGAAACAAGAACAGCCAGACTGAAAAAGAAAGAAGAGACATAACCCTGAGGTACATAACGGAAAACTACCCAAGCATGGACTGGACCCATGCATACACCAACGGCTCTGTAACAAACACAACACAGAACAGAGGGGCAGGGGTATTCCTGATCCTACCAAATGGTAGAAAAACAACACTGTCAGTGGCAACTGGAAAATTCTCAAGCAATTTCAGAGTGGAGGCAGAGGCACTGAACACTGTAGTAGAAGCAATGCTCACAGGCGAAAAAAATGAAAGCCAGATAATCTTGTTTACAGATGCCCTGGCCATGGTTACAGCACTAAAACGCCAGAAAAATACTGAACTTAATGACTTAAGAGCAGTACTCTGTCAACTATGCCGGCAGTCTGCATCAAAAAGAGTAGTGGTACAGTGGGTTCCATCCCACTGTAACATCCAAGGCAACGAGGAGGCAGACAGACTGGCAAAAGAAGGTGCAAGACTACCACAACCAGATTCTAGTGTGACCTACGAAGAGTCCAAAAGGTTTATTAGGGCCAGATACATGGCCAAATGGGAAACCGAACATACTGGCTACACAAGAAATGATGCCTACTACCAGCTGAACAGAAGAGAGCAGATCGTGGTCTTCAGACTCCGCACAGGCCACAACAGATTGAGGTACCATCTATTCAATAAATTGAAGATAGGTGGCACTGACGAATGCACCTGTGGCACAGGGAAAATGACTGCTGAACATCTGCTGCAAAATTGCCCGACATACGAGGACCAGAGAAAGCACATTTGGCCATCACCAGTGGCAAAACTAGACAAGCTCTATGGCAGTGTCGACCGCCTCAGGATGACAGCTGCTTTCTTCGAACAAATTCAAGTTGACGTCTGACAGCGTATGAAGAATCATAAGCATTGCAGTGATGTCTTTCTGCTTGACACAGCGATTGTCATGCAGGTTTGTCGTGGCTTTATTATGACCTTTTACAGTCTGTTTCCACCTCCTAACAATTCAAAACATCCACACAGGCATCACCATATACCTATTCGATGCATATCAACCGTTTGCCATCAGGAATTCAATCACAGAACGTTGCATCAACCGCATTTCAATGTAGGTCGTCAATTTACTGTCTGCTGTTCATATGGAATACATTGCAGGCTTGTGCCCCTATAGTCACTTCATTAGATATTATTTTCACATAGGTGTCACATGACTATGAGCACTGTTGTCATAGTTATGGCACTGGAGATTAAACTGTTCCAAATCGCCAACATCAGAGCGTGGACGGGAATGTTCATAGCTAGAACATATATCCTGGCACAAAACTGAGGAGTGGTGGGAACCGGTTCAACAATCTGCAATATTGGTGCCTCAATGACCTGTCAGGTCATGGGACTGATGGTAATGAACATTAAAGAGGTTTAAACTGGTTGAAACAATTAATAATATACACACATCAAAAGGCGTTTTCAAGTTTGCATATCTTTTTCTTTTTTATTAATAGCCAATCGTGCCCTATTTGCAGACATGGCCTGGCATATGGATTATACAATAACGCTGAGAAAACTAACACTATGATAATAACCAAAGTAGACCATACAGGTACTCTTGAGATGACAACATACGATAAAAAAACTAGAACAGGCAAAAAACCTTTGCTCATCTTGGATATATAAGAAGTGGAGATAGAAGATGGGAATTTGAAATTAAGAAGAAAATGGGGATTACCAAAACCATTTTCACCAACATGAATTATATATTGACAATCAATCAAATAGTGATCAGGTGTTAAGCATATTTGTCTTTACTGTATGGAATAGAAACATTGTCAGTGGACAATATTTTGGAGAAAACAATTGATGCCTTTGAAATGTGAATATACAGGCAAAAGGAGTGCATCTCGTGGAAAGGGAAAAAAAAGAAATGTGGAAGTCCTGCAAATATAATTGATGAACAACGTCAGCCTGAAAGATATTTTGGTTACATCAAACGACCTAACAGAAAACGATACTGAAATGAAAAAGGTAAAGGTGGGTCTCATGGTAACAATTGCAGTCGGGGATGAAGATAACTCTTAATGGACTAAGACGCAGCTTATGTGAGATGGGGTGGCCAGTTCCCTTCCTTGCTGTTTTTATATTCCCCAATTCATACATCAGGTACCCATTTACAGCTGGGTTGACTGGAGGAGCAGTCATACCAGAAACGAACCATGTCCAGATTATTTTTCTGTTCTTCTGTGATTTCAAACCCTGGCACAGTGTAATCCCAATCTTAGCTCGTCAAATCAATGTGTCGACTAGGCTACACGCTCCACACTGGAAGGAAAGGTGGAGGTCAAATGTGCCAGATGAAAGCATCAAAAGATGGACATTCCTGGCAGATTTGTACCATCATGGCAAGAGACAGAGGACAATGTAGATCCACTGCAGTTGATCTTAGATGCGGATACGGCATTTGAACTAAACTATGTCTTCAATTTTGACTTAAAATATCAACATGACGTGTCATGCTGACTACTGTAGACCATGCATTTTAGTCTCCTTTCCTAAATGTTGTTTATATTTTCTACTATTGACCATCATAAATAACATGATATTGAATCGACCAGAAATTCCTAACTTTGTCATCTTCTATCTCGATTTCCAGTAATTTAAACATACTTAGAATAGAGTACACTAACTTTATACAAAAGATAGCTAACAAATAAATGTAGAAAATAATGTACATAAAATACTATTGATATAATTTAATAACAAATGCAGAGACTGTATTGTTAGAAATTCTTGCCAAAAAGATACTTAAAAAACAATGGCTGTCAAGATATGAAGATAAAAAAAGATCCAGACAAAGATAGCTGCTTTGGTAACCCAGCATCAATACATTAAAATTGCTACTGTTGATGTGCAATAATAATTTTTACTAAGTCTAAAAATCATCACCAGATTTTTCTGCCCACCACCTTGCATTTACTTGTTTGGTAATGGCTGGAAAGAAAAGCAAGAAGATATGGAAAAAGAGGGGGCATCAGAGCAAGACATACAAGTCTGTGCATTTATGGGCATTGGCAATTCTGACCAAGAAATGGTGCAGCTTAACCTGGAAGGAAAGGTAAGTTAATAAACTTTTACTAACCTTACTTCACCTTGGTGTCGCTAACACTTTTAAATTCATTAAGTGTCAACTCCCATAAGGTTTTGAAACAGTTTTGAACTATTATAGACAATATTATTAGGGAAATGCTATAATAAAACTATGACTTTCTATGTATGCATTCGGAGCTGCATTACTGAATGGAAGTGGACCATCTATGTGAACAGAATCTTTGCCATGACATTTCCCTGAAATTTTTACTAAAACGGTGAGATGCCTTCAGATTCGCAAGTACTTACAGTAATTACTTTGGGCAGAAGATATTAGGACAAAACACGCTGTAAAATATCTTCTTCGCTCACTTTTAATTTCAAGTTATATAATTTAACAGATTAATCTCTTTATTGCTTAATTTGTTCTACTGCCCTTGGCATACAGCTTCGCAGAGTGATGGGATGCGTAGATTTCTTGTTATTGCCAATTGGGATACTTGTGCTGTTTTTGAGTGTAACTTCCTGAGAGTGTCGAATACACCCTTGATCCATCGACATTGACGTCTGCCTTTTGTTCATGGACCAAAGACTTGCATATGATATGCTCTTGATGCAGGCTGGTCATATTGCATTTTGACTAAATCACCAAACCACTTGATTTATTGAGAGTCAATGAAGGCACTAACTGGGTTTGTTCCCACTGTCTGCCTCAGCATGGTGTTGCAGATTCGGTCACAGAATGCCTTTCCGGCTGTACTTCTCACACAGCGCTGCTCTGTATCTTACTCTTATGTGTTGTTAGTAAGGACCAAAATGGACATTGGTAATACAATGTAAGAATAAATAGTGTCTTTTTCAGCCTCTTGGTTGAAAGAAGCACTCTATGGTGTTTCAAAATGATGCAATTTGATAGTGGACACTGTTCGCCTTCTGAATTCTATGTGCAATCTCTCTGTCCACTCTGCCGTCATGACATACTACCTAGGTATTTGAACTCTTGATACCAATGTCACTAATGTGACAACTTATCTGCACTTGTTCACATGGAATTCAACATAGTCTTTGTCTTGTATGTGCTGATCTTCATGTCATATATCCTAAAGATGAATGAGGAAGAATAAGAAGAAATATTCATTACAAGCAAAATGGAGATAGTTCAGGTGGTGTTGTAGGTCTTTTCCATTTTGATAAAAGATGACCTGATCATCACCAAAAAATATTTCATCCCAAAAGTACACCTTGTTTTAAAAAATGAATAATCTTTGTGTATTGTTCAGTTAATTCATACTACAAATGTAACCATATTTCTGCTGCATTAATTTAGTTCTTCTTTACGATATTTTTCCTTAATGCCTAAAATGTTTATATATTTGTTATGCATATCATCATGTAGTCCACTATAGACCCATTGACACACACATCTATTTCACTTATATGTCTCCTATCCCTCATTCTTACTGTGGCTTACTCTCATTTTCCCAGCTTCGATGTCTTCATTGTTTATGCAAAAACAAAAATAGGAATTTAAGGTGCACAAGATTCTTAACTATTGACTTTTTCTGCAAGCATCTTTATCCTACAGCTATTCTTACCTCTGCTTTCAGCGCGTCATTTGCATCTCTATTACTGACATCTAACCCTCTCCGACCATGTGAAACTTGTTCTTACTTTTCATTTTTTCGTCATTTTCCCAAGTTTTATTCAGAACCTTCCACACATGTGACACTTCTTAATCTTCCTTTGGTAGCCTACAGACACAATAGAAACTTGCATGACCTGTTGGTCAGAAGGCAACTCAAAATTCTTCTCATGGACCACCACAACACCTTGCCCTGCAATAACAAGAATGGTTGCATAACGAGTCCCTATGGTATCCAGACACGTTTCATAGCATTCTCAAAATAAAATAATTTTCCGTGCTGAATGTGGAATTTACCTTCATGATACGCACCCTTCTCTGCGCTGTTATTTACAGCTGCTGCAATTTGAAATACATCCAACACCTCTGGCTCTCCAATCATCAACCATTTTAATAGTCTTAGACACTAGGGTACGGTTGATATCCGAATCAACAGCATAGTCTCCTGCTCCAACAGTCATCGACACCAGAGAATCCTTATCGGATGCCTCATGATTTGAATATATTCTGTACCTTTTTTAGGCTCCCCTGTCTTCCCCCTTTCTCCTTCACCTCACTAATACATCTCTTTTATTATTATTGTGTGTTTATACATCCATCTTAGTATGTTTTTATGAATATGTGTCTGTATGTGCATTTAAGTTACTGGGATTAAAGGTGAATGAGCTGATAGCAGCCAGCAACTCATAACTGACCAAGACTCTATTCCGCCTCAAGGGGAAACAGATTATCCAATGCAGTCTGGCTAAGAGAATAGTGATTGAAGAGGGACAACAAACCCAGTCCCAAATATACTGCTGAAATCGAATGTGTCTGACCAAAAGGCGCTGATATTGCAGCTTTGCTGTAAACTAACACACATCATCTTTTTCAGGACGAATGCTGAAGAAGAAAAATATATGTTGTTTTTTAATTATTATTTTTACCATTTGAGGTTTTGTCTGGGTTTTTTTCCTCCCTGAAGCTTAGCTTTATGTGAATTTTGTTTTTGTCCTGTTGCAGCTTATGTGTGCACTTTTTCTTACTTACTTAGTCGCTCTTGAGAGGTGTAGAGGTTTACCAGTGAGAGCACCATACTGATCTATCTGCCATCTTTCTCCTGGCCTCTTTCCGATCTTGCCGCCGGTCACTTGGGGACTGTCGTATGTTATCTTCCCAGGGTACTTTGGGACGTCCTGGGGGTCTGCGTACTTGACTTTTTGCCTCCCATGACCGCCTGAGTATCCGTTCCCCATTCTGCAGTTGGGACTGCTCCCCTCGTGTCTGCAGGGGTTGGGCTTCGAGATTGCTACGTATTGTCTGGTTACTGATCTTGTCCCTTTTGAAAAGTCTACCAGCTGCTGCCCTTCGTGCTGTCTATTACCACTCCTAGATATTTGAAGTGGCTGACCTGCACCAGTGGCTGTGTTCCCAGGGTTATCTGATGTCTCTTGCGATCACTATGGTTTTTGTTTTGGAGTTGCTGAAGTGCATTCCTTTCTTCTTCAACTCTCCTTCACAGACCTGTAAGTTGTTATGGAGATGTGCCTCGGATTTTGTGATACGGGTCACGTCATCTGAAAATGTCAGTTCTGTTACAAAACTTGGTCTTCCACTACCCTACTTCATACTTTTTTGTCCATTCCTTGCAGGCTTTGATGAGCTCGTGAAAAGGTACAGTGATAGAATGTCTTACTCCACTGGTGGTCCTGACTTTTGATTTGATGTTCGCACATAATTTCTGTTTTTTTATAGAAACTCTGTGTGGCACAGATCAGGGGTCCTGAGATATTCTTTCTTGTCAGAGTTTGTCCCAAGGGACTTTATCAAATACCTTCTCCAACTCCAAAAAGCAAAGATGCATCTCCTTATCATACTCAAGAGTATATACGCTCAGCTGAGTGTAAAGATAAGGTGTTGAGTACTTCTGTTTGCTCAAAACCCACATTGGGGCTTGCCCATACTTAGCTCTGCTAGACCTCTCAATCGTCGTTCTAGAATCCTAGAGTAGACTTTCTCTGGGACACTGAGAAAGGAAATACCTGTGTTATTTTCACATTGTCGATCGTCACCCTTTTTAAATATTGGTATTGTTATGGCAATTTCTCAATCTCTTGGTATCTTCTTGTGGCACCAACCCGCCTTGAGAATCTTCATGACTAGTATCTCTCCTGCCGTTCCCATGTAATTAACCATTTCTGGTGTTATACCATATTGTCTTACTGCTTTACCAACTTTAATTTTCCATAATGTCTTTAGTTCTTCTATTGTGATATTATCGTTCTCTCCAAATTCCTCCCAGTATTTCTTGTTGGCCTTGAGCACATTCTTCTGTTCTTAAATTTACATATTCTTTATATTTCTTTGTTTGTTCTTCTGTTTTCCTAGCCTCTAGATATTGTTTCCATGCCTGTTTCTTTTCTCATATGATTCTTTTCACTTCTTCTGTCCACCACTGTGTACTCTTTCTCTTCCACGCTTATCTGGTTTGACCGCATACTTTTTTGATGGTGTCTTTTAATTTTACCCAGAGGGTTTCTATATCTTCTTCAGGTTCCTCTATCCTTCCTATTGCTGTTGTTATGAGCCCTTGGTATCTCATCTTAACATCTGGTTCTCTTAGTTTCTTCTTCTTCGTACGCTGTCAGACGTCAACTTGTATTTGTTCGAAGAAAGCGGTCATCCTGAGGCTGTCGACACTGCCATAGAGCTTGTCTAGTGTTGCCACTGGTGATGGCCACATGTGCTTTCTCTGGTCCTCGTATGTCAGGCAGTTTTGCAGCAGATGTTCAGCAGTCATTTTCCCTGTGCCACAGTTGCATTCGTCAGTGCCACCTATCTTCAGTTTATTGAATAGGTGGTACCTCAGTCTGTTGTAGCCTGTGCGGAGTCTGAAGACCACGACCTGTTCTCTTCTGTTCAACTGGTAATAGGCATCATTTTTTGTGTAGCCAGTATGCTCTGTTTCCCGTTTGGCCATGTATCTGGCCCTAATAAACCTTTTGGACTCTTCGTAGGTCACACTAGAATCTGGTTGTGGTAGTCTTGCACCTTCTTTTGTCAGTCTGTCTGCCTTGGATGTTGCAGTGGGATGGAACCCACTGTACCACTACTCTTTTTGGTGCAGACTGCTGGAATAGTTGACAGAGTACTGCTCTTAAATCATTAAGTTCAGTATTTTTCTGGCTTTTTAGTGCTGTAACTACGGCCAGGGCATCTGTAAACAGGACTATCTGGCTTTCATTGCTTTCTCCTGTCAGCATTGCTTTTACTCCAGCGTTCAGTGCCTCTGCCTCCGCTCTGAAATTGCTTGGTTCTCTTAGTTTGTAAGCCTTAATTTTATTTTCTCTTTGTGTGTTATTATGTTTCTTGCTTGTTGATGTGCGCTGCCTAGCTGGAATCACTTTTTTTTTCGATTACTTTGAACACTCTAGCATCCTTCACATAATTGTATGCACATTTCCTCACTATTGCATAGTCAATGATGGATTTTTCATTTCATACTGGTTCACATCTTGGGTATGCATGGATACGCTTGTGTGAAAACCTAGTCTTTGTAATAACAAGGTTTTATTTCTTGCACCATCAGTCGCTTTGAAATGAATTTCCATCCTTTGTTTGCTTTTTTGGCTGCTGTCCATTATACAGCCTACCCCTGCCATGGCTCTTTAAGTCATAGGAACTCCACTGTAGAGTAGCATGTTGCCATCATGGTCCAGAACGCCCTGACCCTTTTTCATTGTTTTTGTAAGCATCAGGTCTGTTAATTTTGCTCTCTTCATCTCCTCTATTAATTCATTTTCATTCCCACTTATACTTCTTATATTCCATGTTCCATAAATTGTCCTTATTTGTCGCCATTGAGATCAGTACAGTTTTCTCTATGGTTTGTCTCATTATCATTGGTTAAGACAAACAGGTGATTAACCTGTGGACGGGTTGCTGACCTGTTTTTGTCCACGACTGCTTAATTTAATATTCTCGGCTAACCTCTAAATTAGGAGGCATTTCAGCAATTCGCAACACTGCTAACTCGCCTGATTTATTCATTTTACATGTATCATAATTACAATTTCTTGTTGGTCTGCTCTTTTTCATAAATATCTTACCATGACTTAAACGTTCCAAGTTATTCACTTCCTGGTAACTCAATACCATATTGTATCAACATCATACCTCATGTCTTGTTATTTGTTAGTTTCTTTTGTTTTTTTCTTTTTCCTGATGAGAGCCCCATGTAACATCAGTTTCATTTTGTTTTATCCTGGTGCAGTCACTGAACCAATACTTAGGTGTTTTTATCATTTCTTATATAAATATCGCTGTGATTTATCTCATCTGAGAATTTTTTTTAATTACAGAAATACTGTGCTGCGAAAACCTTATACATTTCTGATTCTGACAAAAGAAAGCATTTCATGCTTACAGTGAAGATGTTTTATGGCAGTGGTCAAGACATTGGAGTTTTCCAAAGCAAACGAATAAAAGTTATTTCAAAACCATCAAAGAAGAAGCAGTCTTTGAAAAATGCAGATTGTAAGTTAACTGGATTTTATGTTATCTTACTATTGAATAAATCAGCAATAATAGTGTTTTGCAATCTGAATTTTGCAGAACCCTGCTTGTTGTCATGAAATTAACAAGTTTTGATTGACTTTTACCCAAGTAAAGATATATAGCCCCCCATAGGCTGCAATGGCCTGTTGTGTCAATCTTCCATGGTCACTATGAGTGGCAGAGTCTCAAGCTACATGCAATTTGACCTAACTAGGTGGTGTGGGGGCATGATTGAAAGGGTTGTTTCCTATGCTTGATGTCCATGGTGTGCTTTAAGAGCTGATAAACAGGGACAATCCACGTGTCCATATAGGGCTAAATGGATGGTTTAGCACGGTGAAGGTGCTTTCAAGGCTGTCCATCTGGTAACCTCGTCATTTGTTACCCAGTCATACTAGTGGGTCATAAGAATGCGCCTTTGGCTGTGTACATGGAAGACTTCAATGCGCATCTGATCACCCTGCAAAATAGTTTTGCAACTGTACAGGTTATTTAAATCACCGGATGGTTTTCAGTGAAAGTCTCTGCTGATTCCAGACTCCATACAGAGGGTTCATAGAGTCAGCAGCCACATTGACTCTTTGAATGGTGTCCCAACGACTATGTGTATCAAAGTTTTGTTTGTTTTCCAATGGAATTAACATAGCTGTCATCAACATTAATTCTTGTCGTTGTGGGGCTGCATCCACAGTTTTGTATCTTGGTTTTTGCCCATAAGATGTGGAGGCATAATTTAGATGCAGACCTTCTTGGTGTTCAATTTTTTTTGTGTGTGGGATCCTGGAATGACTACATCATCTGTATAGCGGAGATCGATCAAATGCAGCTTTCCAATCGTGGCCCCTGGGTTGTTCGCCTCCATCTGACTGAGGATCCGGTCAATGACATGGTAGAACAATGCCAGGGCAAAGACACATCCCTGGATGATTTAAAGAACCATGTGGGTTGAAGGAGTAGTCCCACAAGAAATGAATAATGCATCAATAGTACATATTTACAAGAGAAAAGGCAATCGCCAGCGGTGTAACAATCGCCACAGAATTTCACTGCTATCTATTGCCGGCAAGATCCTTGCGCGTATACTGCTCAGTTGCCTGAACAAATGTCTTGAGCTATACCATCGCTTCCCAGAAAGTCAGTTTGAAATTAGAGCTGGTCAAGGAACTTTGGACATGGTATTTGCAAAGTGTCAGGTACATGAGAAAGGTTACTGCGTTCTCTATATTACATTCATTGACCTTAGAAAGGCATTTGATATGGTTAGCAGAGGTGGGCTATGGTAGATCATGTCTAAATTCGGCTGTCCCTGCAAAATTGTAACCGCGGTGAAACAGCTTTACGAGGACATGCGCGCATGCAGTGAGACCTCTCCACCATTCGAGGTCAACAACGGTGTGAAACAGGAATGTGTACTTGCTGTGATATTGTTCAGTATGTTGTTGTTAGCTGAACTGACGGACGCCTTTAAGAATACCAATAAAGTACCGCAGACTAAAGATGAAGACCAAAGGTAATGCTCGACACGATATGCTAACTCCTCTGTTTGCGGTTGACTGTGCTCAGAACAGAATATGCAGGAGGGTATGGACTGGTTCTCTGCTGCTTGTGACAACTTTGTCTTAACAAATAACATAAAGAAACCCATAGTCATGTATCAAACAGCACCAGGCACATAGTATAAACAGCCAGTAGTTGCAATGAGGGAATAGAAATTATAAGTGGTTGAAAAAAAATTGTCTACCTCAAAAGCACACTGTCGAGATCAGTGACTATTGCTGATGAGCTGGCTAATAGAATAGCAAAGGCCAGCACAGCTTTTGGTCGAATGTGCACAACAGTGTAGGAACGTCGAGGAATCAGCATAATAACTAAGCTGATGGTCTACGTGTCGCCATCGTCCACACCTGCTCAACGAGTGGAGGCTAAATCATTTTCATTCACTCACTCACTCACTCGGCAAATGAAAAGACACCGGTAACATAAATTAGGGGCTATCAACCTGTTTATCAGCTTCGTTCAAGCTGGTAATGCACATTGTTTGCCTTTTTCCTATTTTATATTTATTTGTCCAGTCAGTGAAGACTCGGTAAATTCCCGTACCTGCTTTAGGGTTTTGCTACCAGTGTGAAAATTGTGCAGTGCCGGTTGTTCATCATTGTTGATCATCATAGTTATTCTAGCTGTTAATGCTCTATTAGACATCAGTTATGTGCATATTTCATGATTGCAGTGCAGTACATGAATTGATAAGCTGAAATAGAGAGTTGCAACAATCTTTCATTCATATATATATATATATATATATATATGTATTTATTAAACTCTATCTTAAAGTATGCATTGCATCGGGTACCAAAGTGGCCTTGTTCAACCGTCTTCGCTCTCAGACTGTAAGCACTCGCTACCTCCATGTAGAAAATGGCAACTTTCATGCAAGTTCCACTCAGTGGGGAGCATTTACAATTCATCTGCGTAAGTATTGATATTGTGCTTAGTGACAACTTTTTTCTAAACTTGATGGATGACACTAGAGTTAACCCATGGCACGACTGTTATTTGGAAGTTGTGTTTGATATATGTTATCTAAATTTACAGAACCCTATGAGAAGATGAGACTAACATTTGGTCAGACAAAACATACTGACTGGAAATGTTCATCTGGATCAGGTAAAATATACTGGCCAAGACTCCAACCTCACTTCCTTGTAGGTCTCCCTGGAAATGGGCTGTTTTCATGAAAGTCGGGCTGAGGTGTGGGATCAACATGATCCTCAAAGTGGGCGACATGCAGATGAAGCCAAGCCAGGTTCAGGATGCGAAGAAAACTACTGCAACTAGCCACTAGAACATCCTTTTCAGTGCGCACAGAAGAGTAATCTTACCTGGGCTTTTCCACATGTATAATCTTCATGGAGATTGTCGGGAAAATATGTTGCATATAATTACCTCTGCTCATGTTTTTCCCCAGTCCAAATTACCCCACTATTTTCTTATATTTGCTTTTTCCAATTTTGGATTTCATATCTTCCATTAATGTCAGAACATCAGTATATTTTTTATTGATTTGAGTGTATGTTGTAAGTTTTCATAATATTCTCCTATTTCTTCATCACTATGTTCAATCAGACATGGATGTTTACTTATTTATAGGATTCTGTTATAGATTATCCTTCTTCTTCTTAGATGTATCATTATTGTGATAAACAGCCAAAACACTTGTGAAATTAAAATTGCTTATAGTTAACATTTTTCTCATTCTTGTCACAAAAATATCAGTTCAAATTCACAGTAGGATTTCTCATTTATGCTTACATTAGTTCAACTCCTTTAAAAGAAACTTACTTTGTTTACTGAGACTTGAGAAATATAATACAGCTCTTCATTTTAGTACTTTTAATTATTAATGAGTAGGAAACTGTTTACACAAATATTTTTTATACATTTTAAATTTAAGTTGACGATGATGAAGGTGAGTCTGAAGAGTTTACAGTCAAGGATGGTTATATCCATTATGGATCAACAGTCAAGCTTGTTTGCTCAGTCACAGGGATGGCTCTGCCGAGGTTGGTAAGTATCTGCAGCAGAAAATTTGAAAATATTTGTTATCCTGGTACTCAAACAGGCAGGTGTATGTCTGCTACCATGTAGCCAAAGGCTATCTTCATAGTATGTTCACTTTTGCGATTTTTACTTTCTGCAGCTTATTAGGTTTAAGAGAATGTAAGTTGCATAATTGTGTTGGAATTTCATAACCTTTTAGAATTATGTCCTGTACAGCAGCTGAAAACCTACCCCTCGCATATTGTGCACAGAATCTTCCAGCTTTATTGTCCATCTCCAATAGGACTATGAGCTGGTCCAACTTCCTTTTCATCTATAGCCACCACACACACTCACAAAAATAGGGAAAACTCACATGGATATAAAGGTACCAAACAAGTGCATGTAGTATCCAACTTGACTAGAATGTTATACTACATAGCTAACCTGTGTTCATTGTGTGTGGAATATGACAGTGGGGCTAAGCCAGATGAATGGCGATATGTGACAAAGAGTTTTTAAAAAGAATCATCTTAAAACTAGCCATCATAAAAATCACAGTTGGTAAAATAAGCTGATGAGATTATACAATGAAGCCCAAAATATGTTTAGTGTTTCTTCTTATTTGAGGTAATCTTGAAATTCAGTAACTGATATTTTTTTGTTATAACAGGAAAAATTTCATAGAAAAGAAAATGCAATTAAAACAAAAAGTTATTTTAGAATTTGTTTGTTGAAGCAATAGACTCTTATGACACTAAACCCATGCTATAACCTTCTATGATACTCTGCTGAATGTCCATTGGCCAAATTTTGGTGCAGACTTAATTATTCTTGGTAGCTACCTCTTTAGCCTAGTGAGACTGAAGTATGGCAACATCCTCATCTAATTTAGTGACTCCAACAAATGAAGCAACTCTGAGTTGTTAATTTCTAGCAACATTCCAGTGATCTAGCAACAAGGACCCAGGAGTGGACAACATATCGGCAGACGCCATTAAAGTCTGCCAGGAGATCGGTGTCCTGTGGTTAACACAGCTATTTAATCAGGCGTAGCTACAAGGATGGCACCTAGAGATTGGCAGAGAGCGGTTGTGTTGCCTATTTGGAAGAACAGAGTAAGCAAAACAGAATGCAGCTCATGTGGAGGCATATCGCTTCTAAGCCATGTTTGAGAAAATGTTTGCTAGGGTCCTCGAACAAGAACCACGGGCAATGGTGGAACTGCTGTTTAGTGCATCACAATCCGGTTTTAGAAAAGGCTGTGTGCGAAGTGCAGTTGGCAAGTCCATCTGAGACTGTATCCAAAACACCACGTTGAAGCAGATGTTAAGCACCAACACAGTGTTCTATTTACTCGCACAAATCCCTGAAGCCAAACAAATCAAGTGGTTTGGCCACTCGGCTCGAATGCATTATGACCAACCAGCAGCAAGAGCCTATCACATGCAAGTATCAGGTCCTCATGCAAGAGGCCGCCCTCGTCGCAGATGGATAGAAGGGGAACAACCACTATACTGACAGTCAGAGGGTATTGATTGTGGAGGGTGTGATATTGAACAGCCTGGTTGACCAAGTACTTGCCACATTCCTGCTTGGTAGGCAGCCAGTTTAGCTTGAACAGTTAGGTTGTATCCCTGCATACATACCATACCAGTAATCGGTATGTAATGTACCTGCAGTGACTGGCTGACCTGTGTTTTGAGAGTGAGTTTGCTGTAGTCTGGCACATCTGAGTTTGGATGGTTGAATACTCTCTACTACTAATTATCTGGATCCAGATAATTGAGTGATTATATTTATTGAAGAAATATCTATTTTGTCTGTAATACATACAAAGGTTTTTACTATCATTGATGAAAATAGCCAGTCTTAGGTCATTTTGGGTTGCTGAACATGTAAAGTTTAGTTAATTTTCAAAGTAATATTTACCTATTTCTGCTAAGTCCTTATTTGTGTTATGCCTTAGCTGCTTTGTAACATGACGTTGATAGTCTGACCTTGAAAGTCGATGGCAAGAGAAGACATTATGCAGGAAAATATGATATTTTCTGTCTCTTAAAATTCATGGAGGATATACGAGCTGAGGGATTTGTGCGAGTAAATAGAACACTGGTTGGGAATTGATAGTCACATTAAGTTGAAAACATGCTAAAAAATGAAAACCCCAATCAACACCAGCATAAGTGTTTACAATTTACGCACACCCAGAAAGAATGTTTCTCCTATATTAAACATATAGACACACATATTTATATTATACATACCAGCATGAATGTGCAGGATCTTGAACTTTTACGGAATTATTGAACTGTTACTACCATTGCTTGAGAAAGAAGAGGGCACTGCCACCTTGTCAGTAGATTTAGTTTCACTTTCAGTGTTCGACTTAAAACTAAGACTAGATAAAGAAATTGAAATTTCTCTATCAGAGGGATTGATATCTTCATCATCACTACCATTAACAATAATATAATCTATATATTACCAAGCTCGTACTGTAAAAACTTTTATTTGGTCTGACTGAAGGGACATGGGCTAGATTCAAGGCTGCCCTGCAAAAAAAAAATATTTGGGAATCCTACGAAAATAAACATTTTTTTAATGAAACCTATGAAATTTCCACCAGAAATGTAAAAGTAAAGTACCCATAGCATTACTGCCGTAGGGATGTGAGGTGTTAGCGATCTCACATTTCAAAGGCTCGGCTATATGAGGGCTGTGGCTATCTCCTCTCCCTCGCCACTTTTACTTCCCTGACTGAACCGGTACCATTTAAGGCTGGGTCGACCCGGGAGCCATTGCGGTCTGAAAAAACACTACCGCGTCAACTGGGGAATGAACCCAGGACCACTCAGTTGCGAAGCCAGTGCACTAACTACTGTGCTACGCGGCTCCCTAATGAAAAGTACAAAATCTGGACTTTTTGTCAATAACAAAAATAAAACATTTAGAACTAGGAATAGGAAAAAGGTTTTTTTGTGAACAGTCCCAAAAGCAAATACATCGGCTCCTGGGTTTTCGGAAAAAATCTGAATTCTATACATTGCCACATGGATTTTTATGAGTTAACAAACTTTTACTTCATTCCTAATTTTATGAGCATAGTTTTGTACTCTTCCTATTTCTGGGACAAACAGAAATCCCATTTCATCATGTTATTAGAGAAGGTTTTTTTTTATCAACTATTGCATTTATACTGTTCTTCTGTTTGTTTGGGGCTAATTGTGACATTGAATATCTTCTTAAAGACATGTTTGCCTAGTAGCTGTTCAAGACCTTCATGGGTCAAATCTGCAGTGTTGTCTTCATAATCATTATTGAATTATGAGAAGTTACTTTTTCTGGCCCGGAACATGTATATCTAATGTTGCAAGTTGTGAGGAAATTGTTTTTACTGATATGGCCCTTTACAAGGCGGCTTGCAATGATAAAGTCAACAACACCAATGTGGTATTGGCTCTTTCCTGTGGTGATATTAATTTGTACGCCAAGTTCGAATGAAAATGGGCACACGTTTCGCAGTCCGATGATGTCATACCTTATATTTTCCAAGCTATTCATTAGAAGGTTTTGTTTAGGCAATTTGAATTTTCTTTGCAAGTTGTAGTAGATAATCTGGAATTTGTTTCTCTTAAGTATGTCAGAGGGAGGAATGTCGTTATCGTCATGATCAACAGTTTCACCAGGTCAGCATTTGGAAAACGTGGACAGTCCACCTGAATCCGTTGTTGCTGGTTTTATTTAGCAGCAAAGGTTAATTAATCTGTGCGGCTTGTTAGGCCCTGGAGAGGTGCACAATTAAAGCATTAGAAATCCACCAACCCCTATGTTTAACTTCCTACCTGCTTGAATTTCACGGGCTGGTCATTGTTGTTTACATAGTAGGCAGCCACCTTGTTAGGTCAATCCGAATTGTAATAAACCTGAGTAAGCAACGATACAGAGTCTTAAGTTGCTCAATGGCACCAAGCTTGTAGGTGAAATTACACAAGACTGGCAAATTTCTGGATCCCCAACAGAGCACATTGGCTGACTTGTCAAGATACTTTTGAAATGTGTTAATGCTGCAAAGAAGTCCAAATGGTACACATGAATTAAGGAAATGACAAGACAATTACTTGGCATGCGATGACGACTTAAAGTCAAAGAGGTACTGGAAATTTCACTTTGCGAACTGAGATAAGAGAATCGGTCACCAGCTCGAGGACGCTAAGAGAGATACTTCACAAGACAGTTACCAAATAGGGCACCATGATGAGTCTCAACATACAGGAACTACAATGAGTGGCATCAGACCGATCTAACTGTCTTTTGTGTCATGTTTGGTGCTGAAAAAACTGAAAGATTTAGATAAAATAAACTTTGCAGTTTCTTGTAGAAACTTTCTTAATTTTTTTTTTTTCATTGTTGGAGAGTAACATTGTATAATGTTCCTTTTTATCTTTTTGTGCTCCTGAAGGATGCCCTGATCAGTCTTATCCAATTGAATGCCTGAATAAGATGACTAGGTTTCTAGTGCTAGCAGAATTGCTACTTCTTCATCATGTGGTACATTCTCATCGTGACCTGAATATATAATTGTTTCCCCTGATGTTAGCCGTACTTTACCTTCTTGTATCCATCTTGTTTTGCTGAGTCCAAGGATGCTGATGTTGTTTTTTTTCTTCTCTGTTGCAATTTGAGTTGGTTTTCCTCTCCTCCCACATGGTTCTAACATTCCAGGTGCCTAGTCAGGAGGTCTTCCTTGTTGAAAGAAAGGAGGCTGGCAAACAAGTTTCCTTACAGCTTTGGCTAGTCCCTGTCACAAACCCTGTTGACTGGCCTTTCTCCTTCAAGTACGGTTTGTTAGATGTTGATTTATGTTTTTGTAGCAAAATGGTTTTTATGGTTGGGGGAGCTGGCCCCCATGCCCACCCTTCCTGCTTTTTCAACCAGGCTTTCAACTGGCCATGTCGGAGTTAGAAATGGGTCTTAATACACATTAATTATTTTGCAGTCTGCTCATTTTTGAACATTTGAAAGTATGCTGGAACATATTAATTATGCATCTAAGATGTCTTTTAAAAAAAAAAAACTGTATGTCTTAATAATGTTCATAGAAAAGCAAATAAGATAATAGAAATGTATAAGGATATGCTGTCTTACTGCTATTAAGCTTTTGTCTTACAACTTTTATTCTTTTGCTGTTGGTTTTATAAATAGTATATGAATTAATTATACTTTACTTAAGAACTGTAAATATTTACATGTACCATTAAGTTCACAGTACCTTCTCCATTCCTTTTATTGTATAAATGAAATTTATGTTATTAAAAAACAAATAGCTAACATATTGTTTAGAATTACTAACTAAAGAAAATATTATTTCTAAGTACAGTGACAAATCAGTAATTATTTAGTCTTTGAGACAGTGCGACATTAACTGTACCATTTCAATCAAAACTAGATCATTCGCAAGGTTGATAAACAAACTTCATTGTTGGATGCAGATGACCCTGTCTCCCAACTACATAAATGTTCTTTCTACCTCAAAGATACAGAAAGGATGTATCTCTGTCTCTCGCAAGAGAGAATCATCCAGTTTCAGGTGAGGGCATGTGTGTTGCTATCGGCCTTTTTGTATCTAAAAATATCTTACTGCTTCTTGCTTAAATAACATTCATTATACTAAGATAAAAATTAACTCAGTGCTTTTCTGCAATAGTTTATAATGGTGCATTTCTTTATTCTCTGATAAACCATCAATAAATGGTAATCTTGTTATTAGCTAAATGAAACAAGAATTGTGGTGTAAAACTATTATGATAATTTTTAGGGTTTTGGGCTCTGCATTTTTGCAATCAATAGTTTCATTGTTTCATTTTTTACAGGCAACTCCATGTCCAAAAGAAGCAAACAAGGAGATGATAAATGATGGTGCATCATGGACGATCATTAGCACAGACAAAGCAGAATATACCTTTTATGAAGGAATGGGTGCTGTTAGCAAACCTGTTACACCTGTTCCAGTTGTTAACAGTTTAAATGTATGTGCAAAATTAACATAATTGTTATTAATATAGTAATTACAGTGATTTAACTCAACAAAGTACAAGATTGCTCAAAACATTTATGATCATGCACTTGAAACTTACTACTCTCTGAGATTCAGTTTTTTAGTTGTGTTATTTATTTTGTTAAGAATACACATTTAATATAATGATTGCATTTTTCAATTGTGCACGTTAAACAAGATAATTAATTCTCATATTTACATTAGTAAACAGGAATAACTGAAAGTTAGCAAACATGTCTCCACAACCATCTGTCCCTAGGGGTTTTGTATGAGATTTTAAATGTTATTGTCATACAACGATCTCAACTCATTCAATCCTGAATAATTTTTTCCAACAGATATCACTCACGTCAGACTGGTTTATCTTCAGTAATATTTCATAAACATGTCATACAATACATACTAAACTATTCACAATTGAATGATGAATAGAATAGAATGGAATAAAGATATCATATATGGGAATCTGGCCACCATGGCAGTCTTAAGAAATAAAGAGTAAAGGATCCAAATCCAGAGCTCGACACAAAGTCTGCTGGGCTGGCAACATAAGACAGTCTATAAGAGACCATGGACTAAACTGGAACCAGGCCAAGAGGAAGACAACAGATAGAAAGGTATAGCACTCTGTCTGGCAAATCTCTACAGCCCAGGATAGAAAGGGAAGGAGTAAGTGTGTATGGGGATGCAGATAGTGCAAAAGAGAAAACGGTAACATAGATTTTGCTATTGAAAAACGGAAAAATGCTTTTACACACAACAATAACTCAGCTTTTATCCATACATGGGGGTAAAAATTGCTTTTCATTGAAGGTAGATGTTATGAAAGTTTCATCTTGTTAGGGTAAAGTATTTTCACAATATTCACATTTTACTGAAAGCATGTGAAAAGCATGTTATCAGGAGATACTGATTGCTGATAGACTAAAGACTCAGCATTTGAGAAGACACACCATGCAAAGCTGCAAACGGTCCTAACTTTCCTTGCACGACTCACATTCGTTACCGTCATGAACTATAGTTGGGTATTTATTTTTTCAAAGTACAATTACTATCATCTGACAAGAATGAAAGGGTCAATGTATGATCTTCTTCTTCGTACGCTGGTTACAGCGATATATGTTGCACTGTGTTATTTTGTTAAGCCTGTGGCCCAGTGCATCCGATTTCAACAGGCGTTTCTGTGGGGATGCCCTCCTTAGCCTTTGGCTGTCCCCAGCCTATCTGCAAGGCAGCAGTTGTTTTTGGACAGAGTTGTCTCTCTTAGGAAAATTGTCTTGCAGGACTGTCGAGTCTTCCCCACTCGTGTCTATAGGGTGTGACAATGATATGATGGACTATGTACTAGTTTGTACTATCCCGGAAGAGAGGCAGTCCAGTGTGTCTGTGTCTCAGGATCATCACGCCCTGCCAGAGACTTAGCATATGCATGTGAGTGGGGTATCTCTTTGCTCCCTTTATTTTCTTGGCTCATCTGCAGTGATGGCACGCCTAGCATTCCCCGCCACCTGAGAGGTTGTCACAATAGGGCAGAGGTGCAATGTCCGCTGGCCTGCATCTCTTCTGCATCCATTTGGGTGACTGATAGCAGACAAGTAAAGAGCGAGGCAGGAGTGCATTCAACCAGGGGACAAGCCTGGCCATGGCACAGAGATGTTCGCCTGGTGTGCTGACATATCTCATGATCAAGGGTTGAGTCTCAACAGTTCGCAGTGAGGTGGCTGCTCTATTGCTTATGTCACCCCGACAGAGAACTAAGTCTTCTACTAGTGGTTTCACACCTCATCGCCGTATGGGGTGAATATCGACAATGTATGATCTGAAGTTGTCAGTTGTCTTCGAAAACAAAGTTGTCATTCTGTGGCTTATATACTGATGTCACTATACATGATTGGGTTTGGATTGTGAGGATCTCTGTGTTTCCTCTGGAGGTTTGGCCTACTGAGCTTATATCTAGGTTTGGTGTGACAAAAATGGCACCCCCATATTGCTTATGTGGTATCTCTGTAATGAGTGCCATTCTGTCTATTTTTGGTCTTCTGTCAGCGATTGCGCGATGGGTCTCTTGGACCATTAGTACATCGCATTTGCGCTGAATGCATATTTCAGACAGTAGTGTTTCTTTGTTGTTCGATGTTGGTTGAAATCAACACACTAGGCCTTTTTTGCATTCCATTGTATGTTTAGTGCCTAGGTGTTAAAAGGATTGACCGATTGAAAAATGTTTCAAGGGGACCCCTGACTGCCATTTTGGTTGCCATCTTCGTGGAGGCTCCTTATATGCCCAAAAAATTGTGGTCTGATCTGACAATCATTGATGAATGAGTATTTTACTTGTTATGAGAAGATGCATGTTACAATGAATTCCTTATTAATTTTTTAAAATAAGCACTCTAATATCATCAGATGAGAGATTCAACTCAGAAATAAAGAATATAAAAACCTAGTAAAATTAACAGCATTGCAGAAAGTGTAATGACATCCGATGTAACAAGACTTTGTGAGTGAAATTAAAAGTTCACCTTTTGTGCATAGAGCCAGTCATAATTTAAAGCAAATTATAGACAGTCCATAGTTAGTCAATAAATCACTGGAAGTCGCAAATAGTTCTACAGATGAAAGTAAAAAAATGTGCAGCTACAAAAAAGAACCCTGTGACGATGTGCTGAAAAAGTAACAAAACAAATGGAAACTGAGACTTGTAAATAAAGTAGCAATTGTAAAAATACCACATTTTAAACATACATGCCAAGAATAGAAAAGACTGGAGTAATAATAATAGCTGTCCATCGTTGTCGATGAGGACCGCCGACATCATCCTTGTCACAGATTTCCCTGTTGGGTGTGGGTGCACATGTGGCTGAACAGGCCAATGCGGGCACGAAAACATCTGCTACATATCGGGCACACAAGGTTTGTAGAAGGTGATGGTGTTCCCGCTGTTCTGGATTTCCGGGTCTCGAGTCTGCTCTGGGCTTTCACAACACGGAGTAATAGGCAGTTGTTAACTAAAAAACATCAGATATTTTCTACATTATTTGGAATACATGAAGACCATAGAAAATGAACGAGCTCCTTTTTGCAGATGATCAGAGCATCTTTCATTACGATGAACATTTAGATAAACATTCATTTCACTCCAAGAACATCTTAATGCCCTTGACAATGTCTGCGATAGATATAACATTAGGATAAGTACAGCAGAGATGGAGACAATGAAAATCAGCAGAATAGAGAAAACACTAAATATACAGGTAAAAAGCATTAACTTAAATATGTCAGATTAATTCAAATACTTGGGCAGCTTGTTCACACAAGATGGAAGGCTAGATAGAGAGGCAGAATCAAGAAGAACAGAAAGCTAATGCGGTTTCCTATTAGCTCTCACACCTTTAGCACTCCAGAGACTGTCACAGCCAAACTTGACTCACTTGAAAAAAAGAATTTGTTTATATTTGTTTTTATTAAGCACTAGGACCCGACCAATAACCATTTTTTACTGCTGAATACGTCACGTTCATCTACACAGGCTTTTTGCCAGCAAAAGTATTGCATGTTAGATTACAATTGGATTTTGAACTATTTATTTTCTTATTGCGCCAATTGGAACTGCCCGACTTTTTGGGAAAGGTGAAGTAGGTAGTTGGGAAGGATCTTTATCAGGTAGATCGGTTTATTTTGTTTGTTTAGATGTAATAACTACGTTTGAATTGGAAACTAACAGTTTGCCGATATTATAAACACAGTATCGATACTTTGTTGTGATTTCCATGGATTTCTATCGAGACAACTAGGCCTAGCCGGAGAAAGTATAAATATTTTTTTTTTCCCAAAATATTTCACATTCATCTCTTGTATCTCAGAAACTAACAAACACACAACAAAAACAATAACACCAACAACTTTTTTATTCATTTATGTCCCTACACACAAGAAATCATATTTATTGACCAACAAACAGAAAGTTAACATTTTTGAAAGTCAACTACCATAGCAAAATGTTACCTTTGAATATTTTGATTCTTGCAAAAGAGGAAGATGAATGTCTATAATAAAGTGATTTAGGTATCTTAGGATAAAGTTTGTCAGCCTCGTCCTCATTAGAAAATTTGGCGAATGTCAAATTGTTTATATTTGGAAAAGGGTAGTTTGATTATTATCTTAAAGTGACTGATTGTGATCGCTCTGAAAATGGAGGGTTAGGGGGGTGATTGGCGATATATGTGTTGGTTACTTCTTGAAAAGGGAATGCAATGTAGTTTGCTGCATTGAGGTCTATCTCCTTTCTTGAAACATTTCATTGTAAGACTTTTGTAATTCTTTTAAAATTTGATGCACATGACTCCAAAACTATATTGAATATTATGAACACAGATATAACAGATACACATGAACAATTTCAAAGATCTGTGTTATGCATGACTTTAGAAATCTAACTGAAGGAAATATGGCATGCAGTCAATTTTAAAATGGACTAGTTGGTTTAAAAATTATGATCGGGAAAATGTTTTAGTAACTAACTTGCATTTGCATGCAACAGTTCTGTTTAGAATTTAAGACATTCGTATGAATGGGCATTTTGATAGTGAGGAACTAATGTAAATGATACCAAATTGAAATAAATCCAATAGTTCAAGTATCTGGCAAGCATTTTTATAAAAGCCTTGATAGATAAATTTAAACTGAATGACAGAAAGCCAATACAGTGAATAACGACTATTAAAACACCAGAACATAGCTTGGTCACAAAAAGATAACTGATAAACACTATATTTATACCTATTCTGTGCTTCACAGGTCGTTATACAAGGCACAGGAGAGGTAAATTGGGAAATGGAATGCCTGAGATAATACCATTAATGTCACCAGGAGTGATTAAATGAGGAATGATGACATAAGAAATAATTGCGAGAACTACACCTTGTGCTGACAGAAAATAAGATGGCTTGATCACCTCATGAGAATGATAACGGACCAACTACCACGGCTTGCATATTTACACAAGAAGATTACAAGACACGAGGATGACCATGAGATAGATAGAAGACATATAATACAACATGGGTTTACAATGGACACAACATACTTGGTCAAAGAAAGGCGACTTCAGATGGTAATATCACTTAACGGCACAAGTGGGAAGGGAAAGTAAATCACAAAGTAAAAATGTGTAGTCAGTGCAATGTATACTCATCATAACTGTATGTCATAGAAACATGGGCATTGGGCATATTAAGAAATTCAAAACTTTGAAGTGTGGGAATATAGAACAAGTAGGTACTTCTCATGAAAAGAGAAAGCAAATGAGGACATCTTTGATAAGTTAAAAAATAAAAAGAGAACTAATAAATGAAAGCATAATCAGAGAATATTTTGTCCACATAACACTTTGCAGAAATCCATGTAAGCTAGAAATGAAATGATAATTAATAAACAAAAGTGTAATCAGAGAATATTTTGTCCATATACCACATAACACGTTGCAGAAATCCATGTAAGTTAGAAACAAAAAGAGAATTAATAAACAAAAGTGTAATCAGAGAATATTTTGTCCATATAAAGCATAACACGTTGCAGAAATCCATGTAAATTAGAAATGAAAAGATAATAAATTAAAGTGTAATCAGAGAATATTTTGTTCATATAAAATGAAAACACAAACACTTTGAAGAAATGAAGGGAAAAAATGTTTCAAATATATTGGTGTCACATTTGTCTGATTTTAAACTATGTAGTAATGGTCATCTATGCTACTGTCTGCATAATGTAAAGAACAAAATGATACATTTCAGTTATTGAATTTATTGTATTGAATTATTATAGTTGAATGGTGGTGGGGATGTTGCTATGTTGGAACTGAATGGTGAGAACTTTACAGCAGCACTAAAAGTTTGGTTTGGGGAAGTGGAGGCAGAAACTATGTATAGGTAAGTGTCAACTTTATTTTTGTATTTTTCCAAAAATTATTTGTTAATAATTTAAACATGCATCCATTGTTTTAAAGAAAGTCAAGTAAGCTGGGGTTAGTTAGTTAGTTATGTAACAACGCTACTACTATCTTATCTAGTACTTTTTTTAAATCTAGGCATCACTGGTCACTGTGCCAATTTACACTTCATGTAACAGATACTGGTCACAGGAACCAAATTACACTTTCATGTAACAGGCCTCTCAGATACTTATCTATCATTTTTGTTAACTTCACTCAATTTACAGACAGCAAGACAAAAGGGTAATAAAACATGCCAGAGAAGAATTTTGGAAACATTATGGCGAGCAACTCACTTCCATGTCAAAATCGTCCTAGAGACTTTTTCAAAAGTGTCAAGGCAATGCGATTTAGAGAAGAGTGCTTCAATCCTACTACAGCCATTAATGACAAGTCTGGCTTTCCTATATTTAATGAGCGCAGCAGAAGGGATCGGTGGAAGGAATACTTTCAAGAACTTTTCAACCCTAATACCTCCATGGGAGATTCAGTTTTTCTACCATGCAACCCAGATCATACCGAAACCGACATAATGATTCAAGAAACGGAGAGAGTTAAAAAGAATAGTCCCAAAAATAAGTCACCAGGCAAGGATAGCATAATAACAGAGGTGATTCATGCATGTGGGGTAACAGGGTTACTCTGGCTACGTAGACTCTTCACAGAGGCATAGAAAGGCAGACGCGTACCAGATGACTGGCAGCAAGCTATAATTGTTCCAATTTGGAAGAAAAAGGGCGACAAAAGAAACTGTGACACGTACAGAGGCATATCGCTACTTAGCCACATAGGTAAAATGTATGCTAAAATCCTGGAACATAGAATAAGACCTATTGTTGAACCTCAACTATCCAGAGCTCAATTTTGATTCCGCCAAGGTATGAGCTGCACGGACGCCTTGTTCACCTTAAGACAAATAAGCGAAAGATCAATAGAATACAACAAAAGTCTATGTGTTGATTTCATTGATCAGGAAAAAGCGTTCGATAGGGTAGACAGGATTCAACTTTGGAAGATTATGGTGTACAAGGCCAGCTTCTTGATAATGTCAGAGCACTGTATCGTTCGAGTACAAACATCGTCAGAACGACTGATGGTGCCACAGATGCTTTTCAAATCACTACCGACGTGAGACAAGGGTATGTGCTTTCTCCTCTGTTGTTTAACATATATATGGATAAAATCGCATCAGAGACTGGTCAAATTGAGACATCTGAAACAGAACATAACTCAATTCACGAATTACTCTTTGCAGATGATCAGTGCTTGCTGTACAACGATGAAAACAAACTGCAAAACCACATGAACGCGCTTGAAACTACCTGTGCTAAATACAAAATGCGAATTAGCGAGAACAAAACAGAAACTATGATTATGATGATCAGTAGAACTCCTGGGCCACTCAAGATAAGTCTAATTGATATTGCTCTTCAACAGGTCCATGAGTTCAAGTATTTTGACGGTATTTTTTTGGCAGATGGTAGTATCGACGGAAATCGAGATAAGGTGCCAAAAAGCATCTGCAGTGACTTATCAGCTGTCCCCATTGCTTAGAAACCCGAGCGTTAGTTTGGCAACAAAGCAACAGCTGATAAGCAGTATATTTATGCCAATTTTGTGCTACCAGTGCCAAACATGACCTCTGTCCAGGGCGTGCGAGAGCAGAATTTTGACTTGGGAAATGAAGTGTTTGAGTAAAGTCATCGGTGTTACCAGAAGAGACAGAATCCAGAATGACGACATTCGAAGTATGGTCGGCACTACGTCTTGTGCCGAATACATTTCCAGGCAGAAAATAAGTTGGTTTGGTCATCTCATAAGAATGCACCCTCATCATCTTCCACTGATGGCTTACAATGCTCGTAGATCTGGCTACAGGGCAAGGGGGCGGCCGCAAGGTAGGTGGATAGATGACATTAGAGTGATTGTGCAACGACAATGGCTCACATTGACCGACGCAACGCAATTGGCGCAGTATAGACGACTCAAGCTCCCCACGACGCTAAACGGCACAAGTGCAAAGAAAACTAACTAACTCAATTTACTAATCTAACTAGAATGAGACTTTTCTGCATGGGCTCGGTGGAATCTCTGAAACTATTCCAGGCTCTGTCTTCTATCACTAGCTAAGAATATGCAACTAGATTTTTAATTGATCATCTAACTATCTTGTGGTCTTGTAGTGCTCTTCATCTGGCAAAGTGACTGGTCTCCGACAATCTGCAGCTTCACTAAACTCTGGTCCCTGCTGTGGAACAAAAGATTTCTCACACAAGCTTTGTGGGTATGCTTGTCTGTGAAGTCTATGGTACACCTTACTGAGTCTGACCGTTTTTTTCTCGCTGCTAAGTTTGCCAACTCGGCTATTTATTTCTTCCAGCGCACTCAAGAGCTCAGAGTGTGCAACTTACAACCAGATTGCCAACGATTCTCTCAGTGCTGAATTTACCAACTCAGCTTACAGTTCTTTTCAGCAGACTCCAGTCCCAAAGTCTGTGAAATCTACAGTTTCGCTGGGGAAGATTCACTATTCATCTTAGGCAAAAGTGCAAATACCCAAGGAACATAGTGGATAAACCTGTCCGCTCTGTCTATTCTGCTTAATGCTTCAGCTTTTATTGGCCTCTATGCTCCACCCTATCCAACATGGCCACCTGTTACATCGTACTTCTGTCCCCTCCCTGTTGACCAGCCAGTAGCTCGTGCCGCTAATAGGACTGAACCGCCTGATCTGACCATACAACAGTTGCTTTGCGAAGCGCTCATTATCTGACATGCCAACAACATGCCCAGTTCATTTGATTCGGGCATTCTACAGCAGCGTATGGTTGCCATAGAGTCTAACACTGCTGATGACCACAGAGTTGGGCACTCTATCCTGCCAACCTGTCCTGAGCAGCCTGCAAAGACAATTTTCATGGAAATGAACAAGTTTCTTGACATGCCTGCTATAGACTTTCACATGCATACAGAAGGGTGGTTAGCCCAACAGCACGATTCATATTGTTCTTAGTGGTAACACTGATTCCTTATCGGCCCCAAAAGCTTTCTTGCAGTCTTCCAAATGCAGCACGCCTAGGAAATCTTGCTGTGGACCTCAGAGTCAATATTTACTTATCTACTACCAAGGTAATTAAGTCTATCAACTGCTTGTAGGCGATGGCTCTATACATTGATATTTGGTTTGTGGTAGGGCTTCCCAGGTGCAGGTAGAAATATTATCTCCAATTATTTTGGTGTTGACTGTAAGATCAAAGTTGGTGGGAAAACTCATTCACAGTTGCTTGCACAGTCCTGTTCTGAGCACATGTTAATTGCGCAGTCATCGGCAAAGAGGAGATTTAAGATGGTTGCTTCTTTTACCTTTGTGAGTGACTTTAGACGCCTCAGAAGGAACAGCTGCCCAGAAAGCATGGCTGCAAATACCATGCTAAAGAGCATTGGGGCCAGCATGCAGACCTGTTTGACTCCATTTATGACTTGGGGGGGGGGGGGGGGGGGGGGGTCACATAAAGGTCTGAAATCAGGTGAACTCCATGAAATGATGGTCATTGTTTTAGGGACTTCTTTAAATATTTAATCAAGGTCAGGGGGTAGGTATGGTTGGTCTTTAGGGGGACTCTCCCATTGTAATTAAAATTCGAAGACAACAACTAATGTTACATACTTGGTACATACTTAATTGTACAAGTTGACTGTCAAGAAAGTAAGTTGTCAAGAAAGTAAGTAATATCTATGTTCCTGAAAAATCAAGTACAGCTCTTTTCTCACAAGTCTTCATTCCTCGTCATGTCCTGCAACTTTATGCCCTTTATTCTTAGTAGGCATCTGTTAATGAAGGACTGGAGTCTTTGTTGTATGACCTTGGTCGTTCTCCATGTCTCCGCTCCATACAGCAACACCGACTTGACACTGGCGTTGAATATTATAATTTTGGTGTGAATCTTGATATCTCTGGATCTCCATATATTGTTTAGTGTCAGGAATGCCCCTTTCCTTTCCAATTCTGATCCTTACATCTGCATCTGTACCTTCTGATGTGTCTATTGTCCTGCCCAAATAGGTAAATGTATCCACTTCCTCCAACTACTCACCCTGCCGCATAATTTGTTCTTTGCTGTTAGTGTTGAGTTTAAGGAGCTTGGTTTTCTTCGTGTTGATATTCAGTCCCAGTTTGGCCGATTGTTCGTTCACCCTATCAAATTTCTCATCCATTCTTTGTGTTGGTTTCTCTTGAATCTCACTGTGGGATCAAGATGCTGAGCAACGCATGAGCTGCAGTGGTCAGCGACCCATAGCTGACTGCTAGCATCAGGGCCAGCGAACCATAGCTGCCAAGACCCTTCTACACCTCCACGCAGTGATCCTGGATAACAGGCTGCAGCAGGGCAGACTGGCTAAGGAGAAGGGATAGAAGAGGGAATGCTAACCCGGTACTCAAAAAATGCTTGCTGAAGTCGGATGTGTTGGACTGAAAGGTGCAAATATTGCAGCCAAGCTGTAAACTACGACACAACACATTCCATTCTCTGGACTACATTCTGCTACTTAAGCCCTTTCAGGGTTTGGTAGTGGGAGATTGAGAACAAACGAAGAAGAAGAAGAATCCCACTGTTTCTTCACTTCTTATTCCACATCTCTTTAGCCTGGTCCTACATACTATTAATGACCATTTCTTCATCCTCATATAGCTCTTGTAGCACTTGATATCTGATAATGTTTTTAAGCTAAATTCTGTCTTTTTCTCCTGGTGTTGCAGTAAGTGTATGCTATATCTTGTTCTCCTTGCGCCCTGTACTGGGTACTTTTTTAGTTTGAGCTGCAAAATCCCCAGCAATATGTGGTTGTCTGACGCTACATCTACACCTCACTTTACTCTTACATCTTGTAGTGTACTTCTGAACGCTTGACTGACACAGATGTGAAAAATCTGATTTTCCTTTACATGGTCTGGAAATCACCATGTGGCCTTATGTATCTTTTTATGTGGAAACATGCTTCCTCTAATTATCATATTGTGTAGAACACATAGCTCTACAAACATTTCTCCATTTTCGTTCATCTGTCCCATTCCTTGTCTTTCCATAATCTGTTCATAACCCTAGATTGTCTGCTCTCACATTAGCATTGATTATTATATGATTATTAGTATTAGTTGACATTGTTCAGAAACCCAATCATTTAGTATTTATTTGGGTATAAAATTACAAGAAGCTCAGATGATATTTACTTAAATTTATTTGTCAAATATGGAGAGCTCAAGAATATTTTAAAACAAATTTTTCATTGTTGTTCTCACAACATTTATTATCTACAAAAGCTTGCCATGTCTGTTTTATTTTACTGTATAAATTCAGAAAAAGAAAAATAGGTAGGAAAACTAAGGTGACTGTATACCACTCCACTTATGTACCAATTTTGATTTACAGATGTGAACAATGACCACAACCCAGAAAAGCCAACTCCAAGTCTGAAATTAGGTATCTAAGAAAGGTGGTTAAAGTAACAAGGACTGCAAAAGGACAATATGGCACGATCTCGAAAGCCAGCCCTTGCAGGCTCGTGGAGCAATCTCAATTTTGGTGGTTTGACCATATAAGGCTTTCGATAGAGTAGACAGAAATAAGCTATGGGCCATCCTAGACGACTACAGAGTACAGTGGCAGCTATTAGAGAATATTAGAGCACTGTATCAATAGTGTCAAAGTATAGTAAGAATAACAGATGGTCTGACCAAAACAATGGAGATAACAACCGGGGTAAGTCAAGTGTGTATGTTGCCGCCACTACTCTTCAACACATATGGACAGAATAACGCTGGAGGACAAATTGGAGCATCTGCCAAGAAATGCAGAGGAAGAAAGGACAGAGGCTGATCGATTAAATGGACTGTTTGCAGATGATCAATGTCTTCTTTACGAGAGTGAAGATAATCTGCAGCAACATCTGACTGCGTTCAACTCTGTATGTGAAAGATACAGTATGAGAATTAACACATCCAAAACAGAAACTGTGCAGATGAGCAGGAGTTCAAGTACTTCTCCAGTGTTTTCACACAGGATGGAGGTTTAGATAGAGAAATTGAGATCAGGTACCAAAAAGTAAATGTGATTGCATACCAGCTGTCACCACTATTGAAACACTCTAACATTAACATGTCCACAAAAAGAATGCTAATCAACATTATATTCATGCCAACTCCTCTTGTTACCAGTGCCAAACTTGGACTTTAACAAAAACTCTAGATAAAGATCACAACATGTAAGATGAGATGCTTCCGGAAAACAATCAATGTAACTAGGAGCGACAGAATGCGTAATGAAGATGTGAGAAGAATAGTTTAAGCAAGAACCTGCTCTGAATATATTGATGAAGCGAGAATCAATTGGTTCGGCCAGCCACCTAGTGAGAATGCATCCTGACCAACTACCCCAGTGTGCCTATAACTTACATCATTTGAGTTTTTACAACCGTGGCAGACCAAGAGCTAGATGGATAGGAAATGTTGCGAATATTTTAAATCGTCATGGGATGACGACCACTTCAGCGACACATCTGGCTCTGGACAAAAAAAACTACGTCTCGCTGCACAAATGGACATGACAAGACCATATTGTCTGCAAAATTAACAAAAATCGATCACCACAGCAGTCAGGGGAGTACCAAGGATTCAAACACACAAACCAACCAACCAATACATTTCTCCCCCCCCCCCCCCCCCCCCCCCCCCACACACACACACACACGGTTTGATCCAAAAGTTTGCTGGATGACAATATTAGATTAAACCAACAAGATACCAAGAATTAGACTGCCTATTGGACTAAGAGGAAGAATGCAGATTAAATAGTCTGGTGTTCTTTAATGGTTGTCTTCCAAGTGTGTCAGCCCCACAAGGGGAGCAGAGTGACAATATGTCATTCCATAACCCAGTTACCAAACCACGGGATAAACTATAAAGTGATAAGGGGAAGTTTGAAATAGACCGTCAAGTTTCTGAAGGAAATATATGTGATTATTTGAGAACGAATGCAGAAGACAGATGAATTTATTGACCTAGGATTTATTTGTTTTCAGATGTGATGATAGCATGTTGTGTGTGGTCCCTGATATTTCTGCATTCCGATCTGGTGGTGGTCGTTGGGTGAGACAACCATTACAGGTAAATAAAACATTACAGTTTTACTTAAACAGGGTACCCCATAAGTTACTTCCCATTTAAAAATTCAATAATTGTTTTGTGTGTACTAGACAACAAATTGTGATCAAATTTATGTCTCTGCTTTTAAAGTAGTAATTTTTTTAAGATTTCAAAGTGCTGAAAATGACAATGAAAACGCCACTATTTCTGAGAAACCCGCAATTAATTATAATATATTATATAATTATTATTATAATAGACATGTACTGGTAAAAGTTCCCTATTGTTTTAACATCGCTTTGCCCGTCTCTTGTATAGCTGCTCAGGATCATCTCCAGCGAGTGACCAACAGCACTCAGCCAATATTGAGGTGGATCAGTTTCCCTGATATCGTTATTCCATTGTGACAATGTCCTGAAGAAAATGTTCACTATGCTCATCATTAACCAAGTTACAGTTGTCTGGGAAGAAATCCGTGGGAATTGAGAAAGTGAATCTTTAAGCCTGTTAGGCGCCATCTATGCTGCTCTAAACAATCCACCTAACCAAAAATTAAATAGAACATGTTCGTCAGTCCTCAGATCCACAAACTATTCGGATATTAGGCAAGTGCCTGAGGATGACCAACAAAAAATGCTTTAGATGCTTCATATAGCAGCCAAGTTTGTGATACAAAGTCAACATATCCTCAATCAGTTCCTTGTAGTTTCTGCCCTTATATTCCCAAGAAAGTTAATTGAAACCAGACGAAGCATCTAAAGCATTTTTTGTTTGTCATCCTCAAGCACTTGCCTAATATCCGAATAGTTTGTGGATCTGAGGACTGATGAACATGTTCTATTTCATTTTTGGTTAGGTGGTTTGTTTAGAGCAGCATAGATGACGCCTAACAGGCTGCAGGTCTACTTTGTTCTAGAGTCTATTACGATGGACTCGCACATCGGTTAATCACCCTCTGTATGCGCTTATCCCAACACAGCGGAGTATTAAGCTGCTCGTGCCTAGCCCGCTAAGTTGGAAATCCTCTCCCGGCTATATCCAGCTCATACCAGAGCTGGGACCTGCACAGGGGCATCTACCCCTGTAGAAGTACAGGTCGACTAAGACTAAGTATTTGAAAACTGATCCAGTGTGTTCTTTGGCTTTAACAAAGTTTTTCATCACACCAAGCTTGATGCGTAAGGAAGATAGCAGGATTTTGTGTGTTTTTGCCAGGGCTGGTGTTGCACATTCTTCTGACTTTCATAGATTTTCTCTTAGGCCAGTCTCTATAAGTAGTGCAAAGTCTTTGCTCTGCTATCCCATTCAGTTCACATAAGAAACGGCAGTACTTCATATATCTCAGCTGCAGACCCATCAATAGAGTCACAACAGTGGCCACCAGAATGCTGCAAAGAGCTATTGATGCCTTGACCTCATGGACAAACAGATGGTGTGTAAAGATTAACACAGAAAATGTATCACTACGCTTTTCACCCTCTCCCCCCAAAAAAAAGCTGGAGTTATCAAGATAAATGGAGAACACCTCAAAGAAGATAAACAACCCACCTATCTTGGAGTTACATTTGATGATAAGTTGACATGGAGGGAACACGTCAACAAGGCAGCCAAAAAAGCCAGGAGGAAGTTAGCCATCCTGAGAAAATAGTGGAACCACATGAGGAGCTAGTGGAAAAATACTTAACAAAGTTTACCAACAAGGTATACGGCCACATCTGGAATATGGGTCAGCAGCATGGTGCCCTGCAGCAAACACTACCCTAAAAGAGGTGGATAAGGTGCAAAATCATCAGGCACTTAATGTCATTACAGGAGCAACAAAATCAACACCTATAGTGGAGATGGAGAAAATGGGAAGGATACAAGCACTTAAGAGAACGCAGAGACACAAAGGTATTAACACAGACAGAAAAGTTTCACTGCATGCCGAGCCATCCAATGAAAGACAGATTTCAAAATTTAGCAATAGAAAGACTGAAAAGAAGTAGTTTTATAAAGCAAAACGACTTCGCAGGTAAATTATAGATCTACCTGAAGTTGACATCCCCCTAAAGTCTGTGCCAGAACAAACCCCTTGGAGAGAGGAACATGGACTATCAGTATGCATTCAAACAAAAGTGAAAGGAATATTAGACAAGGATGAACAGAACAGTGTGCAAAGTAGGATAGTGATCCTCAATTTCCTGGAGGAAGAATACCCACAAGACCTCTGGATCATTCTTCTTCTTCTTCTGCGTACACAGTCAGACAGTAACCATTATTTTCTCGAAAAAAGCGGCGGTCATCCTGAGACTCTCGCCACTACCATAGAGCTTGTCTTGCAGTTCCACTGGCAATGGCCACATCTGCTCTCTCTGATCCTCGTATGTCGGGCAGTTCTGCAGCAGATGTTCAGTGGTCATTTTACCAGTACCGCACGGGCATTCGTCGGTACACCCTATCTTCAATTTGTTGAATAGGTGGTACCTCAGTCTGTTGTGGCCAGTGCGAAGTCTGAAGACAACGACCTGCTCTCTTCGGTTCAACTGGTAATAGGCATCGTTTTTGGTGTAACCAGTATGTTCGGTTTCCCATTTGGTCATGTATCTGGCTTTGATAAGCCGTTTTGACTCTTCGTACGTCATACTGGTATCTGTTTGTGGTAGCCTTGCACCTTCTTTTGCCAGTCTGTCTGCCTCCTCGTTGCCTTGGATGTTGCAGTGTGACGGAACCCACTGTACCACTACCCTTTTTGGTGCGGACTGCTGGCACAGTTTGCAGAGTGCTGCTCTTAAGTCATTAAGCTCAGTGTTTTTCTGGCTTTTTAGCGCTGTGACTACTTCGAGAGCATCTGTCAGCAGGACTATATGGATCTCATTTTCACTGTGTGTTACCATTTCTTCCACTGCCGCCCTCAGTGCCTCTGCCTCTGCTCTGAAATTGCTTGTGTACTTACCAGTAGCGAATGACAGTGTTATTTTTCTGGACCTCTGGATCAGAGTATACACAGATGGGTCAGCACAGAATGCAGTAAAGAATGGTGGAGCGGGAGTGTACATAGAATACCCAAACAAAATTAGGGATACAGTCAGAGTACCAACTGAGAAATTCTATCATACACATGATGCAGAAATACAGGCAATCAAGGTGGCAACTGAGAAACTGTAGAACATCAATGTCAGTTCACACAACCTGTAGTATTTCTGACAGATGCACAATTAGCACTCCAAGCACTTAAACTTGAGAAACTGCCAGATCTACAGGCTCTACTGTCTGAACTGAGCGACCAGAGCAAGATTGCAATGCAGTGGATATCTTCTCATTGTGGAGTACCAGGAAATGAGAGAGCAGATCGACTGGCAAAGTATGGTGCTGCAGACGAGCAACCAGATGTGCCAGTTACAACAGAAGATAAGGATGATCAAATCAATCAGAAAGCCACCAACAGTAACACCAGACGATTACCGTAAGATGAACAGACAAGAGCAAGCTGTTGTGTTGCGCCGTAGAACAGGACACAACCGACTCCGCAGCCACATGTACACAAAAATGAAGATTGGCAACTCAGCCATGTGTACATGCGGACAGGCGCCCCAGACAGCAGAGCACATACTACAAAACTGCCCCGAATATGATATACAGAGAAAATCTCACTGACCTATAGACACAACACTGGAAGAGAAACTTTATGGACCTGTATGTGAACTACAAAAGACAGTGAAGTTTATACAAGAGACATCATTGCAGATATAGACAATATTTTAAAGCGAACGAAAGAAGAAGAAAAGAAATACATGTAAGTATACATTTTCTTAAATAAAACAGCTTGCAGTATCTGAAAAACTCATTACAATGGTAATTGGAACCAATCAGCAAGTATGAGGGTAGGTTGATAGCAGAAGATGAGTTGCACAATTTTATTAACTCTGTACAGAAATAGGTCAAGGTCAATGTACGTAATGCACAAACATACTAAATTCATACCATAATATTCCTTTTCCAATTCCTTGAAAATGTATACTTAAATGTACCTCTGATTTCATTTTCTATGTGATTCTGGTATTTTATTGGAACATGTCAAAATCTTCAAAAATGCCTTGGCACCACAGAACAAATGCACTTGACAGTTCTAGGGTTAAGGTATCTCTAACACTGGCAGGAAAATGTCAAAATCTTCAAAAATGGCAGCACAGAACAAATACACTTGACAGTTGTAGGGTTACGGTATTTCTAACGCGCGCGCGCCACTGCGAACGGGTGTGTGATCTGAGATCAGGGGAAATATTTACCAGTGGTCCACATGAAAAAATCCCTGGTCTGCACTGTGGTTTGAGCCCGCGACCTCCAGCACCCGAGGCGAACACCTTACCTCGAGACCGCTGGAAACCCCCGATCAAGATTAATCAACCTGTGTAAAAGTTTTAACATTAATAGCCAGTGCTCCGTTCGACCAATAACAAGTCTCTCTGCAAAATTTCATGTCAAATCAGGAGTACGACAAGGATGTGTGCTATCTCATTTATTGTTCATTACACATGTAAAACAGTCAAGCCAAATAAAGGTAGCAAGATTGGTGAAATTTTTTTGCTGATGATCAAGCAGTCACTTCAGAATTCCAAGTACGTGACAATAACTACCCAAAAAAATTTATGCAACACAATTTTCGTCCCGGCACTATGCTTTCAATGTCAAAACTGGACACTAACATCAAATGAAAAACGCTGCGCATCATAACAACAGAAATGAAATGCCTGTGCAAAATATTGGACGTAACAAGGAGAGATATGATCAAAAACGATGACATCAGGAGACTAGTGGAAACAACACCAGTATTAGACTACATTAAAAGACAGTAACTAAAATGGTTTTCTCCCCCCCCCCCCCCCTTTTCTCTCCCCCCCCTCCCAATCCCATCCCAAACAAGCAATGCTATTTAGATAACCCGGATTCAAAGCCAAAGGCAGACCACGAAAAAGATGGCTTACAGAAATATCTGAGGCTATAAATGCTACTGTGCATAAGGAACACAGATGGGCTCGTTCTAGGGATTTCTTCATAACCTGATGCTGAAAGGTATAGCAGGATAAACGAAAAGAAGAAAGTTCATTCAGTATTTATTTTTTTTTAAACAGTTTTGCATATTGTCACAATTAATTTTTCTGTTCACATAACTGCCCCAAAAATGGAACTGCTTTCTGATGTGTGTAACTAGCTGTCTTTGCTCATTGTCTTCTCACTGCACTCTATTTTTTATGGTATCCATAATATTTGTGTGTAAATCCACACCTCTGATCCCTATTTGATAATTTTTTTAATTATCCATAAATCACATGCAAGCATAATCTTAAAGTTGTCCGTTGCCAAAAGTTCTTTTGCAACACAATGTTAATACAACAAAACTTGTGTTCTTATAGGTTCCTGTATCATTGGTGCGCTGTGATGGTGTGATTTACTCCACTGGGCTTATTTTTACATACACGCCAGAACCTGGTCCTCATCAACACTGCAAGGAGGTGGACAGAATATTAGGCCGTACACCTGCCAGTCCTGATTCTACATCATCCAATAATTTCAGCAGCACTTTGTGATAAATTATCTAATTTAAAAATAAATATGTAAAGTTAGTTGTTAGGCGATAAATGAAGAGGTATTTGTTTGCTGCAATCTTTTTTGAAAACTTAATTTAAAATAGTTTTGTGTGGTTGATAATTTTTAGAAAATAAAAATGATTTTTAATAGATATTTCTACCTAAACATTAGTCTGTTTTGTATCACTCTGGGCAGACCTATAGGTGCAAAGTTCCTCTCAGCAAATGGGGTGGATACTGATGATCCCATATCTCATTGGTTCTTGACACTCCTCCATTCTCTCAGGCACCCCTCTCTGCTAGACCCATGTATGATTTCAAAACTTTACAATCTGTGCATTGCCATTTTTTCGATACAGTGTCTTCATAGAAGAAGCGGTTGTTGATCAGTTTTTAAATGTCATCCACATGAGATCTCAAAGGTTTGATGCATTCAAGTCCACTATCCACTCATTGTATAGCCAACCCTTTTGTACATTCTAAATTGAGAAAAACTAATATGGCACTCATTAAAGAGGTCTCAGATAGCCACCTAAATGCTGAGTCACTGCCTCAATCTTCATTCTTATACTGGAGGTCGGTGTCATGTATGCCCCACTCTGCTCAGCAGCGACCTTGCCTCTCACTCTATCAGAACATTTGTTGTTGTTGAATGCCCACAATGAGTAGGTTTACTCTTTTGTGTGCCCTAAAAAGGACGTTAAGTGGCGGGTTGTCGTAGCTTTCCTCACATCCCGAGCGTGCTGATGAAGGTGGACCAGGGTCCTCTAGGCAGTTGTACTATACTTGGCTTCATTTGCGTGTCACTCACTACTATGGGGATCATGTTGAACCTCATCTTGTTAGGCAGTTTCCAGGACGACCAACAAGGATGTCAGGTGAGGGTCTTGGCCAGTATATTTCTCCTGACCCTGGCTAACATTGTCTGATCAGTGTGTTTTGTCTGACCATCTGTTAGCCTCATAATCCCTTAGCAGAACATAAAAACATGGATATGTATGGTTCAGGTAATGTGCTGGACTAGAAATGTTCTTGTTTCTGTTCAAGTCCATGTTTTTTTTAATACTCTCATCAAATTTCTCACAGTGCAAATCTATCAGCATATATGATAACATCATTATCCAGGAGTAATCACTTAACAGTTGTTTAACCTTGAGACCTGCTTTTCTCTTGCACCAGTCTCTGCATCCCCTGCACAGTGTGATGATGACTCAATGGTGGTCATTTTATTTCTAATGTGGAACCATTCATCCCCGTCTACTGCGATCATCTGACCAGCCATTCTTTCTACCTAAGACATCAATCTCTTAATTCTTGTACCTATGATTTCTGCATTGTTTGCATGTGTATCGGGTGCCCTTTTTGTCTGTGGCTAATTGCATATATATAGGGGTCGCTGTCGTCAAGAGGTTAAGACACTCACCTCTCACAATGATGAACGAAAACGGTGGGCGATCGAATCCCGCAAGTTTCAAGCTACCTTTGGTCTCACGGGAGGTAACATCAGAGTGCCTACATTCCAAGTTATCTCTAGTCGTCTGAACCAATAGACTTTCCATTGATCCAAGGTAACTCGGGATTAGAGTGAGATTGATGACCAGTGCAGCTTCTTCCTCACTATAATCCAAATACAGCGCACATCACATTATTAAAACAAATCCGTCTGATGTTGTAGCCATCATCGCTTGTGATGGGCAATAAAGCAGAAAGAAGAAGAAAGAATTGCACGTAGGCATTGATCTTGGTCAGTGCTTATCTAGACGTTATAGACAGTAGTTCAAGCATGCATCTCATCTTCGTGTCAGGTCATCCCCAACCGGTGAGGTCGTTGGGTCACACATGAAGATATTCTCGCAACCCCACGCTATCCCTTTCTATCAGTCTTCGCTACCTGTGCCTCCTCTTGTCGGAGATTGGTCCATTCTTTTATGTTATCCTCTCACCTCTTTTTGGGACAACCTCTTCGTCGTCTGCCTTGCACCTTTCTGTGCAGGATCGTATTTGCAAGACATATGAACTCTATATGTGACCGTACCAAGCGAGTTTCCTTCTTTTGACAGTTGCCAAGAGGTCTTCAAAAGGTCCTATTTCTGTTGTAATTCTTTCTTTTGCATCTTCACAATGGGAGTATCTCTGGTGCAACCAAGAACAACTTGCTTTCCTTAATTCTAGATGCATTTTAAACTTTGACAATGTGAGGATGCCCAGTCCATAATCGATAAGACCAACAGATTGTATAGGATGAATATTTGCTCCTGCTTCAGGTTGGCAGCTGTGAGTGCTGCCAGACCCCACTGGCATTTCTGTATGATGTGATTGACATGGTGTTTATAAGACAGGCATGGATCAAAAGTTACTCCCAGATATCTCAAGTTATCACACCTCTCAATGACGCATCCATCAAGGGTTACATTATGTAGGTGAGCCTTTGCTACATAGTTATTCAAAGCGCACTGTGTCATACAGGACTTGTTGGGATTGATTTGGGAACTTAACTCCCACATCATTGTGAGATTGATTGTAAAGTCTCTTGTATGTCTTTGACCATTTCATTAGCCTTGGTCAGCACAATCAACCGTTTGAAATAATCCATACACGATTTGGGATAAAAAACTAGACAGTAACTTTAATCAATCAAAGCCCTACGCTCCTCTCTGTGACTAGACCATTGACAACATCCCGCCAGCATGCACAGTCCTGGGCTGCTCCTTCTGCCTCTCAACAGGTGTAATCATTTAATCTTAGTTCCTTCTCACATTCTTCTTCTCCAAGTATTTTTGTATCTCTCTCTCTCTCTCTCTCTCTCTCTCTCTCTCTCCCCCCCCCCCCCCCCCTTTCCCCTTGAGGTTTCTGTGTAAGAGCATATCTTGCTATGTTGGACAGTGCCTTCCGCAGTGTATGTCCTATCCAGTCCCATTTTCTTTGCTTAATTTGTTGTTCCAGTGGATGTTGTTGACTCTTTTCTCATAGGTCTTTATTCCTCACTGTGTCCTGCCACTTTGGGCCTATTATCCTTCATAGGCATCTGTTAACAGAGGACTGGAGTCTGTTGTATGGCCTTGGTCATTCTCTGTGTCTCTGCTCAATACAGCAGCCCTTGACACTAGTGTTGAATTTCTAACTTTGGTGTGAATCTTGATTCTCTGGATCTTCATGTGTTGTTTAGTGTCAGGAATGCCCCTCTTTCCTTTCCAATTCTGATCTTTACATCTGCATCTGTACCTCCTGCTGTGTCTATTGTGCTGACGAAATAGGTAAAGGTCATCACTTCTTCCAAATGCTCTCCCTCCAACCTGATTGGTTCTTGGTTTTTTTTTTTTTCATGTTGATACTCTGTCCCAATTTGGCTGATTGTTCTTTCACCCTAATTAAGTTTCTCTTGTATTTGGCTATGACTGTGTGACAAAAGTGCCAGATCACCTGCGTAGTCCAGGACCTCCAATTGTGACATTAGTGTCCACTGAATACCAGTTCTTTTCCTTCAATTGATGTCTTCACTGTCCAATATATAGCCAACAAGAACAGGAAAGGGACGAGCAGGCATCTTTGTCTCATCCCTGTTTGCACCTCGTAGCTGTCAGGCAGTGCTACATGTACCACTGTACTAATTGTATTTTCGTAAAAATTATGTGTGTGGGTTGGTATCCCATAGTGTCTCAACAGTTGCCACACTGTAAAAGTTCTTTTCATAGTCTATAAAATTTGCATATAGGGATGATTTCCATTCAATACTGTGTTCTGCTATGATGTGTAGGGTAGCTATTTGATCTGTACATAATCTTCCCTGGTGAAATTCTGCCTGTTCCTCTCAAACAGAAACTTAAGACACCTAAAATACAAATATCTGGTGACCAACACTTGCAGGCTTATGTTCTGCAGAGATGGGTTATAATAGTGTAGTCTTAGTAGTTAGCAGCACTTGCAGGCTGATGTTCTGTAGGGTTGTGTCATGGCAGTGTAGTCTTGATTGGCATACTGTCAGTCAGTTTCAAGAGACAATGGACTTAGATAGGGAAGTCAGTTTTTGCTTTTGTCACACATGTTTGGAGTCTGTTTCTTGATGCATCTTGTCTTCCCCTCCTGCAGACTAACACACAAAGCCTGCCTCCAGCCGGGTCTGTCTTTGGCAAGTTCCTCCCAGTTGCAAGTGTTCATATCTAACGCCTTCAGGTCACGCTTGCAAACATCTTTGTAGCGGAGGAAGGGTCTACCTTTGTTATGCTTGGACGGGGTCAGCTCTCCGTATAGGATATCATTCTGCACACGTGACCAAACCACCACAAGCGGCACTGGCGAGGGATCGTAACTAAACTGACAAGCGGCACTGGTGAGGGATCGTAACTAAACTGACAAGCAGCACTGGTGAGGGATCGTAACTAAACTGACAATCTTTGCACTCTCCAACACTTCGTTGTTAGTCTCACTTCATGAAATTCCAAGTATGTGTCTCAGGCAGCGCACATGAAATGCATTTAGCCGTTTTTCATGTGAGGCATACAGAGTCAATGTTTTGCTGGCATAGAGCAGGGTACTAATAACACAGGATCTGTACACAGCAACCTTTATGGAGATGGTCAGCATGTAGTTATTCCTCACTTTCTGTGAGAATCTGGCAAGTGCTGATGCGGTCATTCCTAATCGCTTTTGCATCTCTGCGTCCAGTGAAAGATCGGTGATGATAGACAATGTCTGGAGGATCTACTAACTGAGCCATCACTTTCGTCTTTTGTATGCTGATATCACGTCCAAACAGATCACAGGATTTTGCCATCATATTAATGAGGATTTGTAATTCAGCTACGGTGTGGGCGACCAGGGCAGCATCGTTTGCGAAGAGCATATCCCAAATGACAGTCTACCTTCTCTTACTTTTTGCTCGCAGTCTCGTTCAATTGAATAGTCTCCCATCTGACCTAGTATGCAGAAAGACCCCCTCTGTGGCAGTTCCAAAGGCGTGTTCAAGCACGATGGCAAAGAAAATGCCGAATAGAGTCGGAGCCAGGACACAACCGTGTTTAACTCCACTGTTAATGTCGAAGGTCTCAGTTTCCTGACTGTCATGCAGCACTGTACCTTTCATGCCCACATGAAAAGACCTAATTATTATCAAGTAGTTTAGGTAGGCAGCCAACTTTAGACAATACTTTGAAAAGACCCTCTCTGTTTACCAGGTTGAATGCCTTGGTGAGGTCGATGAAGGCAAGAAAAAGTGGTCTGTGTTGTTCTTTGTATTTCTCTTGGAATTGTCTCATTGAAAAGACCATATCAACTGTGGACCTTTCTGCGCAAAAACCACACTGAGACTCCGGATACCCTCTGTCGACCAGCTTTGGCAGCCTGCTCAGGATGAAGCGAGCATACACTTTGCCTACAGTGTTGAGGAGCGATATTCCCCTGTAATTGTTGCAGTCTCCCTTTCTCCTTTTTTCTTGTAAAGGGTGATTATGTTGACGTCTCTCATGTCCTGTGATACAGCTCCCTCATTCCAACACTGGCAGATATGTTTGTACACGTATTGAAGAAGTACGTGCCCCCAGAGTTGCTGTTGCCCTGATGTTACCAGTGTCCGCTGCCAACTGTATGAATTTACAGAATTGAAGTCAGTAGTCATTTGCACATTTCTTTGCCAGTCTCTGTATTGTGCTCTTTGTGGATTTGAAAGCCACTAAGGTCGTACTGCTCTGGGAAATATTAAACTCCAGGTGAGTAGATTGGCACTTTTTAAGGATGGCAGACCCATTCTCAAATCAATCATTTGTGCTTGTTGTCTTCTTTCCAAAGACTGCTAAGGCTGTGGTGTGTATTAACCCTCTGACATGTTCCCACGTTTCTGTAGCACTTCCAATAGTGCGCTGGTCTGCCATTAATTCTGAGAGGGATTTTGTGAATTCTTCCACCCTTTCAGGGATATCAGTTTTTGATATGTCTATGTGGCATTTTCCCACAGGTCTTGCGCAGTGGATCTTATTGGACTAGAATCTAATTTTGCAGCAGACCAGTGAGTGGTCAGTATTGCAGTCTGCACTATGCAGTGTGGGTTTGCAAAACATGTTTCAGATCAGACCGTCTAGTGGTGATCACGTCTAGCTGATGCCAATGTCTGGAGCAAGGATGTCTCCAGGATACTTATACTTTGTGTTGGGGCTTCATTTGGAAGAAGGTGTAAGTGATGCACAGGTCATGGTATGCACACAACTCCAAAATCCGTTGTCCATTTTCGTTCATCTTTCCGACACCTTACTTTCCTAAACACCATAGACATGAGTTGTGATCAGCGTTGAAGTCTCCCGGAGTCACTAGTGGCGCCAAGTGTAAGAGCATACACGCTGATCAGATTAACTATGGCATTGGCTGTTTGGAGACGAAGAGATAGTAACTGCTCTGTGCCCTTTTGGCATATCTCTGTCGATCCTAGAAGGGAGTTTTTAACGGCAAAGCCGACGATATGTTCTCTGACGTCCTCCACTTATTTCCCTTGCAGGCTTATGTTGTATAGGGTTGTTTTATGATAGTGTAGTCTTAGTAGTTAACAGCACTTGCAGGCTTATATTTTACAGTGGGGAGTCATGATAGTGTAGTCTTACTTGGTGGTTAGCAACATTTGCAGGCTTGTGTTCCGTAGGTTTGTGTCATGATAGTGTAGTCTTACTTGGTGGTTAGCAACATTTGCAGGCTTATGTTCTGAAGGGTTGTGTCATGATAGTGTAATCTTACTTGGTGGCTAGCAACATTTGCAGGCTTATGTTCTGAAGGGTTATGTCATGATAATAGTCTTACTTAGTGATTAGCAACATTTGCAGGCTTGTGTTCCGTAGGGTTGTGTCATGATAGTGTAGTCTTACTTAGTGGTTAGCAACATTTGCAGGCTTATATTTTACAGGGGTTGGTTATAATAGTCTAGTCTTACTTGGTGGTTATGTAAATTACCAGCGTATGAAATGGTTAAATAAACACTGTATTGATAGTTTGTTTTGTTTTTTCTTACTGGCCTACCACTTTGCCGTTCCATTATTTCTAGATTATCATAAAGGATTCACAGAAATTAAAAAAATGACTGATCAAGGAGCTTGCTAACATTTTCAGAAAATAGTTGGACCCCTGCAAGCAAGATGCACTAAATTCCTAAGAGGGCCATTACAGAAATTATAAAATAGATAAGTGGGCATATTTGAAAAAGTATACGGTGCACAATTTAATACATACAAATTTTAAAATATAACATTATGTCACTGCTTGGACTATTATGATGTATATGCTAATTTTGCTGTTGTCTTCCTAACTTATTTCTGTATAATAGTAACTGACTGCATTGTCGTGTATTATGTGGCCAAAAACAATTTAATTGTGGGGATTTGTTTGCAAAACATGGAGAGAGAGAGAGAGATAAATTAGACATTTGACTTTTATTTAATTTGCAATTATGAAAATGCAAGATGCAGCAATGTATTGTTTATATTATGGAATTCTGCAATTCATTAATAGAACATTTTAATTTTGTATTACTCATTTGAAACATTTCTCTACTTTTAACGTAATTGACTGGAATTTGTCCATATGCTTGGTGTGATCTCAATAACAAGTTAATGAAAAATATACATATTTGTGGTATTTTTCTTCAGATGAGTTTCCTGATTGCATATTTACAAAATGTAAAGACCTTTGAGTAAGTTTGTTGTAAAAAGAAAAGTGTCATTTTGAATACAGTAATAGAATATAGAGAGAGAGATGCATTACAGCATTGTACTCCATGAAACAATAAGTGATGCTTTTTATAAAAAAAATGTGTTTTTGCATTCTTTATTATTCTGTGTAAAAAGGTACTTACTTCAACACAGGGTGCCTCCAAAATTTTGTTGGGTCTGTCTACAATGTACAAACTCAATTAATCACTTCCTTTTTTGTTTTTGTTCATAGTTTGAATATTCTTATTTATAGTGATCAATTTCTTTGCTGCATTTCTTTCAAATGGATGTTGATTGTCTTAAATGATTATGCGGTCATAATTTCTTGCTGGACAGTACAAATGATTGACGAATTTGTTAGTTATCAGTTCACTTGTACCTTGGTGCACATCGTGGGAAGCCTAAGTCGCCTCTCCTAGGCTAGATGTGTTGTGTCTGAAATCGTCAACTCGTGTCACTGGTAAATCTCCTTTTCGTCATCTATCCACTTCATCCTCTCACTTGTAAGTCAGAGCATTGGACATTGTAAGTCCGCAGGGGAAGCTAATCCATGAGAATGCTTGTGATATGAATGAACCATCTCACCTTCTGTCTGGACATGTATTTGACACAGGGGATGGTACCGACCCTTTTGCAAATGTTCTCATTTCTTAATTTGCCTCTTCTGGAGACACCAGCGGCCATTTGCAGACATCTCATTTTGCAGTTGGAGATTTTGCTCTTTGATGTCTTGGACATGGTCTGTGTTTGGCTCTGGGTTTGTAATGAAGATGCTGTGAATCAGCTGCAACTTTGTTATCTGACTAATATGAGGATGTTTGAAGCATAGTATTGAAGCCATTTTGCTCGCTGTTTCAATTTCTATATTCCACCTGCCGGCTTCCAAGAAAATGCTGTCCAGGTACCTGAACTTGTTGGACAGCCACATTCTGAATATTTGTTGAGTGGCCCATGTGTTCTGCCCACCATCTGAGTTGTCATGTAGACATACTGGTATGCATGCCATACTTATTTCAAGTTGCCGCTCAGACACCTGACTATTGTTCTTTACTTCAGTCACCCATTCCTGCAGTTCTTGTTCGCTTTCAGCCAGCAGAACTGTGTCATTCGCATATCTTAGGTTATTGATTAATCATCATTATCATAGTCTCTGTTGTAGACAATGTGCCCTATGAGTTTTGTCCAGCTCCGTGTCCTGTATTTCGACACTGTCTGCTATGACTGTAAAGGCCAATCCACGAATAAGTCCCTGCCACAGATCGTACAGCCATGTTGAGGAGATTGGCTTGCTGGGGTGTCCCCTAGTCTTTCTCTTTTCTCTGCAGCCAGAAGGCCTCTACAAGCATCAGCAGCCACTATGCCTCTTCCAACTGACTCTCCAAACAGCTTGATCCTGAACAATTATTTCCCAACCTTCAGATGGGATGTTGCATGACATCATGTCCCTCTTGTATTTGTTCTTGAATTCCAGTGTGGGATGGCCAATTCTTCTAGCTCCAATGGCTAGCTGTCAATAGAGGATATCCTTTGGCAGCCTCTCATCTCTCATGTGATAAACATACCTCAACCATCGAAGACATTATTGGCTCAACAGCAAGTACATGCTGAGTATTACTTAATATATTGATTAATACTCCACCAATAATGACATGGCATTTCCTCTGTCTAAAATGTGTTGTGTGTATGTTAAACACACACTACACATGCTTGTCATACTCCTCCTTTTACATCTATATATTGTGAGGTAAAGCCTGCCAGATGTTACAGTTGTTGTTTGTTCATTATGTAGGTTAATGAGTGTGTCTTTTCTATCCATATCTATGTTTTCATGCTAGACATACATCTATATATTTTTTCACCTACTGCCCTTATATAGAAAAATACTTCTCGTGTTTATCTTCTATCTAAATTACAATTCTTCACCCAGAGCTTTGTCGTCTACTTTTCTCCTAATTCTCTCCTGAATAATTTTAGCAGTATCTTAATGGTGCTGCTCATCAGGCTGATGGTTCTAAAATCTGAACATTTGGTTTTGTTGGCAAGTGTTACAAAGCTAGATGTAATCAGGTCACTTGGAATAGATCCCATATTGTATATGTCATTACAGAGAAGAGTGTTTTTATTTGCAGCAAATTCCTCTAGAATTGTTATCATCTCTCTCTCTCTCTCTCTCTATATATATATATATATGCTTGCTGCTTTTACTTTGCACATATCTTTTATCATTTTCTCTACTTCTGATCTGAGAATGCTGAATCCATCATTTCACATGTCCCTACAAATTTTGAAACATCAACCTTATGTCTTGACTTGTGTATGCCTGTTGTGTCCACCAGGTATACAATGAACGTCCATTTAGCAAACAACAGTCTTCATGCACTGATTTGTTTGAAGTCAGAAGTTTGTGATATAAGAGATGTTTATAATTTTATATTAAATGTGTTCTGGGAGCTAAAAGTTAGGTTTTTTTTTTTGTAAAGGACTCTATTTTGAACGTTATTAAAGTATCTTTGAAATAATATCTTTTATTTCATTCTTCTTTTTGTTATGATTTTCAGAGTAAAACCGTGATACAACTAATGTTGCATTGTGCAAAATTTGTAAGTGCATTCAAGAGTGACTGGTAATTTAGGAAAGTGAAAAAAGACTTTCATAGTAGTGCGCAGATCATAATATATATTCTATCTTTGGCATTCACTACATTTGAGCAAAGAGGGACAACTCAAAAGCAAATCTTTCTAGCTTTGTTAATCCTGGTATTAAATTTAAATCTTTATTTGCTCCTTCATCTCTGTTATTATTGCTTAGTTCTATGTTGGTTTAGACTTGTTATTATAGCTTCATCTTTGAAAACTACATTTTATTGTCACAGAATTCTTAGGAATATGTGGTTGTTTGATGCTCTGCCTGCTCCTCTCTTTTTTAATGTCCAGATCAACAAGGGTCACACATAAATTAACAATGATCTCCCAATTTTCATAACTTTCTCATATTGCAAAACTCAATAGGCATATGTTGAATCATTTTATTTCTTTGGTCACAGTCTTGCCAATTTCATGCATGGTCCTCATGCTCCTGGTCCTTTCCTGATTCTTGACTTTGTCATCAGAAGATTTATCTTTAATATGAGGATCTTGGAAAGTTAGTATTTGTGGTATTGGGTTGCTAGCTCTAACCAATCTCTCTTTCTTGTCATGCCAACTTTATCAGGCCTTTCTACTAACGACATGCTTGGCTTGGTTGTAACTTGCCAGAAGCACAAAGCTCACTCTCATATAACTCAAGCAAACAACAACCCAAACTACCTGGGAGTCACATTTGATCGGAGCATGACATAGAAAAGTCAGATCGAGAGAAACCGAATGAGAGCCAGAGAAAGAATGGCAATCATGAGGAAACTTGCTGGCACAAGCTGGGGAGCAGACGAAAGTATACTAAAGAAACTGTACACTGGAAGAGTGAGACCAGTTATCGAGTATGGCATTGCGGCATGGACAACAGCAGCAAAGGCGAACTTTGATAAAATTAGCAAACTTCAAAACCAAGCCATGAGAGTTATAACAGGAGGCATGAAGTTAACGCCAATTGTAGAACTTGAAAAAATTACAAATCTGCAATCCATGACCGACAGAAGAGACTGCAGAGCCCAGCAGCAAGCAGAGAAACTCAGAAGACTGACTGACAGACCATCCAATGCATCAGAGATTTAAAAATTTTGGAAATGGGAAACTAAAGCGGAGAAACTTTGCAGAAATAGTCAAAGCAAAGATGAGTGAAGACCCTACGAATGCATTAACAACACCAAAGCCCATCCCTACTGTACGCAAACCTATCTGGAGGCAGCATATATTTCCAGAGGTGGTAGAAAGTATACCAGGTATTGGAAACAAGAACAGCCAGACTGAAAAAGAAAGAAGAGACATAACCCTGAGGTACATAACGAAAACCTACCCAAGCATGGACTGGACCTATGCATACACCGACGGTTCTGTAACAAACACAACACAGAATGGAGGGGCAGGGGTATTCCTGAGCCTACCAAATGGTAGAATAATAACACTGTCAGTGGCAACTGGAAAATACTCAAGCAATTTCAGAGCGGAGGCAGAGGCACTGAGGGCTGCCGTAGAAGAAATGGTGACAGACAAAAGCAATGAAAGCCATATAGCCCTGTTTACAGATGCCCTGGCCGTAGTCACAGCACTAAAAAGCCAGAAAAATACTGAACTTAATGATTTAAGAGCAGTACTCTTGTCAACTGTGCCAGCAGTCCGCACCAAAAAGAGTAGTGGTACAGTGGGTTCCATCCCACTGTAACATCCAAGGCAACGAGGAGGCAGACAGACTGGCAAAAGAAGGTGCAAGACTACCACAACCAGACCCTAGTGTGACCTACGAAGAGTCAAAAAGGCTTATTAGAGCTAGATACATGGCCAAATGGGAAACAGAACATACTGGCTACACAAAAAATGATGCCTATTACCAGTTGAACAGAAGAGAGCAGGTCGTGGTCTTCAGACTTCGCACAGGCCACAATAGACTGAGGTACCACCTATTCAATAAATTGAAGATAGGTGGCACTGACGAATGCTCGTGTGATACCGGGAAAATGACCGCTGAACATCTGCTGCAAAACTGCCCGACATACGAGGATCAGAGAAAGCAGATGTGGCCATCACCAGTGGCAACACTAGACAAGCTCTATGGCAGTGTCGACAGCCTCAGGATGACCGCTGCTTTTTTCGAAAAAAATACAGATTGACGTCTGACAGCGTACGAAGAAGAAGAAGACATGTAACTCAAGATATCATTAGAGCATGCTAGTTGCCCAATATATATATCAATTCTGAGCACACATGAGAGTTTGTTCAAATATTGATATGTAGTAATTTGTCATTTTATTATTATTTTCTTTTAAGTAAATTTTAAAATGTTAGATGCAAATTATTTCTTTTTAGCCTGATTTTATATGCTGTGAATAAGTTGATAATTCACATAATCTTGGGGGAATAATGAGACCAAATGTTTGATTGCGGTAAATAATAAATAAATAATATTAAATTAAATGAAGATATCTAGACGATATATGACAGAAATTTGAAAACTTTATGTTAATTTCTTTTCCATCCACTTGGGCCATTAAGCGAAGTGAAAAGCTTAAAGTTGCCTTTCTTGGGTATAGTGTGTTGTGTCAGTTGTTGTAAGCCCATGTTGTAGGATTTCTTTTATGTCATCTATCCATTTGTTATGCTTTGACATTGGTAGCACAGAGTTAGCATAAATATACTGATAATCAGTTGTTGCTTTATTGCCAAGCTGATGTTCTAGTGTTTAAACAGTGGTGACAGTTAAGAGGCTTTCTGACATATAGTTTCAATTTCTCTATTGAGCCTTCCATCATCTATTGGGCCCTTTAAATTTTGATATTGTTTACACCTATGTTTAGTGGATCTGATGTTTTGCTAATCCTTATAGTTTCTGTCTTTGAAATGTTAATCTTCATATTATATCTTTAACAGGATGTGTCAAGCACATTGATATGATTTTGCAGTATATCTTCATACTTGTACATTAGACTGATTGGTTATCTACAAAGGGCAGTTCATGTATTGAGTTAGGTTTGTGAATGTGGTGTGCTTTGTAGCTTTGAGATATTGAATCTATTTTCAGGCTTCTGTCCCTGACGATAACGCAGAGGCTCCAAATGAATTTTGAACTTGGAGACAATGAGCCTGTGGTCTGTCCAGCACTGAGTGCCACACGTGGCTTTAGTCGCATGCACAGGACCTTCGCCAGTGACCTGAGCAGTCGTCTGACAGGAGATCAGCCCTCACTGAGTAGTGGAAAATAGATGGGTGATGAAATCTTTATTCACTGCAACGGGAAGTTTGGGACATGCAACTCATAAAAGTAATGATTGGTTCGATGAAAATGGCGCAGCTATCAAGATTCTGCTGGATGAAAAGTACTATTCATTTGGACTGTTCTAAAGCTAGCTCTCCTCATTGTCCACAACATACGTACAGTTGTGCAATGCACACTCAAGTCCATACAAGGTACCTGGCTTCATGACAAGGTTGTGGAGATTCAAGGGTATGCTTATACCAATGACTTAAGGTGGTTTTACTGTGCCTTGTGCCCTGAAGGCAGTCTACAACCCTGCATCCCATTACTCATCTCCTTAAATCTGCTTAAAGCACAGTGCTATTGACTGATACGGTCCAGATTTTGGAGCTTTGGGCAGATTCCCTCCCTGCTGAGATTTACCAAGCAGGACGTCCTGTGCTTCTCCAGAAACTGACTAAACATTCTTTTGATGTATATAGGAAGCCGGGAAATTATTGTACATGCAAAATGGCAGCTGGCAAAATTCATGCTAGAGCCCTGCTCAACCGCCTAACTGGTCACCTTGAGCAGGGTTCACTTCCATAGAGTCGGTGTGGTTTTTTTTGTGCTGATCATGGGACGGTCAATATGACATATGAAAAATGTCAAGAACAGCATTGTGACCTGTACACAGTTCTGACCGAGACCTTTGCTTTGAAACCGTCAATAGGGAAGGGCTCTGGTAAATCATGGCGAAGTTCGGCACATTCATTGCGGATGTTCGTCAGTTGCATGATGGCTCGAGTACTGCACAAAGGAGAATTGTCTCTACCCTTATCAGTCATCAGTGGTGTCAAACAGGGTTGTGTGCTGGCACTGATACTGTTTAGCATGTTCTTTGCAACACAATGCACTCTGTTGCTTTACATGGCACTGCTACTGGCATGCATGTCAGGTATAGCACGCAAAGTTAGTGGTTGTTCAATTCGAGAGATCTGAAATCTTACACAAAAGTGAATAAAGCCACGATCTTAGATTTCCTGTTCACTGACGACTGCGCCCTTAACACCTCATTAGAACAAGATATGCAATATGCCATTACAGAGTTTTCGATGGCATGGGGTAACTTCTCACAATCAACACTATAAAAACTTAAGTACTCTTCCAGCCTGCTCCTAGGAAGCCATACATTGAACCAAACATTACCATGCAGAACCACCGTCTCCAGGCAGTCAATGGCTTCATGTTCCTAGACAGTACCCTCTCTACAGAAGCAAATATTGGCTTTGAGGTTAACAGCAGGATTGCAAAGATGAGCTCTGCATTTGGGAGGCTGTCAGCAAACATCTGGAGTCGACATGGCATCAGTGCCGCCACCAAGGCTAAACTGTATCGTGCTGTAGTGTTATCCACTATGCTGCACGCCTGCGAAGCAAGGACAGTATATAGCAGATAGGCCAGACAGCTAAATCGTTTTCACTTGAGATGTCTGCATTTGCTGCTCAGGAGTGGGTGGCAGGACAAAGTGCCTAACTCTGAAATTCTTAGTAAGACTGAGCATTTATATGTTTCTTCAAACAGCTCAGATAAGAGTAACGGGACATATTGTTCGCATGCTGGATGAGCACATCCCCAAGCAGCTGTTATACGGGAAGCTCAGAACAGATAGTATGCTCATTAGTATGACAGAATCTATAGAGATTCCTTGAAAATGTCTCTGGAAATTTTCAATATTGATGTCACCTCCTGATAGTTTCTTGCACAGAACCATTCCACCTGGCACATTAGCATCACTAAAGGTTCTCAGATCGCAGAGCGAAATTCCATCACAGAGGCTTAGTGCAGGTCCAAAAGGGCAGAAAGCATGAGGACTTCACAACCCACTCCTTACATGAATGCATTGAGTGTGACAAAGTCTGCCATGCCAGGATTTGTATATAAAGCTAAATGAGAACGCATATTGCAGCCCAAGTCTTGCGATGGGCAACTATTACTAGGTTTCACTGCCGGTGTTCCACCTTGACTGGATCAAAAGCATCTGTGATTCCATCAATTGTTCTTCCTACATTTTTATTCATATAATACAGAGTTCTCGCATTATCTAAAAGTTGTCCTTCTATTCCGTAGTTCTAAATATAGTCAAAAGTTTTTCTACTCTGTCAAATGTTCTATTTTGATCAATAAATGTTATGTTTAAGTTCTTATCATAATCCATTATCTTAAGGTAAAAAAGGCATCAGAGTATCATATTCCCTTATGAGATCCAAATTGAACTTTGTTCAGCTGAGGTTCTACAATTGGTCTTATTCTTTGTTGAAATATTTTCACATAGATATTTTCTGTTTTCCTTTTTTCTTCCAAATTGAAACTATTGTACTTGTTATCAATTGTCTTTTTTCTTTCCATGCTTTTGTAAAAATTCTTTCAAGCCACTTCAGTCCTGTCTTCTCACAAGCATTTTTTTAATTACTATTTTCCTCTAAAGAGGTGTCATTAAATATTCCTAAGTAGCATTCATGTAATGATCTTTTGTCCCTATTACTCCATTAAAATCTGCCATTACGACTAGATTGTCCTTCTCTTTGACCTTATTGATAATGTCTGAGAGAAATCTCAACTACCTTTCTCGTTGTTGATGTCATTGCATGAGACATAGACCTGGATCATTGTTGTTGTTTTTCCACTCTCAACTGTTTGTAGGTACATTAATATTTCACTGATGTATTCTGTTTCTACAATGAAATTTGTTTTGTTGGATGTACAAAAAAGCCTAAACCATAATTGACTCTACCTTTTGTATCACCACTGCACCATACCAGTCTACAGTTTCCATGGGTCTTTGATGTTCTGTTTCCTTTTTCTTATATTTCCTATCCCTGGAATTCCTTTTTTTTTTCTCAATAAATTCTATCAGCTCCAGACACCTATTCACAAAGTCCATTAACATTTACCATTGCTAATTTTGTTGCATGTATATTTCATAGTCCTTTAACTTTTCTAGTCCACAATCTGTTGAGATCAGTCCATTTAAGCTCCTTTAATGTTTTTTGGCAATAGTGTACTGCTTATCACTTGCTAGGCCAGTCAGAGCAGTACCAAATCCTTATTCGGCAGCTGTTTTTTTTTTTAAGGCAAACCCTTGCTTTTCCTCATTTTCACCTTCTTTGATGTGAGCTTTGGGAGGCAATAATTCATATACATTTTGAAAAAAAAAAAAAGAATTATGTCGGCTAAAACATGCTTCAAGATAGTTTTAAAAAAACATACTAACAAACATGTCTATTAATAGAAATAAGAAATTAAGCATTGCAGTTTTGTGTAAAATCAATAATGTTATATTTGTGTGAAACTTAACATTGAATGAACAAATAATATTTGATTAGTAAACAAGAAATAAATAATCATTTGTTAAAACAGAATTGTGATTCATGGTGAGTTTAAACACCTACCATGGTCACCTCTGAAATAAAACCATGCATAAGGGATAAAGAATAATGCAAGATTACAAGAAACAGGAACGATTCATTGACCACACTTAGACTTAGAAAGAAGGGTCTGGAAAATACAGTGACAGCATTCGAATCAAATGTAAATATCTAGAATGTTATAACAAGATTGGTAGGAAAATACAAAATATTTACTGGAAAACTAAAAATGATAGATAGTTGTGGAGATATATTGAATTAGTATAACTATGTGTACTTTGTCCACATATGTATGGAAATACAAATCCTTAAATACTTGATAAGGTTATGACACTTGTTCCATTGTCATTTTGTATTTCATGTAACTTTTTTAATGTGGTTCTGAATCATTCCTTTCTTCCTGATTTTAAGTTAAAGTCTGCTAAGAAAATTAGTTTAACATGTTTTGAATTATGTTCTTGAGGGTAAAAGTTGCTTGTATCAGTATATATATTACAGTGGTATCATTTTCTCTTATTTCACTTAACCTTTGATTTATAATATTAATTTGGCCCTGGACCCAGTCCAGTAAGCAGATTTTAACTCTTGTTGATTCATATTATACCACCTACAAAAATAGGCAAGTAATTTATATTTCTTTTGTTGCAGTTGTGTTTTGTTTATACTGTCCATGATTTGTTTTTTGTAATTGCCTCTACTCAAAATCCTTCACAAATTTGTGTTTTCAGCTTCACTCTCACTTCTTTTTTCCCTCATACATATCTCTATTCCTACACCCAATATTGATTGACCTTCTGACATATCAGTAATATGAGAAGATAGCTGATACTTATGTACAGGTACAGGCTTGTTAATAAGGACATAGTTGTGTAGTTAACTTTGTAATAGACCCAACAGTTCTCTTCTTATTTCATTATGCACATTAATTAGTTATTTAAATGACAACATTGATGTTAATGAACATTTCTTAATACGTCAGCATAAAACAACACCATCATACTAAGCCTGTGTTAAAATATGTGCGTCATCAAAACCTTTTTATCTCCCTATGGAGATAAGTCTTCAACAATACACATAGTCCTGTCCTGAGCCATCCGCACTAACTCTGTACACATCTTCTCTGTTTCTTGTATGTTTGTTTCTATCTCTTTCTTCTCAATGTGTGTTTTGGTCTACCTCTATCTTTCTTGCCTTGGTGATTCCAGAACAAATACTGCCTTGTATCAGTTGGTGTCCTTAACCATTTGAACCTAGGACACCAACATTTTGGTGTGTATGTAAATCAAGAGTCGAGTAACAGTAATCCAAGTAGAATAATAATGAATATTTTAGGGTTAATGAATGATTTTTCAAATGCAGATGAAAGTAAATAAAAATTGTTATACCATTTTATTTCAAGTGAGTTGTGGCAATATTAAAGAATGGTAGTAATATTGTTTTCTTTTCAAAACTATTCAACCTACAGCAAAGAAGTTATATAGGTGAGTGAAGTCAAATTGAAGTCATGCAACTAATCATTTCAAGCCCATTTCAATTAGCAAATTGAATAACAAATAACTAAACCACAAGCAAATGAAAAATAGTGGTTAGTTTGCTTCCCTATATCTCTGTTCAGACGCTCAGCAACAATATTGCAACAAGGATATTTGAATTCAACATCCATTTATACATCTGTATGGAAAATTTCAAAGACCTCAGTGTTGGATGAAATTAGTTGTAGCATTAGAACAGCCCCAACTTGATCCAAAAATTGGAAGTTACCAACTGTTTCAGGCATTGCTTGTGAAATTGTTGCAACCTGAATATTCGGGTCTTCTTTTTCATACTAAGTGAGGTAGCTTTGACACTTTCAAACCGATTGTAAATTCTCAGAACTGAGCAAGAATTTATCTCTTGTGTATCAAAAACTTGCCTTGCAGATAAGTTGAAAACCTCCATTTGGCTCGCATACTCAGCTGACATCTTTAGACATGTAATTTAATTGAATTAAGGAATTGCAAGGGAAAAACATCAATATCATTTTAACAATAGAAAAGATTTCAGCATTTTTATAAAAGTTTCTGTACTGAAACCAGATAGTGAAACAAAAAAAGATAGCTCATTTCCAAAGATGGCATCATTTGTGGAAGATGGTGAAGATCTCAGTCTTTGTGACTACAAGGCATCTGGACAAATTCAAAAAGCTGTTGTATGGTTACTTTCCAGAGCTTGATCACATACTGTCAGTTGGATTGTAAATCCCCTCAACAGTCAACTTGTTCTGCTTGGAGAGCCTGAATGATGGACAGACACTTCTTGAACTTGGCTCCAACATGCATGGAATTTCAGAACAAGACAGATTTAATCTCTTTGTATGTCAAAAACTGCAAAAGATTTTAAAATTGTACATATGGAACACCAACATCGATGCTGACTATGCTAATCTGATTGCAACAATTACATCGATTTCAAAGGCAACCAGTCTCCCAGCAATCACTCGCACTACAAATCGCATTTAACTTGCCACTCGAGCTTTGCTAGAGGAGCGGCATAAGATGGCTCGTTCTCCAGACAACCACACAGCCTTCACCACCTTAAGCAAGATCTGCCGCCAAAAACTCAAAGAAGATCTTGAAAACTTTGCCTGCGAACGTCTACTTGAAAGCTGCTGAATATCGGCACATTAAATTAGCTACTCCTAGCCTTGCTGAACACCGCCAAATCATTCCGTGTCTGGAAGCTTACAATGGATCTCGCACAACATCAAAACGGCATGGAATCAATAATGAAAGCATACTATGCCAACCTGTTCAGATCATCATAACCCCCTTCAATTGCCCTACCATCCACTTTATCCCCTCTTCCAGATTTCCCTTCCTGCCCTCAGAAATTCGACATGTCTGGAAAATAACCAGGAGAAGATGGCATCACTGCAGAGGTTATCCGGGCTTGCGGTCTACACCTTTACCAAGCCCTAGCCCAACATTTTACAGATGTTTTCTTAATTCGGAAACACTCTTGCCCAAGAAGGGAGAAAAAGGAGGATCTAGGAAACTATCGTCCAATTACTCTCCTCCCGGTCACTTACAAGCTGTTTACAAAATGCATCCTTGCCAGAGTCCGCACCACTCTCGAAGATCAGCAACCAGTCAAACAAGCAGGCTTTCGGCGTTCATACAGCACAATGGACCATATTTCAACCTGTTGCCTCCTTATTGATGCAGCCCAATAGTTCCAGATGCCCTGGATTTTCACCTTCATCGACTATAAAAAGGCTTTTGATTCGGTAGAACCACATTTTGTCTGGCGTTAACTGTTGGAACAAGGTATAGATTCTGGTTACATCAGAGCTCTCACCAACAGTTATACGAACTGCACTACCACATTTCGTTCCTTCCAACGCCCAATTGTGGTACCAATTCAAAAGAGGGTCCGCCAGGGCATTCCTATTTCACCGAACCTCTTCTCTGCATGTTTAGAATCAGTCATTAGCCGATCAACTGGGACACCTTTGGTATCCTTATTGACCGCAGATGCCTTCGATTTGCCGATGACATAGTGCTCATCACAGAGTGAGCAGCAGAAGCCAACCAAATGATGTAGCTACTCGATGGAGAGGGCAAGAAAGCAGGTCTGGAGATGAATGTCTTGAAGACCAAAGAGTTGCGCAATCACTTCGCCATTTGTGATCTAGTCTTCCTTGGCGAGGTTCGATTAGAGGATGTCAATGAGTACATTTATCTTGGACGTCATCTCAATATAGAGAATAACCTTAACTGACAAGACATCGTCGCACGAGTTGGGCAGACTTTTCGTCTATTAACACTGCCCTGGACAGTTATGATCAAGACCTACAAACCTCTCTCTTCAATTCCACTGTACTTCCTGTGATGTGCTACGGTGTCAAGACGTAGATACTAATAAAATCTAGAGGACAAATTGAGAGTTACCCAGGCCTCCCTTGAGAGATATTTGGTCGGAATCATTCTACGGAACCAAAGTATGCAACTCTCCACAATTCTGACATAAGACGATTGTCCCTGTGAAGGATGTGGTAATCCATGCAGACAAGGTAAAACATAGATGGGCAGGTCACACGTTGCAACGAAACGATGCTCAATGTAGTCTGGTACCCCCGAGGTAAGAAGAGACCTCAGGGAAGACTTCCAATGCATTGGTCAGACTCCCTTGCTGTATGCTGCAACATCCAAAATGCTTCTAGAGGAGCACTTACCATGCACTGGACTTCCGTGGCCCAAAACGGTCCACTTGAGATGAAGTTAGGACCGACCCGCAGCTACGCTGAGGAACGGGTCATCAAGATCATATGGAAGAAGCAAAAGTGCTGAACTTGAAAATAAAGTACAGAAATTGGTTGGACCCCGAAGGCAACATCCAGGTTTCTCTGATATGAATATTGTGTAATCCAAAATAAAATAGCACCATTTTTTCAAAAACCTGAAGTGTAGATATTTAGAATGAAATACCTCAGCACTTCAATCCATTTAATTTGTTTTGTATGTGTGCAATGCTTATTGCAGCATGCTTGGCTTTTTTAAGTCTTTGATTAATTTTTGACTTTGAGAGCAATTTCTTCCCATGTTAAAGAACAATTAGCTATTTTGGGTTAATTTTAAGTTTGGGTGGTGGGGGGTATAAATATCTTAGTTCGAAAGCTGTCATCATCATGTAGCATGTCCTTTGTAGAACGTCTCTCCCATCACAGTCTGTCTAAAAGAAACCCATTGCTTTGCCAAAACTTCAGCCTCTGCAACAGTCATACTCAGACATTCTTGGATATCTTGGTACCATCATCTTCTTGGTCTACCCCTTCCTCTTTTGCCTGGCACCATACCTTCCATCACCATTCTCTCGAAACTGCTGTGTCTCTTGATGTGACTAAAGTATTTGCATTTTCTGGTCATAATGGAATTGATAAACCAGTTCTCCTCTATGCTCAGCTCTTGCCGAATGTCTACATTTGTTTTTTTTCTCTATCCAGGGTATTCTGAGGATCTTTCTGTAACATTTTTACTCAAAGGATTCAATTCTTTGTCTGGAAGTTTTGGTAATCGCCCATGATTCACACCCATAAGCTGCCACAGGAAAAATACAGGCTCTCAAGACTTTTACTTTTATCATTTTGTGGGTGCTCTGCCATAATTTCTTCGAAAGCTGTAAATAATCCATTCCCTGAGCTATCAATATTTCAGTGTGACATACATTCCTTAAAGTTTAAATTGGCAGGATGGGGATGGCGTGGCCTAGTGGTTAAGTGGCACGGCTCACAATCCGAAGGTGCTGGGTTCGATCCCCATCACAGCACTGGCCGTTACCCCGGGGAAGCAAACCCTTAGAAAATGCAGGAGGAAGCAGACCCTTACATAAAATGCATGCTGAAGTCGGATGCACTGGGCCGACAGGCGCAAAATAAAAACACAGTGCAACGCACACCGCCTTGGCGATTCGTAAAATAAGGCGAACGCAAAAAATAAAAAATTGGCAGGATGAGCATGAAAAATGTGAAGGAAGTCACAAAGTACACCCATTTTTGGAGTTACCATAAAATGGTGGCAACCAAATTGAACATGTTTTACAAAGTTGTTGTTGTTTGCATGATGATAAGTCATGTTGAAAATTTGGAAAAATATCATTCTAAAAGGCTAGCGCATCAGAACAACCTGTTGAACTCATTTTTTCAATGATTAGAAGGCCGAAGAATTATTTAGGCAGTGATTATATTCTGAAAATGACGTAGAAATGTAATCTGATGATCATTTGAATGACAAAATGTGTGAACCAGATTATGATGAAGCTAGATTGTGTCTTGTTTTTGGTCCATCAAGGCTCAGACTTTAGTATGACCTTCCATAAATATATTTCAAAAGCTACTTGGATACTAAGCAGGAACATTGAGTTTGTAAATTTGAGATAGAATAACTAAATTTGAGCACATAGATTTATCAGAGAAGCTAGCTTTGCTCATACGTCTGTTTTGTGCGTATTTTACTCAGAGCACAAGTGAGTAAGGTTTTACAGACTGGATGGTTAAGGTTCAAAGGGTTAATGTGTCCTTCCCAGTGCCAGCATCGTCTTCTCACCTCATATTCCACTGATATATATCTTTTCCTTTCCGATAAGGATAGGAGCAAAAAGTAATCATGGTCAGGTGAAACGTACTGATGACAATCACGTCCTCATTCCTGCTCCTGGACAGAGACTGTGCCATAGCAGTCTGACTAGCAAGGCTGAGATCAACATTATAATCCCCATAGTGGTAAGCTTACTGAGAAGCCCTGCATTGCACTACAGCCAGGAGGACCATAGTCTACTTTCTCAAGTAAGCGTCGGTATGTCAGAAGTGTGACCATCTCTTGTTGCAGAAGAAATGTTATCAAGAGTTATCTCAGCTCGGCATGTGTAGCTCCAAACAACAACAACACAAACACATCTTAAAGAGCTCAGAAAGCTGATCTGCATGTAGAACACTACAATTTATATTTTTATACAATTTCTCAACTATGTCTCCATAGTTCCTGAGTAACTTCCACTGTGATTATCTGTCTAAACTGCCAAATACCTTTTCATAGTTGACGAATTCAATATAAAGGGGTGAGTTTCATTTCACACCCGTTTTTCAACACAAACGATGTGTGTATGAGTTAATGATGAGTTACTGTCTTGTCACTATTATCAACAAGTAATCATATTGATGATGACCGTCATGTCACTCCTTAACTTTCTTTCTTTTGTTTTGGTAGTACTTATATAAAGAGTGCAAAAATAATGTAAAAACTAAGGCTATATGCCATAAGATACTGGCATGAATATTGAATGATTATTGATATATGAAGTCATTACAAATTTAAAAAAACATTGTCTTATTACTTACTTTTCTATCCACATGTGCAATTCATAGTCGTGGATAGTTTGTTCCCTTTTTTTGTATGAAGTGCATAATGCCGGTTGTCGTTAGTCAGGGTTGTACAATTTTTGTTATGATAATAATTCATCTGTATGTGTTCTTCCCCATGCGTTGTAGCTAGATATTCTTGTGTTTATAGGTGTGCTGGGGTATAGTTGATCATATTTTGTCTTGATATGTATTCTTCTTCGTACGCAGTCAGACATCAACCTTAATTTTTTCGAAAAAAACAGCGGCCATCCTGAGGCTGTCGACACTGCCATAGAGCTTGTCTAGTGTTGCCACTGGTGATGGCCACATCTGCTCTCTCTGATCCTCGTATGTCGGGCAGTTTTGCAGCAAATGCTCAGCGGTCATTTTACCGGTACCACACTGGCATTCGTCAGTGCCACCTATCTTCAATTTGTTGAATAAGTGGTACCTCAGTCTATTGTGGCCAGTGCGAAGTCTGAAGACCACGACCTGCTCTCTTCTGTTCAACTGGTAATAGGCATCGTTTTTTGTGTAGCCAGTATGTTCGGTTTCCCATTTGGTCATGTATCTAGCTCTAATAAACCGTGATATGTATTCAACACAAGGGGTAGTTCTAACCATGTATCTAATGTCATCATTTGGGGCCAAAGATGCAGTACAGTGAATGAGCTGACAGCAGTCAGAAACTCATTGCTGGCTGCTTGAATCAGGATCATCAAACCACAGCTGACAAGGACGGCGTATCGCCAGTGGAAACAGACTGTACTAGAGGTGCCTGGGTAAGAGAATAGTAACCGCAGACAGAAGGCAAACCCGGTCCCAACAATGAAGTGATGTAACTGTGTTTGGCCAAAAATCGTAGGTATCAGTCTCGCTGTAAACTATGATACATCATCACAACGAACTCCAAAGAGTATTTCTTATTTGATCTCTTCTGAAAACACCAATGGGGACTTTTTGTATTCACAATTTGTAATTTCATCTCTTGCACCTTAGATAAGAACCAAGTTTGATATTGATAGTACAGAGTTGGTATAAATGTTCTGTTTATCAGTTGTTGTTTAATTACTAAGCTGATGTTTGTATGTTTAAGCAGTGATGACAGTAGATGCTTTTTGATATCCAGTTTCAATTTTTCTATAAAGCTTTGCATCTTCCATAAATATACTTTCTAAGTATTTAAACTGTTGGTCTGCTTAGTTTCATATTTCAAAAATTTAGTAGACCTGGTGTTTTGCTAATCTTCATAATTTTTGGCTTCGATTTTCTAAATCTTCATATATTTCACAAGCTGTGACAAGTGCATTCGTATGATTTTACAGTCCATCTTTGTCCTCATACATTATGCTTTTGTCATCTGCAAAAAGTAGTTCATGTGTTAAGTTTGGTTTTTTTGCTTCTATTGTTGATTCCACTTCTGGTAATGTAATTTGGTTGGCTTCTGTTGTTATTATGTTCAAGTAAATGTTGAACAGCAATGATAAAAGCAAACATCCCTGTCACACTACATCATTATTGTTTGGTCCAAATTCGATATTAGGAAATATTTGTTTAGTCAAAGAATGGTAGGTGCTTGGAATGCATTGCCACAGGAAATAGTGGGGATATGGTCAGTTAATGCATTCAAGAATAGATTGGATGCACATAGTTATTTTTAGATCAAGTGGAGTAGAAGTAACTTGATTTATACAGACTCTGCAGTCTTCTAAACCAGTATAAATAGGTTTGCTCAATCTTTTAAAAGACATAGCACGAGGTGTGTTCAAATGAAACCGGACAGTGGATTTATCGGCGTCAAATCTTTGTCCCTTCATAAATTTGTTTAAAGAATCCAAACAAATAGAAGTCACAAGGAGTCATATCAGAGCTATAGGATGGGTGTGGCAGTACTTCCCACCTTTTCTGTGCTAACACTTTCTGAACAATGTTCGCGACATGTGGACGAGCCTTGTCGTGAAACAGAATCACACCACGTCAAAGCATTCTGGGTTGTTTATTCTTGATTGTTGTATGCAGCTTGTCTAGAGACATTGTAGCGGATAGTATTGATGTTCACACCAGGCTCTGTAGGGTCTACCAACAAATGTCCCCTGTGGTCAAAAAACGCTGTCAGCATAACCTTACCAGTGTGTGACTTGAATTTTTTTGGTTTTGATGATCCGGGATGTTTTCATTGCATGCTAGCAGTTTTGCTGCTCGGCTCAAAGTGGTGACACCATGATTCATCACCTGCCACTATGCGCAAAAGAAACAAATCACACTCCTCTTCATATCACAGCAAGTGATTCAAATTCCATCTTATGTATTCTTCCTTATGGTGGTTGGTCAACAACCGAGGTACCCATTGTGAACAGACCTTCCGATACTTCAGTTTCTTGCTAATCACCATTTGAACTGTCCCTAGTGACATAGCGAATTCCTCTGCTAGATAACCTTTTAAGCTGCAGCGATGGTCCACCCAAATTGCTACTTCAATTTTAGCAATTGTATCTTTTGACGCAATAATATGTCTTACCTGGTTTCGGAAAATCATTTGTTAACTCACGTCCTTCTGTATACATTGTTGTCCAGTTCTTCACTGTTGTCTTTGACACACTTTTGTCACCATACACTGCCTGCATTCTGCGATGAATGTCAACTGGTCAGCATCCTTCAGCTGTTAGATACCAAATCACTGCTCGCTGATCAACTCTGGACAGATTCTGTATCACACACACCATGTTTTCAACAGTCTGATGAGGAATCTATTAGTCGTAGGATAATGGATTTTTGCAAACTTGACAGTTGGTATGTGCTGTTTCTGTTTACACCAGAAGTGAAGTCATCATGTGCATCATACGTATATTCACGTGGTACAGTTAGGTCCTGTTTCATTTGAACATGCCTCGTATAATATAAAACACTTCAATTTCTTTGGTGAGATGTCTGGAACATTTCAAAATAAACAGAGAAAACAGATATATTGATAGCATACACTTTGCTAGAAGAAATGCATATCATTGTTGGTAACTCTGAACTAATGATCTAAACCAGTGGTCTATGAAATAGCCCCACAGCATGTTATCACACATGTTACTATTATATAAGAAAGTTCAAAATTGAGAGCCATAAAAGTAATTTTTCAGTTAACACTACATTCCAACAATTCTCTAACATTTTATTTATATCACACCATACTACCTAGGTAGCCTAATGGTTAATGTCTAGGTTTGGTCCCCAGTTGGAATGGGTTTTGCTTTCCAAAAAATAAAAGTGGGTGCCAGAACAATCTGGGAAGTAAAGGCGGCCAGTGTGATGCTGACCACATCGCCCCTAGTATGTCGTTGGTCAAGATAGTATGGGCCAAATACTATATTCCCAATATACCACACAGGCATGTAAATTAGATTTATATTACCTGTGCTGTGCATAGATATGAACAAGCAACAAACGACACAGGAATTTTAGTTTTTTTAAACAGGTCAGTTATTCCTGTAAAGCAACCAGTGGCACTCTGAGAGACATAATATGAAATGAAGAGATGTTTGAACACACAATGAGCATTTGTTTAAAACTGTCGTTGAGATTGTTGTCACGAAGGTCACAGGAAGATAACAATGCAGACCTAAGCTTGCATTTCAGGTTTTTTTGTTTTGTTAGGGAGAACAGGGAAGTGCACTTAACTCACGATTATTATAATTCTTGTTCAAAGTTACCAGCCCAAAAACCAATGGTATTCTTCAATTTCCAGCGGTACATGTACAGTTAAGTGTTCACTCTCACAAACATTAGGCTGCTGATGGACTTAACCTTACCAGACCTAAGGCCCTGAACCCAACTGTCCCCCATTCCTGGGTTTCCAGAGCATTAAAGAGAAAAAACCAACTTGATATTGAAAAATGTTAGTTACATGCAAACAAGTGGTTAGAATAAGATGTAACTTGGAGAAATTGTAGAAAATAGGTTTACCTTTCATCTAGCGTCAATATTCCACCTTTGTGTGCCAATCCACCCAGCAAAAGGCAAAGAATCTGTCTCGAGTCATAAAACATTTCGAAATCCGGGAGTAAACACAACAAAGAGCCCTCATTTGTCCAATAATCCTGATAGCTGGGCTTTATACATGAGTATTCCATATAGATCCTCAGTCCAAGAAAAGCCTTTATCTCATCACTCGAGCTCTCACTGTCTGTTTCACTTGAACAGAGTCTGAATCACCCAAATTATTGATCACCTGTTGGACTGTCATAAGCCTAGACTTAATTTGCTTTCCTGTTGAAGTGCTTGGTTCATCAGCCGTTCATTTCATTGTCAATTTTCCGAATTTGTTCACGTTAAACCCCACAAAATCAATTCAAACATGGGGGCAGACATTTGCAATGACTAATCACGAGGATTGACGATGATTGGTTGGTTATTTTTAGATTCTGACGCATTTTATGACGTACTATCCAAAGTACCGAAAATTAGGTACAGCGGTTTAGCGGCAGTTAAGGAAATTACCTAAAAATGGGTACAGCGGTCTGATAGGGTTAATGCCATAAAATATAAAAGCTATATTTTAAAAAAAAAAGAATAGTTTCTGCCATTTAATTTTCAATTGCTTTTTGTGGAACATTGGCCTTTTTTCATCTTGTCCTGACCACTCCAGTTTCCTCCATGCACTTTGCATTCTCATTATTCTTTAGCTGAAAGTGACAGAGGCACTTCTTAATTTGTTTTTTAATTCACAGCAGATACCAAAGAAACTATTTTAAAATATATCTTGTCTTGTCCACTTGTGCTTTGAGGAGCCGTAGATTTCTGTCTAGGGCCAGACACGTCGCTGAAGTAGTCATCATACCATGATGATTTAGAATATCTGCCACATTTTCTATTCATCTAGTTTTCGGTCAGCCACGGTTACAAAAATCTGATCGCTGTGCGGTATAGACGCACAGGGGTAATTGGTTAGGTTGCATTCTCATTAGGTGGCCGAACCACTTGATTATCTGTTCATCAATATATTCAGTGCAGGGTATTGCTTCAGCTATTTTCCCATATCTTCATTGCATATTGTCTCTCCTAGTTACGTTGATAGTTTTCCGGAGGCATCTCATCTCATGTGTCATGATTTTTCTCTCTAGAGATTTTGTTAAAGTCCACATTTGACACTGGTAACAGAGATTTGGCGTGAATATATTGTTGATCAGCATTCTTTTTTGTGGACATGTTTATTTTAGGGTGATTCAATAATGGTGACAGCTGGTATGCCATTGGATTTGCTTTTTGGCACCTGTTCTCAATTTTTCTGTCTAGACCTCTATCATGTGTGAAAACACTGCCCAAGTACTTGGACTTCTGCACTTGTTTAATCTTGGTCCCATTTACCTACCATAATGTCATGTTTTCAGGCGATCTGCTTATCTGCATAGTTTCTGTTTTGGATGTGGTAATTCTCATACTGTATCTTTGTCACACAGTTGAGCAGAGTCAGATGTTGCTGCAGATTATTTTCACTTTTGCAAAGTAGGCATTGATCATCTGCAAAAAGGAGTTCATTTAACTGATCAGTCTCTGTCCTTTCTTTCTCTCCACGTCTTGGCAAATGCTCCCATTGACCTCCAGCGTTATTCATATATGTGTTGATGACAACACGCACAATTGTCTCACCCCGGTTATTATCTCCATTGTTTCAGTCAAGGCATTGGTTGTTCCTTCTATACTTTGACACCTTTGGTAAAGTGTTATAATATTCAATAACAGCTAACCCTGTACTCTAATATTTAAATTTAAATATAAAGGATTTTAAATAGCACATTTATTTCAGAGACGGCATTTCTAGTAACTTAATTGTATCATTTTCAGAAATTGTATCATAGTCTGTTGTACATTTAGCTTCAGAACTGTTTTTGACACCGACATTTTACAAATCAAAATATCATTTGTACATTTCAGTTACAGAAATCACATCATCACACAATTGATTACAAAGTGGTGGTCCAAGAATGCAGAAAAAAAAATTCAATTTACATTTCTGACATGAGGATATAGCCTCTAAAAAATTGTATTTTTATGCTAGATTATTATTTATTTTTTTTATTTGAATCTTTTGTATTTTTGCTACTATGTAAAAGTAAATTGCATTAGCATTTTTGTTTATCTATGTTTGTTTTTCAATTTCTCATTCAATTGTTTACAGAGATCTTCCTAATGTTAAGTATCAAGAAAAGTTTCAGTAATTATTTGTTGACATGATCAGTAAATTTGTCAGTACTTAAGTTGTAGACAGCAACAAATCTTCAAGTTATTATGTTTCATACACAATTTGCTAAACAAAATTGAAGTGTAAAATAATGATTTGTTAATGTTATGATTTTACTTATTTAACAACCATAATTGTAAGAGAGGCAAGTCAGTAAATAGGTCACAAATACAATTTTTTTTTTTTTTATAAATGAGGTAAGAATTTGAAAAACATTTATTGTTGCACTTACATTGTTCCATATTTCTCAACATAATTACAACCAAGGTAGGATTATGCTGTAGGATAAACCATGTGAAAACCCTATTGCAGTTGCTACACTGTCTATCATTCCTTGCTTGTCAGCTCGAATCAACTCCCCCAGCCGCCACATAGCTATGTTGCCATCTAAACTTGATGACCAGGTCGGAATACATCAGCAATTTTGTAGCATTTAATTAATCATTATTCGCCCCAATTATTTACGTGACAAACACAAAGGAAGCATTTCCTTTTGAATCTTCTTCCCTCTTTCCCCCCTCCCCCCGCCCCCATCACAACAGCACTCTGTTCTTTGATAGAACATTGTGTGCACGGATGCCATTTTGTATATAAACTGTGCACACGACACCTAGCGTCCGCTGCGTACAGTAATCACAAAGCTGGATGTTGTTGCTCTCTGACACATTCAAAAACTAACAACTACATTTTTCAGCAATCCCATATCAGTTTGTGATATACTGATGCTATTAACAGTTGTGTTAGTTGTCATCTATTTCTTCCTATCCATATATTGGATCATATAATAAGGTTTGAAATCATTTGTTTGTTATTATTGTTTTTTTTAATAATTTTTTTATTAAAATAATGATATTCCTAATTCTTTTTTAAAATAAAAATGTTGTTTATATGTGAAATTATTGTTTAGAGTTCATTTAGAAGCATTTCGGCAATATATAGGCATTATGACTTACAGGCTCTAATTTTCTCACTTTGGAAATAACAGGGACAACATATTTTGGTTTGTTATGTGCCACCGTTTTTCTACTTCAGAATGACTTCTGGCTAAAGTCTTCAATTGATTCATCATTACACATTAGTTTCTTGTACTTTGCAATATTTCTGCTCTACTGGTATTTCCACCCCATTCATTTAACTATACAGCCTGTATTTTTCTTTTTTCTAAATAGTAAGAGTGGAATGCTGTAAGCATTATCACTGTCTTTTTTAGTTTCTGTTTCTTTCATACGGATTAGGTTCTGTGAGTTACTATTTTATTGTTTCCATACCACTATTATTTATATTTGACTATGGCTAATATACTGATTAAATTCTAGTGCCAGTATTCTCTTTTTATTATGTGTTGCAATTGTCTTTAACTTCTAAACAGTAATGCATCAATACGCAGCATTTAAATTTATTTTGTTAAACTCTTAGGCTTCTACAAATTGTTATGTTTAGATTTATAAAGTCAGTTTTGTCATTTATATCATGTTATCTCTTTATTATTGCTTCCATTTTCTGTAATCAATGTACCCAGGTGTTTGTAATGTACTTATTTGCTCATTAGTTCCCACATTTTTTTTCTTTTATGATTTTGCTTGCGCACATTTTTTCTTCTTTTAAAAATAGTTTAATCTTCATTATCTTTTTCATCCTTATTTATTTCTGCCATATTTCAAATATATGACATACTGCAATAAAACTGAACAGCAATGATAACTTAAATACAAATGTTGTTTTACATGAGACTAGTAGCAGATCTTGGCCAATATTTCCACCTAAAATGGCCTCTATGAAAGACTAGACAAACAAGAACAACACAGACTTCAAACATTAAGCAAATATATGTGTTAGTAGTTCAAGTTTCATCTCACATCAGGTCAGCTGCAATGTATCAATATGTCTCTGGCCTTGATGATGCAGTCTGACCTTTCCTTGATGATGCAGTCTGACCTTTCCTTCCAATATTGTTTTCAGCAATGCGTTATGTCCTTTATTGCGACCAAAACATCTTAACTATCGGACTCTGATTGTGCTCATTGATTCTCTTTGTACCCCAAATTTATCCAAGCATTGTTTATTTGTTTGCTTTTCTTTCCTTTTGCCTAATAATAGCTGTCCATCGTTGTCGATGAGGACCGCCGACATCATCCTTGTCACAGATTTCCCTGTTGGGTGTGGGTGCGCATGTGGCTGAACAGGCCAATGCGAGCACGAAAACATCTGCTACATATCGGGCACACGAGGTTTGTAGAAGGGGATGGTGTTCCCTCTGCTCTTAATTTCCGCGTCTCGCGTCTGCTCTGGGCTTTCACAACACGGTCGTCTTCACCGGCAGCTACACCCGATTTGACTGCGCTTCTCCAGTCAGATCTGTTTTGCGCAAGACATTCCCAGGTGTCAATGTCTATCTGGCAACTTTTTAGTGAGTCCTTCAGACCGTCTTTAAAACGTTTCTTTGGGCGCCCTCTCTCGCGCCATCCCTCTCTCAGCTCGCCGTAGAGAAGCTTCTTTGGGAGCCGCTCGTCTGACATACGGACAAGGTGTCCGGCCCATCCTAGTCGTGCTTTTTCTAGCAGTGCATGGATGCTGGGCATGTTAGCCCTCGAGAGAACCTCGATGTCAGTGACACGATTTTGCCAGCGGATGTGGAATATTCGCCTCAGGCAACCTGTGTGGAAGTGGTTTAACCTCCTTGCATGTCCAGAGTATACAGTCCAGCTTTCGCAAGCGTATAGAAGGGTTGGAATGATGGTTGCACGGTAGACTTTGAGTTTGGTCTTGACGCTGATGCCACGACGTGCCCAGACCATCGAGCGCATTCTACCAAAGGCTGTGCTGGCCTTTGCTATTCTGCTTGCCACCTCATCGTCTAGGCTGACAGATCTCGACAGCGTGCTGCCCAGATATGTGAATTTGTCTACGGCATTCAACGTCTGCCCGCTGACTGTAGTCTCTGGTTTTGTGTACGGCATGCCTGGTGCTGGTTGGTACATGACCTGTTTTTTTGGCATTAATGGTCAGGCCAAAATGTTCGTATGTGGCAGAGAACTGGTCCATTCCAACCTGCATGTTCAGTTCTGAGTTGCTCATTAGAGCGCAGTCGTCAGCAAATACAAGTTCCCTGATTATGTCGCCAGCCACTTTGGTTTTGGCCTTCATTCTTCTGGAATTGAGTAACTTGCCATCTGTGCGGTACTTTATGGGTATTCCAAGCTCCAATGATCTGAAGGCGTCTGTCATCGTGGCCGCGAACATCATGCTGAACAAAGTCGGGGCGAGTACACATCCTTGTTTCACTCCGTTTGATACTAGAAACGTTTTAGAGATTGCACCGCTGTCCAGTACACGAGCACACATGCCTTCATGTAGCTGTTTCACCATTGTTATGAACTTGTTGGGGCAGCCAAACTTAGGCATTATCATCCACAGCCCTCCTCTGTTTACTGTATCAAATGCCTTTGTCAAATCAATAAATGTGGTGTACAAGGCCTGATTTTGTTCTCGACACTTCTCTTGTACTTGGCGAGCGGCAAAAATCATGTCCACTGTTCCTCTTCCGGCTCTGAATCCACATTGGCTTTCTGGGAGGTGGTGGCTTTGTTCAAGGTGTTTGTTGAGCCTGTTTAGCAGTAAGCGCGCTAGGATCTTGCCTGCTACGGAGAGTAGCGATATTCCACGATGATTGTCGCATTCCTGACGGTTGCCTTTTCTTTTGTACAGGTGAACGATTGAGGCGTCCTTTAGCTCCTGCGAAATTTTGTCTTCAGCCCACATGTGACAGAAGAGTTCAGTGATCCTTCTGGTGAGGGATGGGCCAGCTGTCTTATATACCTCTGCTGGTATTGCATCAGCTCCTGGAGCTTTTCCTATAGATAGTGAACTGATTGCCCTGTCGACTTCCTCCTCAGTAATGACTTCATCCAACGCCAGGTTCAGTTCCACCTGCGGCATTCGCCGGATTGCCTCTTCATTTATGGACAATGGGTGGTTTAGTATTTTGCAGAAGTGGTTTGCCCATCTGTCTAGAATCTGAGCCTTATCTGTTAGCAGTACCCCAACCGCACTGCGAACTGGAGTATTACTAGAGGGCTGCGGGCCGTAGAGAGCTTTCAGTGCCTTGTAAAACCGTTTGGTGTCATGGCGCTCAGCGAACATCTCAATTTCGTCAGCTCTTTTGCTGAGCCAGGAGTCTTGCATCTCTCTAAGCCTGGTCTGGACAGCTTTGCGAGCAGTATTGAAGGCAGCTTTTGCTGCCGGAGATGGTGTGTCTCTCTGGTATTCCCTGTGCGCTTCATGTTTTTCCTCGAGAAGGCCCTGTATTTCTAGATCGTTCTCATCAAACCAGTCCTTATGCTTGCGCGTGAGTGGGCCAATGTGTTTAATAGCTGTATTGTAGAGTGTGTTTCTCAATGATGCCCAGTTCTCTTCGATGTCGTTCTTTTCAAAACGAAGCTCAGACAGTCTACCCTCAAGCTCTTCCTGGAAGCCTCCTCTCGTGGGTTCGTATTTCAGCTGAGAGACATTTAGCCTCCTCGATGGTTTCTTTCCCTGGGGGCGCATTTTGGGCTGGATCTTGAAGTTTAGCTTGGCAATGACAAGTCGATGGTCGGTCCAACATTCTGCACCACACATGCTCTTCGTTACCACAGCATCCGCTCGATCCCTACGTCTGATGATAATGTAGTCAATGAGGTGCCAGTGGCGGGACCTTGGGTGCATCCATGTGGTTCTATTTCGGACAGGTAGTCGGAAAGCTGTGTTTGTAATGAGTAGTTCATTTGCGGCACATGTCCTCAGAAGGAGCAGTCCGTTACTATTGCATTTTCCGATACCATGTCTGCCAATGGCCCCCTCCCAGGCTGTATGGTCTGTGCCAACCCTAGCGTTAAAATCACCGAGGATGACCAGTTTGTCAGATTTGGGGACTGCAGCGATGAGCGCCTCAAGGTCCTCATAGAACTTATCTTTTGTTTCCTGAGGATTTGTCATTGTGGGTGTGTATGCACTGATGAGTGTTGCATGGCGCCCTCCTATTAGGGGGAGATGCAGTGTAATCAGGCGGTCATTAATTCCTCTGGGCACGCTTGTGAGCTTGTCGACCATGTTGGTCTTGATGGCAAAGCCAACTCCAGCTTCACGGCGTTCTTCATTGCTGCGGCCGCTCCAGAAGAAAGTATAACCAGCTCCTTCTTCTGTGATCTGCCAGTCCTGTCTCGCTCAGGGCAGCTATGCAGATGTTGTATCTAGCCAGTTCCCTGGCGATCAGTGCTGTCCGTCGTTCGGGTCTGTTTGCTTTGGTGTTGTCCAGTAGCGTGCGGACATTCCATGTTGCAACCGTGATGGGTAGTTTTCGTGATCGTTTTCTGCCTGTTCCGCCGCTCCAGTTTGGGGGCCCTGCCAGTTGTGAGCTGCTAGTCAGGGTGTGATCTGTAGGGTGATGTCGTGAGTTGCGCAATGTGTTTATAGTGAGGGAGATGTGCACAGGATCTTCCTCACTCTCTCGTCCGGACTCAACATGTTCTAGAGGCAAGACATTGTCAAGACTTCTAGTGAATGGTTCGGATGCAGACAGTATGGTGTCAGCATGTGCCTCATTTTCTCGGTAGCCCTTCCCTTCTCTTTTATCGCTGGGGTGGAGCTTTTGCCTAGTATACAACTAATTCTCTCCTGCATAATTTTGAGCAGTATCTTAATTGTGGGGCTCATCAGACTTGTTATTCTAAAAATCTGGATATTCTTTTGCCTTGTTTTGGGGTAGTGTTATAAAGACTGACGTAATCAGTTCTAGAGAGTATTTTAAACCCGATAATGGTCAAAGGTGAACCTCTGGAAAGTGTAGCTATTCAAATATCTGGGAGCAAAAATGAATATGGAGGGGTCTAGAGCAGAGATACAGTCAACAACAGGGATGGCCATGATTGTCCTGACCAGACGAATAATCTGGAAAGACAAGAACATTAGCCTTAAATCGAAGCTGACTGTAATGTTTACAATGGTCACCTCAGTATACCTTTACGCGTGTGAGATTTGGACTGCCCTAGAACGTAAAATTGCAGCAATGGAAATGAGATGCGTTCAAAGAATTCTTGGCATTTCATATTTGGATCGCGTTACAAATGAGTGTTCTTGAAACTGTTAGGAAGGAGTAAGGTCAATATATAAACCTATTGACTATAGTTAAAAACACTAAAATTTACATGATGTGATGATATTCAAGCTGATAACAAGCAGGAGTTGAGGCCAGTGCTCAAGTTTATCACTAGCTATGTATACAGATATGGCACAGCGCAGAGTGGCCAGAAGCATGGAAGAAATCAATTTATATTCCCCTCCCCCAAAAAGGCAATCTAAAGCTGTGCACAAACTACCAAACTATCGTGCTAATAGGCCACTCTATCAAGATACTCTTGCGGATCCTATTAAGAAGGCTAGAGAAAAGATTTGAATCTGAAATACACGTGGTCCAAGCAGGTTTTAGAAAAGACAGAGGGACCAGGAACCACATATTCAATATGAGGAATATCTACGAAAAATATAGAGTTTACTGTAGACCTGTACACATGTTTCATTGGTTACACCAAGGCCTTTGATATGGTAAAACATCAAAATCTCTGGGGTTACCTGTGCACATTATATATCTCATTGAAACATTATACCAAGATCAACAAGCCGCTGTCCGAGTATCTGGGCAAACATCAGATTGGTTCGCAGAATAAAAGGGAGTAAGACAGGGATGTATCCTCTCACCTTATCTATATAACATCTATGCGGAATGTATAATGAAAAATGTTAGAGAACATTATTATATTACAATGTTAGAGAATGTTAGACAGTTTTGATACATTTACAACTGGCGGGTATGAGATTCCAGAGTTACGATACGCAGACGACACAGTGATACTATCAAGAAGTGCAGAAGGGCTAGAGCAGCTAATTTCAGCTGTAAATGGACACAGTACAGATCAAAACCTGTTTAGAAACATAAATAAAACAAAGATAATGACCACAGACAAAACACAATGTTAACATAAATTTAATGTCAACATAAATTTACAGTAGATGGTGAGGTAATAGATCAGGTCACTCATTTTGAATATCTGTGCTCCAGAATTGATAAGAATGGCGACTGCTCGAAAGAAATCAGAAGAGGAATAGCCAAGGCAATGCAGAGACTTAACAGCCTGAAGAAATTATGGCAGAGCACCAACAAAATGACAAAAGTAAGTCTTGAGAGCCTGTGTTTTTCCTGTGGCAGCTTATGACTGTGAATCATGGACGATTACCAAAACTTCTAGATAAAGAATCAAATCCTATAAGTCAAAATGTTACAAAAAGATCCTCAGAATACCCTAGATGGAGAAAAAGACAAATGTAGATATTCAACAAGAGTTGAGCATAGAGGAGAACCGGTTTATCAATTCCATTATGGTCAGAAAATGTAAATACTTTGGTCACATCAAGAGACAACGGTCTTGAGAGAACAGTGATGGAAGGTATGGTGCCAGGCAAAAGAGGCATGGGTAGACCAAGAAGATGATGGTACCAAGATATCCAGGTGTGACTGTGGCAGAGGCTGGAGTTTTGGCAAGGGAAAGAGTTTTTTTTTCACACAGACTGTGATGGCAGCGACGTTCTATAATGGACATGCTTCAAGATGATGTTGTAAATCTTGATAAGTAAAGAAACAAATGTGATCTAAGAGGCTAGTCATTAAACAGTCGCCTCCAGAATTGCTAAGACAAATATATCATTGTGGCTACTTTGTTGATTGACTCACCGTGGAGTTTCCATTTGTTTTTTTGTATATAGAGTGTCTGCTACTGTCCAATGGTATTTGTTTATCGCAGACACAAGCATTGTGACTTATGTGTGTGTGTGGTCTATGGTTGATGTTAAAAAAATTAGGAAGTCTAAATTTGTCTGGCTTGTTTTATATTCAATAGTTACAATAGATTGGTGTGAGATAGGCTTGGTTAATGGTACCTTTTTTGGAGTGTCTTTTTGACAGAATAATCTTGTCTTTCTAGCAGCAGGATGCAAGTTACTACTTTGTCCTCTTCTAAGCCTTCAGTATTTTCAATGCTACTTTTTCCTATGTGAATTTCTTGTACCAGAAAACCAATTATTCATGACTTGTTTATGCAAGTTGTGTCCAGATCATCCCATATAGACGGGCAGTGGAAGATCTAAAGATTGCCTTGAAATATATGCATTTTGATGTCAATGCAGCCACATGTATTAAATTGTGTTAAATATTAAGTTGTAGACTTGCCATAACTGTCTTTATGCCATTTGTAACTGCTGTTTACATTATTGTTTTCATTTTTGCATTTTAGGGCACATGCTTTCTAACTTTTGAGCCTAATAATGGTAATAACACTCTTAGAGGGTACATCCTCAGTCCATTATGTAAAGATAACCGAAACACAGTATGCAGATATAATCTAAATTTTTGTATATGGCATTTTTTCAATTTCTATACATGTTCATTTTTTATTTAGTATTATCTTTACTTTTCATTACACATAGCCCATATACATTCATAATTGTGAATTTCTTTAAATTTTTTTTCTTCTGTCAAAGCTAAGTCAAGTTACTTATTTCCCTCATGAGTATTACCTGTTTACTTTTAACATTTATGTAAAGCATTTGCATGTAGTTTACATCTTTACTTAGTACTTCAGTATAGTCAAACTAAATAAATAATATCTGACACAGAATTTAGCTTCATTAACCTTGACTTGTATTCAGAACTTGAATAGTTTCATCCATCTGTCTATCTAACTAGGTTACATGAGAACATGTCACAAATTTTCACTTGGATGTGCACCTATTTATTACAAATTTGTGTAAATGTTTGTTTGATTACATGTTATGTTTGGACCTACTGATTGCTGTTTTATTTTTCTACACTCCCAATGCCTTTTTCAGTAGTCAAAAGACGTGGAAATCACTTGGGGCTAGGTCTGGTGAGTACGGTGGATATGGTAGATACTGGTTGCAGCCGTTGCATGTGCAGTATGGGGAAGAAAATTTGTCATGTTGCTAAAGGACACCTTTACTCAGAAATCCATGTCATTTGGATTTGATTGTGGGTCGAAATTATTCCTGCAAAGATCTATATTTGTGGCACTGGTGACAGTATTCCCCCTGGGCATGTAGTGCTCTAAAATAACACCTCCTTCATCCCAAAAAAAGAGTCAGCATAACCTTCCTTGCAGATTGCTGCATGCAAAACTTCTTCGGTTTCTGTGAAGACTACATGGCGTCATTCCTTGTCCGCTCTCTTCCTTTCAGGCTCATGGTAATGAACCCAGGTTTAATCTCCAGTAACAATTATTGCTAGAAAACCATCACCTTCTGCTTCAAAACGCTGCGTTGTTGGTTTCCATTCTGGAGTCATCTGCCATAGCACCCACATTGCAGACACTTTGTGGTACTGTAGCACATCATAAATGATGGGATGTTCTGAACCTTGATATTGCATTATCTCTTCCTTGACTGATGTCCAGATGTGCTGCAATTTTATTAATTCAATAGATTATTTTCATTCATAGTCAATATGAGATTTTGTCTTTACTATGCGGTCAACGGCTGCAATTTACTCTGGTGTCACTACTCGGTGTGCCTGACCCGGTCATGAACAGTCTGTCACAGAACTTAACGCTTTTTTGGGAACTTCCTACTGCACTCATACACAACCGTACTGGACCTTCTTTCACCGTTGAATTCCTATAGGTTTCACCCTTTTGCTGCTCAAAAAATGGATAACAGAACGCTGCTCCTCTTTGGTGCATGTAAATAATGTGGCGGTCATTTTTTAACTGCAATTATGACATCATGTTGTTCACTTACACTGTGATGGCACGTGCAGAACACTCTTGATATCCTTAGCAACCATATTAACAAGCTATAATACGAAGGCATGGTTTTTCTCATTTCTATCCTACATTTAAAGTTTTAATTTGAAGCCCCCTCATACTTTAAAGTTACTGTATCTAAGAAAATATATGTGTTATAAATAAATGCATAACATTAAATAAGCTGTATGTAACAGTGCAAACTGACTTGTGGTAAAGAATTATTCATTTTTATTCAGAAGTGATAATCACAAGTACAGTAGATAAAAAGTAACATTTGATTTGTGCCATATTATCCCAGGATGGCTAGATTACAGTGCACAATTTGAATTTTAAAAGTTAATAAACAAATAAATTAGAAGTTACTACATTGTCTATTTGAAATAGGCTATTCAATAAGTTGACCTAGAGAATTTTGTAATATGAAACAATTTTTTTCTATGAAAGTTTTTATATTATTCTTTTGATATTATTATGCATTTTGTACTCACATTTCCCAGCATATTTATCTTATCATGTTGAACTTTTATTGAATGTGTGTAATCTAGAATGTATCATAATGTAAATTGGCCATAATGTAAACATTGCTTAATGCAGTACTCAAAGACCTCATGTAAAAATGTACAAACTATGAAAAGTAAAGGTTATTGGGTAAAATTTGTGTTATTCTCTTCTCTAACAGCTCAATATTTCTCTTGTTAGCTAGCCTATACTCTTACCTAGACTGTTAAGAAGTTTACTTACACAATTGAATAATACATTTATGTAGAGGCATGTCATTATTTGAATTTTGTAAGTTCCAGCTATTAGACATTTCTTAATATAACTGGACAAGGTGTTAAAATAAAATTGCATAGATTTTATGCATAACAGTAGAGCTATAGAGAATCACCGAAGATGTGGAACAAATACATTAATGACAACTCAAACAACGAAAGACTAAAAATCCTTCAATTAAATTTGTCAGCAGTGTTTATCTACCTGTCTGTTTCTGAAATAAGACTTGCAGGTTAAATTTTTTTATAACTATTGAGACTGTTCCATCAGTTGCAACATAAAGTATTCTGTCTTGCATTTAAGTGCCTTTTTCACTTACAAGTCCACCTTACTCAGAGACAATTCAAAAAATATATATGGCCAATCAAAAAAGGAATACATGTGGAAACTTTGAGACAGCGAGTTGTAAACAAAGAATGTTCGTTTGTGAGCAATCAGAAAGAAGTACATATATTTATCTTCACTCTGAAACCATATATAACAAACAGAAAAGAAAGTGAAGTAATAGGAATACTAAAATTCAAATATTGGACCTCCAGGTGGTGGAATCGCCTTGTCATGTGGGAGAGATGAGTACCAATGTTTACTGTCTGTCTGCGACACGAGCATTTAAGACCGGAATGGTTTGTGCTTGAAGATAGGAAAGTTATAACTAACGTAATTGAGTCAATAAATATGTCTGGATCAATCTCAGCCCATTCCATATTCAGAATGATGAAAACATTGGCCAGTTGTGACTTTTTAAAATGATTGTTTTATTTGGGGGGTCTCGCTGGTCTAATCTCTCTTGTGACAAGATACTTCCGTCACCTGGAGGCATGGTATTCAAATTCTGGGCTGCCTATTATTTCATTCTCTTTTCTGCAAAATGTATGTAGTTTTCAGTAAGCATTGTTAATACAAACCACCAGTATCACAGAAAGCAAGCCCACATTTTAACTGCTCATCAATAGTTCGTTCTATCACTGATATGTGAAAGCCACTGAACAATTCTTTCTAAAATATGAACATCTCTAATTTTAGTCAACCCAAAAAAAAAAACCCTAACACATGTGAAGCCCTTGGAAAATGCTTCAAACAATATGGTAGGACTTGATTAGAAAATATATTTTGTCAAGGAAAGTCATCTGTTTGCCATAGTTGCTATAAGCCGTTTCACAATGGTTGCCGCCGATTGCACTCTAATATCTCAATAACCAATGCACCTTTAAACGGGGTTTTTTTAAAATGTGGTTTTATATTTCCAATGTCCCAATGACTTTATAATTGACATTTTGTCAGCTAGTGCCATTTTCTTAAAGTGGCTAGTTCCTTTGCTCTTTGTTAGCAAAGGATTCATTTTGTCCCTGCAGAAAATAATTTACCGTAAATTTTTAAAAATTGTCTGTCTTTAGGCATAGGCATCTCCCCAATTGGAATGAGATTTTCTACATTAGGTAACAATGTCCTTTTACATTTATTTCATGTGTTTAAACATGGAACTGTAAGAAGTAACTGCGCATTTCATAGATAGAATGTGAGAATATGTAACAGCGCATGATATATAGAACATAGAAAGTACATACTTCAGATGGATTGGTTCAGGTTTATAAATAGATGCTGGAGCAAACAATAAATGGTTATAATTCAGTTCTTGTATCCATCTTCTACTGTTTTGCTAAGATGATGGAAACTTCTATTTCTTGAAAAACAAACATGTAAGTTAATTTTTCACTTAATCAGAGTCGGACGATTCCAACCAATTGATGACTACTCTTGGTTGAACGAACGACAGTCCAATTTTTTTTCCAATAGCCATCTTCCTTTTTTAAGACATGGTCCTCACATTTAGTCCAATAATCTTTGTCTATATTTGAGAGGACAGCATATGTTAGTTCTTTCATATCGCATAGCAGTGTCAACAGCCTCAGGATGACTGCTGCTTTCTTCTAACAAACTCAAGTTGACATCTCAGCGTATAAAGAAGAGAAGAAGATATTGCATAGCTTGACAATTTTATTTTCAGCTGCTACTTGTCCTTTAACTTTTGCCCAAACGTGTTCAATTGGGTTTAAGTGGGAATGTTAAGGTGGCAGTCTCAAACATATATGACCATGCTCTTGGATCAACTTTTCTATATGAAATATTGTTTCCTTTCATGTTTGCTTGACAAGGGAAAGCAATTCAGGTTTTAGATACGTTTAGTTAAATGGTGTGTGTTCGTTTGCGCGCTACATCTTTATTGAATCTTTTGTACTGCATGTTGTCGGAATTTTGTCTTCGTGTGTCACTGCGTTGTTGTATGCATTATCATATCCATGAACGGGAGATCAGTTTTTTTCAATCCAATCTCTAACTATATGACCATTCATCTCGGTATGGTAGTCCCAATTGTCCGTATAATTTGAAGGAAACACAAGTTCTGCATTCTTCACTAGCCCATTGTGTGTGCTACCTGCATGTGCTATTATCAAGCGCTGTCCGTTGCCACTTGGTGCAAATCTTTTAATCGTTCCATCCGCTAACTGCCATTTCTTTTCTCTTGTGTGGTGAGCATTTATCCAGGTATCTTCCACTTACACAATATCATAACATTGTTTTACGCATTTCGTGTACTTCACGTAAATACTTGCTTTTCATGCGGCTTCTCACAGATGACGTTTTTTTCCGCTAACATACTTTCTAAAGGTAAATCCTATGCCACTTACAGTTCTCCACAACGTAGATTTTGATACATCAATGTCATTGTGTGTTCTCAGGTGAAACTTCAGTTACCTTGATGTCAATATTTCATTGGAATCAAACATTCTACAAATCTCTCTAATCACATATCTGTCAAAACTATCTACCATTTTCTTTTTTCCTGCGTGCTAGTCTTGATGGAACATGAACTTCTACAATTTTGAAACAATCGATCAAATGGCCGTTTACTTAAAACCAAGGTGTGAATAGTTCTCTTTCCCGGGATTGAGATACTCTGATACAGTTTACAACGCTTAGCATCTCTAAAAAAATATTGATACATCTTCAATGCAATTGTATGGAGTGTAAGGAACTTGACCTTCATACTCTTTGTAGTCACGAACGTTAACAATTAGTTATACGCCTTTGCGCTATTGACAAGTTGAACACACCAGAAGGCTCACTAGAACTGTGTTCACAACCAGTGCTTTGGATACGACATCAGCTCTCTCGTTCCCTGTTATTCCGCAATGGTAGGGTAGCCACTGAAGAGCAACTGTTAAGGTTTTTTTTGGATTTTTGTTTAGCTCTGATCTGATTTCCCACAGCATTTGTTCACCTCTGGTGTTTTGAATTGCTTCTAGTAGTGATCTGCAATCTGTAAAGAATACAGTTTGTTGGTGGACGTTCGTCTGGTCTGGTGAACATTCTTAGTGCATGTAGGAGCGCCATAGACTCTGCCCTAAGGCTGGAAGAAATCTTCTCGGTAGGGAAAACCTTTTTGGCTATTTTCCCATTTTTGTATTTTACAAAGATTCGTCCTGCACCCTCTACAAATCCATCTGTGTATACGTGTGTCCAGTCCTTATGGCTGTAGTTTCCTTCAATCATCACCTGGGCTAGAGTTTATAGGTGAATAGCCTGGAAATTTTCCTTTTTTTATTCCTAGGACCTCTGTGGTTATTAAGATGTTTTCATGACAATAGTTTGGCTCCTCACAGTCACTTGGCAATTTCATTTCTATGCATTGCTTTGGGAGAAGATTTTCATGGTGACGATGCAGGTTGTTTGAATTATGTAAGAAGGTGGTTCTCTTTAGTCAGCTTCTGAAGTTTGGCTTGCATAGGATGATTTGGCATGTGTTTCAGCTTCTCGCTGTGCACAAGCACCTCCTCATCTCGTCTTCTGTCGAGAGAGCATAGTTTAGGGTGCTTCTCCATTGCCTAGATTGGGGTGGTCCTCAAGTGTATCATACTCTTCTGAGATCAAGATGCTGAGCAGCTCATGAGCTGCAGTTGTCAGCGACCCATAGCTGACTGCTAGCGTCAGGGCCAGCGAACCAGAGCTGCCAAGACCCTTCTACACCTCCACGCGGTGATCCTGGATAACAGGCTGCAGCAGGGCAGACTGGCTAAGGAGAAGGGATCGAAGAGGGAATGCTAACCCGGTACTAAAAAAATGCATGCTGAAGTCGGATGTGTTGGACTGAAAGGTGCAAATATCGCAGTCAAGCTGTAAACTACGACACAACGCATTCTGTTCTCTGGACTACATTCTGCTACTTAAGCCCTTTCAGGGTTTGGTAGCGGGAGATTGAGAACGAATGAAGAAGAAGAAGATACGCTTCTGATTTGAGCCAGGAGCAGAGATTACTTATTGGCTTTTTTAACATCTGTCTACTTTTGATTGACCACCGCACCCCCTTCCCCTTTTGTGGATGTCCATTTCACATGACCTTGATATCAAACACACAAGCTTAAATGTTATAATGATACACGACAGCACCCTAGAGATCACACCCTGAATAAAACATAGGAATGTATTTAATGTAGAAGTTGTACATGAAGGTTAGCTTTCTGAGCTCGGCGAGGTATGTTGTTAGCGATGGTTGTTGGAAGCTACACGCTGAGCTGAGTTAACTATTGACGACTTTTCTTTGGTAGCGGATTATAATGGCCCTTCTTACATCAGGAGGCATACTTGAAAAGTTAAACCGGGGTCGTTCTGCAAGTCTCCTTAGTAAGCGCACCACTGGGGCAAGGTCTAATATAAGAGTGACAATGTCTCAGCCTCTCATGTACAAGCCTACCTCACCTACAAGAGGGGTGAATCCGGTTTTTCCCAGTACTGAAGGTTGGGGTTTCAACCCCTAGCAGAAAGCTGAATGAGAAAAAGGTTCATGAGAAATCATTTTCCCCCACCAGATGGAGCATGGACAAACCCCCTCTTCCAGAGAAGAGGAGTAAAAGATGGCGATATTGGGTCAGAAGTTGTACCGAAAATCACATTATCGCGCAACATTCGCTCTCCACGAATGAGCACATCGTAAATAAATCCCATCATGGGGCTCGCCCTGTGGAGCTCCACCAGGCATGTGGAATAAACTGGTTGTATACAAACTCTGTAGAGCCTTTTAAACCAGTATAGTTAAGTTACGATTAAGGTGCAGCTCCAGGCTCTTAACCTCGACAGAGCCGACCTTCAATTACTGGAGAACCCCCTTCGACCGATGTTTCACAACCACCGGTCCACATCAATTTCCTGTCGGTCTGCGAAAATATTTGCGGCTTAACTTTTAACTGTGGAAATCGCCTTGAGGTGATCTAAGCTCTGATTGGTTAATTTTTAGACTCAAATTACATTACATAAGTATTCGTATTTTTCGGACACAAGAGCTAAACTATATTTTGCCCGTTTTGTTATCAAAGTTGTGTGTGTGTGTTTAAAATTTGAGTTCCTACAAAAACGGAGACAAAAAAGTAAAATAGCAAAACGTTTCAACCTTCTTTAAAGGGAAGAACAGTAGCCAAAATACTAAGCTGGGCAGCCCCTGGTCAGTAAGGTGTCGACTCACCAACATCTGCCTGCTCCAAGGGGTGCCTGGAGCTTAGTTCATGCATGCCAAGCGGTTGTTAATGTTGCACCAAACAAAACCAAAATTAAAAAGAAGACTCCAGCTCTTCGATTGTGCAAGTTGGAACGTGCGTACTATCTCCGATGATCTTCGAGAGGTTGTCTCTTGTGGCTCACTAAGAGAGAAAAATTACAGTTTCTTCTGGACTGGTCGCGAACCTGATGAATCTCGACAGCATGGTGTTGGTTTTACTATTAAAACACACTTATGGCCTCAGTCGATCCTCCTTCCGAAGACTGAGAGGCTACTGGCCATTCGCCCCATCACCGATGCAGGTTTTGTTAATATCCTCAGCGTCTATGCCCCAACCCTGACATCTCCGGAGGAAGCGAAGGATCAATTCTATGGACAGCTGTAGGAAATGACCAAGATCAGCACCAGGGAAGAATCACTCATCTTTCTTGGCGAGTTTAATGCTAGAGTAGGTGGGGACCACATAGCATGGCCTACTCGCCTTGGATAGCATGGCCTACTCGCCTTGGACATCATGGTATCGGCAGAGTAAATGACAATGGTCAGAGGTTGCTGCAGCTGTGCACTCAACAAGACATGTATCACAAATACTTTCTTCAAGGGCAGGCCGCAAAATAAAGTATCCTGGAAACACCCAAGGTCACATCGATGGCATCAAATCGACTTGATTGTCACCAGACGTTCAGCTCTAAACATGGTCCTCTCCACTAGAAGCTATCACGGTGTAGACTGCGACTCTGACCATGCTCTTGTAGCAGGGTACGCTTGCAGCTTCGCAAAATATGTCGCTCCAAATAGATGGGGCATCAACACTGCGCAGATGATGATTCCTTTCAAGGTGGAGAGGTTTGTGTCTGACCTGAATCTTGCTCTCCATGGAGGATCTGAGTGTGACGCCACAGCTAAGTGGAACGCTATGAAAGAGGTGATCTGTAATACAGCATTAGCTGCGTTTGGCATGAGGGAACGGGTGTGTGCTCGCGCTGACCCTCTTTGGGATCTTCTTCTCCACGCCCCTATCCTACGCTTATGACACATCTGTGGACTGTATTTATCTGCACACCAGGTCAGATGGGCGGCTGTTTAACCTATACCGACTGCGTGCGAGGATCAAGGTGAGGACGGTGCTCATTAGGGAGATGCTATTTGCGGATGATGCAGTTCTGGTGACAAATAGTGAGGAGGCCTTGCAGAGACTGGGAGACAGATTCGCCGACGGGTGCAAGCAGTTTGGTCTCACCATAAGTCTCGAAAAGACAAAGGTCTGCACACAGAGCATTACCACTACGTCATCCATAAAGATTGATGGCGTCACTCTGGAGGTCTTCAACGGTTTAACTTATCTTGGGTCTGCCATCAGCAACACTCTCTCGCTCGAGAAGAAGGAGATAGACAGCAGGCTTGGCAGGGCAAGTACCATCATGTCCGCCTGACGGAGAGAGTCTGGGAAAACACTGCACTGTCTCACTACACCAAGGTCCGGGTCTATCAGACCTGCGTTCTTGGCACTCCCATGCATGAAAGCGAGACTTGAAGCACTTACACTAAACAGGAACGTTGGCTGAACACGTTTCACAATGAGGTGTCTACGGCGTATATTGGAGATTGGGTGGCAAGAGAGAGAGAGAGAGTGTCACATAATACGGTCTTACAGTAAGCAAACGTTCACATCATGTACTCGTTGTTGAGCCAGCTACGTCTACGAAAGGTTGCCAAATGATATTCTTTATGGACAGCTAGCAATTGGAGTTAAAAGAATCGGCCGTCTCCCACTGTTATTCAAGGACATATGCAAGAGGGACATGAAGTCATGCGACATCCCATCCGAGGGCTGGGAAGAAATTGCTCAGGATCTAACTATCTGGAGACAGTCAGTTGGAGGTGGCATAGTGGCTGACACTCGTTGAGGTTTTCTGGCTGCAGAAAAAAGAGAAAGACTGAAGAGATCAAGAAACAGCCAGGCAAGCCAGTCTTCTCAATGTGATTGTACAATCTGTGGCAGGGACTGTCACTCGCGGAGCTGCCATTACAGCCATAGCAGACAGTGTCGAAATACAGGAGACAGAGCTGGACAAAGCTTACAGGGCGCCACGCGCATGGTCTATAGAGACTATGATGATTATTTGTGATATTTTCGCAGTTTTCTAGGATTTATGTGCATTTTGATTCGACGGATTATTAGATATGTCTGACCGGTGTTGTGTGCCTGAATGTAGATCAAGTTACAAAGGCGAAGTATATGCTACTGTCTTTCAATTTCCATCGGGAACACGCAGCTTAACGCATCAATACTAATGGATCCGACACATTCCTCGTAAAGACTGGAATCCAACCAAACGTAGTATTAGTGTAGTGTGTATTAAACACTTTCACAAGGAAGACGTCATTAGATTCGAGAAATTCAAAGATGATGATGGCTTACAACACATTATACAACGTCGTCCGGTTTTAAAACCTGGTGCATATCCTACTGTTTCCATGCCTGCCTTCGTATTTATCAACAGAGCCTGTTGTGCAACGCAAGGATCCTAATAAACGAGTTGATGAAGTTCAAAAAAGATATGACAGCTCTGTTTTAGAGTGGCTGGAAGCAGATTTGATAAGGGATTTTAAGACCCTGCAAACCAGTTGTAAAACAAAATTAGAATAACATTTTAAAGGACCGTGGCATCACAAATGCTTGAGCAATGAATGTGTTTCGCTTTATACAATGAATATAGAACCCAGCACAGTACATGACATAGCACTCAGTATCAAAATTGTCCTAGATATGTCTTTTAATGTTTATATTAAGATTGGCTCAGTTGATACAAGGTCATTACATTGGCTTTCTTGTAATGGAAAAATTGAGAAATGGTCCATGGTAGAAAATGTGTTAAGTTATTGTTTATGCAAAGCTGTGAAAGAAAATGTTGGTGACTACTCACAAAAGCACACGAGAATCTATTGCAGGCTATCAATTTATTGTTTACTTTAAATAATACAGAGGGTAATGTTACATACCAAAATCTGCAGTTTCTCGACGAGCCTCTGGTGTTCATGAGATCTCTTGAAAGCAGAAAACAATATAGCAGCAGAACCCAGTGTTTCGAATTTATGGCTTATATTAAGTATCCCACCTGCCATAGGATTTTATGAAAATCAAAGTTGTTGTGTCTTCCACATCCATCAACGCTTATAAACCTGATCCCCACCATGTCAAAATCATATGAGTTTGATATAGGCAAATATTGACAGGCCAAAAGCAGTCACTTGTCTTTAAGAGAAAGAGTAGTTGCAATTCTTCTTCTTCTTCTTCTGCGTACACAGTCAGACAGTAACCATTATTTTTTCGAAAAAAGCGGCGGTCATCCTGAGACTCTCGCCACTACCATAGAGCTTGTCTTGCAGTTCCACTGGCAATGGCCACATCTGCTCTCTCTGATCCTCGTATGTCGGGCAGTTCTGCAGCAGATGTTCAGTGGTCATTTTACCAGTACCGCACGGGCATTCGTCGGTACACCCTATCTTCAATTTGTTGAATAGGTGGTACCTCAGTCTGTTGTGGCCAGTGCGAAGTCTGAAGACAACGACCTGCTCTCTTCGGTTCAACTGGTAATAGGCATCGTTTTTGGTGTAACCAGTATGTTCGGTTTCCCATTTTGTCATGTACCTGGTTTTGATAAGCCGATTTGACTCTTCGTACGTCATACTAGTATCTGTTTGTGGTAGCTTTGCACCTTCTTTTGCCAGTCTGTCTGCCTCCTCGTTGCCTTGGATGTTGCAGTGTGACGGAACCCACTGTACCACTACCCTTTTTGGTGCGGACTGCTGGCACAGTTTGCAGAGTGCTGCTCTTAGGTCATTAAGCTCAGTGTTTTTCTGGCTTTTTAGCGCTGTGACTACGGCGAGAGCATCTGTCAGCAGGACTATATGGCTCTCATTTTCACTGTGCGTTACCATTTCTTCCACTGCCGCCCTCAGTGCCTCTGCCTCCGCTCTGAAATTGCTTGTGTACTTACCAGTAGCGAATGACAGTGTTATTTTTCTGCCATTTGGTAGGTTCAGGAATGCTCCTGCCCCTCCGTTCTGTGTAGTGTTTGTTACAGAACCGTCGGTGTATGCATGGGTCCAGTCCATGCTTGGGTAGCTTTTCGTTATGAAGCTTAGGGTAGTGTCTCTCCTTTCTTTTTCAGTCTGGCAGTTTTTGTTTGCAATACCTGGTATATTTTCTACCACCTCTGGAAATATATCCTGCCTCCAAGTAGGTTTTCGTACAGTAGTGATGGGTTTTGGTGTTGTTAGTGCGTTTATGGGATCTTCGTGCATCTTTGCTTTGGCTATTTCTGCAAAGTTTCTCCGCTTTAGTTTCCCAGTTCCCAAATTGTTTAGTCTCTGGTACATTGGGTGGTCCGTCAGTCTTCGGAGTTTCTCTGACTGCAGCTGGGCTCTGCAGTCTCTTCTGTCGGTCATGGATTGCAGTTTTGTAATCTTTTCAAGTTCTACAATTGGCGTTGACTTCATGCCACCTGTTATAATTCTCATGGCTTGGTTTTGAAGTTTGTTAACTTTATCGAAGTTCGCCTTCGCTGCTGTTGTCCATGCCGCAATGCCATACTCGAGAACTGGTCTCACTCTTCCAGTGTACAGTTTCTTTAGTATGCCTTCGTCTGCTCCCCAGCTTGTGCCAGCAAGTTTCCTCATGATCGCCATTCTTTCTCTGGCTTTCATTCGGTTTCTCTCAATCTGACTTTTCCATGTCATGCGCCGATCAAATGTGACTCCCAGATAGGTTGGGTTGTCGTTTGGCTGCAGGATTTTGCCATTTAGGCTTAATTTGGTACTTTGGGGTTTTAATGAGAGCGAGAATATTGTGCACGTGGTTTTCTCCTCGTTTATTTTGACCAGCCATGAGTTCGCCCACTCTTCCAGCGATGTTAGGGCCGTCTGCATCCGATTTCTTGCTATGGTGAGATTCTTTTCAGAGGTCCACATAGCCAGATCGTCTGCAAACATTGAGCTATGGACTCTTCTTGGTATATTCTCTGTAATATCGTTTATATATACCAGGAACAGTGTGGGTGACAATACTCCCCCTTGGGGTACTCCCTGCTCGAGTGTCACCTTTTTGCTCATCTGCCCTTGTACTTGGACTCTGGCCGTTCTTTGTTTGAGGTAGTGGTTGATCCACTTGTACATCTTCCCACAGACATCACTTCTTCTTAGCTTGACTCTAAGTCCATCCTTCCAGACTTTGTCAAATGCCTTTTCCAGATCCACCCAAACAGCTACTGTGTGTTTCTGTGCCTGGTAGGCATCTTCTATCTCCTGGGCTATGAGGATGACCTGGTCCTCAGTGGATCTGTGCTGTCTAAAGCCGGCTTGCTGTGGAATTAGTATTCGTTTTTCTTCCAGATGCTACATCAGTCTGGTGTTTATCATCCGTTCCATCAGCTTGCCGACACAGCTCAGTAGGCTTATGGGCCTGTATCCATTTGGATCTGTTTTGTCCTTTCCTGTTTTTGGTACTGGTACCAGTATTGCATCTTTCCATGCCTGGGGTACAATACCCCTTTTCCAGCTTTGGTTCAGGACTGATAGTAGTTTTTTCTTCGCTGTTTGGCCCAGCCCCATCAGCATTTCGTTTGTTATCCCGTCTTTTCCGGGAGATTTCCTTTTCTTTAGTGTTCTCATAGCCTCTTCCATTTCGCGCATTGTTAGTTTGGCCATCATGTGCTCTTCAGGAGCCGTATTTATGTTTTCGTGTCCCTTTAGCTCTTCGCTAATGTCTGTATGCTTATCTGCAGAGACCTCGATGTGGTTTGCTCTGGCATAGTGATCGACAAAGGCGTTTGCGGCTTTCTTACCTGTGATCAAGTTCTCGCCCTGCTTGATAGTAATTTGTTTATTTGACGGGGTTTCGTCATTCATGGCTCTGACTAGCTTCCATAGCTTGTTCCCTTCTTTGTCCAGGTTTAGACTTTCCGTTTTATTTTTCCAACTTTCTCTTGCTGTTTGCTTGAGAGTGTGTTTGTACTTCGCCGCGGCGGCTTTGAGGGCGATGTTTGCCTCCATGGATTTTTCTCGTTCTGCCATGTTCCTAGCATTTGTTACTGCATCTTCCACTTTCTGTAACTCATCATTCCAGTAGGGCTTATAGTTTTTCCTAGCTCCTCTTGGGATGGTTTCAGTGGCGGCTTGCATTATTGCCTTGCTTAGGCTCTCTACCATGGGCTTCATTTTGTTGTTTCGTGTGTTGATGGTTTCACACAGCCCATCTGTCAGGATTGCAAATCTGTCCCAGTCGGCTCGTTTGTAATTCCAACGTGGGAGCGGTTTTGTTTCCTGTGGGCCTACTTCCATGTCAATGGTTAGCCTGTGGTCGCTACCTGCCAGTTGGTTTAGCATCTGGCGGTCTATTTTATAGTGTATGTCCTGTGTGGAGAAGGCCAAATCTGGAGTCGAGGTGGTATGCCATGTTCTTGAATAGAAGCTAGGGCTATCCTCCGGCCTATTGATTAGGGAGAGATTTGCATCTATCTCCCAATCTTCCACTTCGTCACCTCTGCTGTCTGTGTCAGAGTATCCCCATCTCTCCGAGTGGCTGTTGAAATCTCCAACTACTATGCAGTTGGAGTCTCTGACCTCCATACTCGAGAGCGATAGGTCTCTGTTTGGTGGTCCGTACAGATTGAAAATGCGGAGCTTCGTCTTTTGAGCCATTATGTCAACTCCTACAATTTCTGCTTGTCCGGTGTGATTGACAGGTACCGCGCTACTCGGTATGCTGTTTCTGGTCAGTATCAGGACCCCTCCTTTGTGGCCTTCTCTATCTAGACGGAAGGTCTGGTATCCTCTGATTGAGAATTTATGGTTATTGTTGAGGTGCGTTTCCTGGATACATGCCACGTCAATCTTACCTTCATGCAGGTGGTGTGTTAGGGAAAGTTTTTTGTTAATGACTCCCTCCGCATTCCACTGTAGTATTTTGAGGGTCTTGAGGTTTTGGCCAATAGACGTTGCCCCATAGCCATGTGCCTTGACTCCACGACACATGGGTGGGTGACCACCAGTAGTCAAGGGTGGGCCCCTTCGAGGCGTGGGGCCCGGCGCTATCGCTGCCTGGCGGGACTCCTCAGGATGAGCGCCATACGTTTTTCTAATAGGTTGTACTGCCATCATATTGTGATTTACGTTGCACTGTTTTGTTAGGCTTGCGGCCCCGTGCATCCGATTTCAACAGGCGTTTCTGTAGGGATGCCCTCCTTAGCCTTTGGCTGTCCCCAGCCTATCTGCAAGGCAGCAGTTGTTTACGATCAGAGTTTTCTCTCTTATGGAAGTTGTCTTACCAGACTATCGAGTCTTCACTACTCGTGTCTATAGGGTGCAATGATGATATGTGATGATATATGAGATGGACTGGTTTACCCGGAAGAGAGGCAGTCCAGTGTGTCTGTATCCCAGGATCGTCACGTCCTGCCAGAAACGTAGCATTTGCATGTGAGTGGGGTATCTCTTTTTCCCTTTATTTTCTTGGCTTCTATGCAGGGATGGTACGCCTAGCATTCCCCGCCACCTGGGTTGTTGACACAGTGGGGCAGGTGTGCAATGTCCGCTGGTCTGCATCTCTTCTGCGTCCAGCATGATAGTTTTGGCTGATAACGTACAGAGGTAGATATCGTAGCCGGAGTGCATTCAGCCAGAGGACAAGCCTGGTAATGTCACAGAGATGTTGATCGCCTGGTGTGCGGACAACTCTCATGGTCAGTGGCTGAGTCTTGACAGTTCACAGTGAGGTGGCTGCTCTACTGTTTTCGACACCCCGACCAGGTTCTAAGTCTTTGGTTGGTGTTTTTCGCACCCCATCGCCGTATAGGGTGAGTATCAAGCAGTTGTCCGCCCGCTTTGATTGGCGGCAAGGACCTCTTACTGTGGCTCTACCTGATAGGGCTGGGGCGCAAGCCCCAGGTCCCGAGCATGTAGGAGCCTCCCATTGCAGTGGTGCTGAGATTTTGGGCGGGATTGTGGCTTACAAGGGTTCGGCCGTAATCCCCCACATGGTAGCCTCGCGCCCTTGGCTTATCAGCCTGGTACGTGAACCAAAGTGTCTGCGGCTCCTCTCGATTTGAGCTGGTTTTCCGTAGCAACGCCCTGTCATTTGTAGGGTAAAACTGACCTGTCTTCAGATGATCTATTTCCAGCACCCGTTCACTATTTGGTCAGACGAATTTATTGAGGGCTTTTGTTTGTCAATGACCAGGTATTTGAAATCTGCGGTTTCTGCGGAGTTAAACACGATTTCCGTAGCGTTCTTTCATTTGAGTGTTTGAGAGCTGACTTGTCATCCGTGAGTCTAATACCAGCGTACGTTCATTATTAGACCCAAACGGCAGTGCTCTCGATTTGTCAGTTGTTCTACAGTATTGGCGTGTTCAGTCAAATTAAGCCGCAGGTTCCACACCTGGTGGTGCCCTTCCGTCAATTCCCTTAGCGAGACAATCAAGTTTCTTAGAGGGTAGCCCCAAAATTTTCGAGGGTCTAATTCCAGCACATGTTCTCTATTAGACCCCACGAAGGTGTACTTTTTGATAGTCATTCTGCAGTATTGGCGTGGTAAGTTAACTTAGGTCTCAGGCTCCACTCCTGATAGTGCTCTTCCGTCAATTCCTTTATCAAACACTGGATGCAGACAGAACCGAGCCAAACCCCAGATTTCTGGGGGTCTAAGTCCAGCACCAGTTCCATATTAGACCCCAGAAGAGTGGTCTCGGCATGTCAATCATTTCAGTGTTGGCCGTGTTGAGTCAAATTAAGCCGCAGGCTCCACTCCTGGTGGTGCCCTTCCGTCAATTCCTTTAAGTTTCAGCTTTGCAACCATACTTCCCCCGGAACCCAAACACTTTGGTTTCCCGGAAGCTGCCCGCAGAGTCATCGAAGCAACTCCTGCGGATCGCTAGTCGGCATCGTTTATGGTCAGAACTACGACGGTATCTGATCGTCTTCGCGCCTCTGACTTTCGTTCTTGATTAATGAAAACATTCTTGACAAATGCTTTCGCAGTAGCTCGTCTTGCGGCGATCCAAGAATTTCACCTCTAACGCCGCAATACGAATGCCCCCGTTTGTCCCTGTTAATCATTACCTCCAGTTCCGAAAACCAACAAAATAGAACCGAGGTCCTATTCCATTATTCCATGCACCATTATTCAGGCAGCCGAGGCCTGCTTTGAACACTCTAATTTTTTCAAAGTAAACGCGCCGGCAGACGGTAGGGCAGGAGACAACGGGCAGTGAACCGGCGCGAGCCGGACCGCCCGCCTGCGCCTGAGATCCAACTACGAGCTTTTTAACTGCAACAACTTTAATATACGCTATTGGAGCTGGAATTACCGCGGCTGCTGGCACCAGACTTGCCCTCCAATAGATCCTCGTTAAAGGGTTTAAAGTGTACTCATTCCAATTACGGGGCCTCGAAAGAGTCCCGTATTGTTATTTTTCGTCACTACCTCCCCGTGCCGGGAGTGGGTAAGTTGCGCGCCTGCTGCCTTCCTTGGATGTGGTAGCCGTTTCTCATGCTCCCTCTCCGGAATCGAACCCTGATTCCCCGTTACCCGTTACAAACATGGTAGGCATGTCACGTACCATCGACATTTGATAGGGCAGACATTTGAAAGATGCGTCGCCGGCACATGAGGCCATGCGATCAGCACAAAGTTATCCAGAGTCACCAGTGGGGACGCCGCAACCCCGCGAGGGGAAACGACGATTGGTTTTGAACTAATAAAAGCGCTCTTTCCGCGAGGGTCGGAGCTTGGTAAGCATGTATTAGCTCTAGAATTGCCACAGTTATCCAAGTAGGATCGTGTCATCTATGGAACCTCGACTGATTTAATGAGCCATTCGCGGTTTCACCGTGAGACAGTGTGAACTTAGACATGCATGGCTTAATCTTTGAGACAAGCATATGACTACTGGCAGGATCAACCAGATATCTGTCGGAGACGTACTGTGTACAGCACACACCGGTCGGCGGAGGAAGGGTGTGTTTTTGTAAAAGGCCTCGCTGGGACGACGGCCGCAGGGACCGACCGACTGACGGGACGGTTTGTTCCACCCGTCCCTCACTCCGTCGACCTAGGACCGCCTGACAGGGGCCTCCCACACGCACCAGACGACCGACCGACCGGGCTCGCTCGAGGAGGGATGGCAGCGCTCTGTGCAGAACGGATCCCAACGACCTCGGCGATGAATTTCACTGGGACTGGAGACAATTTGGCCTGCCCTCGAGGCAACGATTCCTGCTTTCCATTTGCCGGTCACAAGCTCTTTGCGAGAGTCGGACCACCAGCGAGACGTACTGTCGAGCTCTGCTATAAGCCTTAGATAAATCACCACGGACGGACCACGTTTCCTGATACGGACCAGACTAGCGCACCTCGGTGGAGGAGCCACTACCACAAACCGCACCCAATTCGCACTACGGGGAAAGGCAGGCGAGCGTTTTCCGCAAGCCCGCGCTATCGCTCCGCCTGGCGGGACTGAGATCGCTTTACGAACACTGGTTGAAATTGAGTCGCTGCGGCGAGACAACTACTCCAGATAGTTGCAATTGGCTGAAATCTATGTGAAATCTGCTTTGAGCTACACAGGAGGAAAACTGATTGAGATAGCCTCCAATGTAAAAGAAAGGGCCACTACTGTGCAGGCATGCATGATATCATCAATGTGTAGCAACTACACCGAGGTAGTAGGGTTAATCCCAATGGAAAAGATGACACCAAATGATCTGCAGGCCAATGTGCTTCAAACTATACAGTGTGTGCAGTCTGCTGGATTTACTGTACTAGTTGTCATTACTGATAATAATGCAGTTAGTAGAAGGCTTTACAAGGAGTTATGCGCGCCAGACCAATACAGCTTTGACAATCCTCAGCATGCCGGCAAAACCAATATTTCTACTACATGACTGTGCATCTGTTGAAAAGTATTTGGCATAACTGACTAAACCTAAAGGATGCAGACAAGCTATGTGCATGCTCACCCTATCTTGCAAATGCCGGCGAGCAAGGTTTGAAAGCTACAATGTCCAGTCTAACATCTATGCACTGTCAAGACAGAGACACCATTCTTAAATTGGCACCAGCTCTAACACACAAGGCGCTCTACCCATCCAATCGTCACAGACAAAAGGTTTCCCTTACCCTAGGTGTGTTTAATGACTAAAATTAGCAGCTCTGCGACTAGCTAATCAGAATGACACCGCCAATTTCATCTCTACAATACTTCAATGGTGGAACATTGTAAATGTCAAAAGTAAATTTAGTGGCATCAAAACACGCAATCCTTTTGTACAATCTGTTACTAATGAAGATCGGAGTAATTTGGTGCACCTGGAACAGTTTGATAAGTGGCTGGAGGTTTGGCAAAAGCTTGATGGTGGAAGTGGAAAACTGACTACTGAAACCTTCAACGCGCTGCCTCTCACCATAGCTGCACTGATCCAGGTGTCTGAGTATACCCTCAACTTTAGGCATTGGATATCTTTTATTAGGGAAATGGCAGACAGATTGCATTGAGGCAAGATGTGCTGAATATAGACAGCTGTCAGGTGCCAACTATCTTGTTTCAGTACAACAGGTTCTGGAAGTAGAGAAGAAATTGAAAATGTATTATTCATGTGTTCATCAAGCTGTGGTGAAATTCTTATTTCTGACTTGTCAGCAGTATTCAGCATGGATGAAACTGACAGTGACATAGAAGATACAATCCCTAGTAGGCCTGTGTTCAGTCATTCATGGTTCATTGTGAATGTGAAAAATTGTGACATTCTTGTTCCAGATGGAACAGTGGAAGTACTGATATATATAAGTGGATGTGTTGCTTTTAGAGTATCTAGGAAGCTGAAGTGTTCTACTTGCTATAAGTTGTTGCAACAGGACAGCTGTTTAACTGTAGATATTGAACCTGACCTCCACATTGTTTCCTGGCTTGAGCACACTTGTTTGCTCGAACGAGGCGGTTTAAAGTATCCATCACAGTCATTAACAATTGTGAGTCTGATAATCTATCTTGCAGTACAAACATTGATCTCGCCAGATTATGAACAGAAGTTTCCGACTGCCTCTAATCACAAAGAAATTGCCAGCTTTCTTAATTATTTTAAGGAAGATAAAACTGTTTGTACAGCCTGTGGTTGCTCAGAAAGATGTTTTGGTGAGGACCAACGCTGGCAAACATATTTTTGAACAACTACAGAAAAACCAAAAATGAAATAGAGAAAGTTCTTCTTTTTCTTCTTCGTACGCTGTCAAACGTCAACCTGTATTAGTTCGAAGAAAGCAGCGGTCATCCTGAGGCTTTCGACACTGCCATAGAGCTTGTCTAGTGTTGCCACTGGTGATGGCCACATGGGCTTTCTCTGGTCCTCGTATATCGGGCAGTTTTGCAGCAGATGTTCAGCGGTCATTTTCCTGGTACCACAAGTGCATTCGTCAGTGCCACCTATCTTCAGTTTATTGAATAGGTGGTACCTCAGTCTGTTGTGGCCAGTGCGGAGTCTGAAGACCACGACCTGCTTTCTTCTGTTCAGCTGGTAGTAGGCATCATTTTTTGTGTAGCCAGTATGTTCTGGCATAGTTGACAGAGTACTGCTCTTAAATCATTAAGTTCAGTATTTTTCTGGCTTTTTAGTGCTGTGACTACGGACAGGGCATCTGTTAACAGGACTATCTGGCTTTCATTGCTTTCGCCTGTGAGCATTGCTTCTACTGCAGCCCTCAGTGCCTCTGCCTTCGCTCTGAAATTGCTTGACAATTTTCCAGTTGCTACTGACAGTATTATTTTTCTACCATTTGGTAGGCTCAGGAATAAACAGTATTATTTTTCTACCATTTGGTAGGCTCAGGAATACCCCTGCTCCTCTGTTCTGTGTTGTGTTTGTTACAGAACCGTTGGTGTATGCATGGGTCCAGTCCATGCTTGGATAGTTTTCCGTTATGTACCTCAGGGTTATGTCTCTTTTTTCTTTATCAGTCTGGCTGTTCTTGTTTCCAATACCTGGTATATTTTCTACCATCTCCGGAATGATATGCTGCTTCCAGGTGGGTTTGCGTACAGTAGGGATGGGCTTTGGTATTGTTACGGTGTTCATAGGGTCTTCGCTCATCTTTGCTTTGGCTATTTCTGCAAAGTTTCTACGCTTTAGTTTCCCGTTTCCAAATCTATTTAGCCTCTGATGCATTGGATGGTCTGTCAGTCTTCTGAGTTTCTCTGCTTGCTGCTGGGCTCTGCAGTCTCTTCTGTCGGTCATGGATTGCAGATTTGTAATATTTTCAAGTTCTACAATTGGCGTAGACTTCATGCCTCCTGTTATAACTCTCATGGCTTGGTTTTGAAGTTTGCTAGAAATAGAGAAGTTCAACAAGCTGACACATCAAAGAAAAGAAAATTGGGAAAATTTAAATAGCTTAGAAGTTATGCAGAAGAATAAGGTTTTCATGGAAAATATTCCTTTTTTATTCTAAGAAATATATGTGGTGTGACTACTTAGTAGCCTATGTTATGACCCGAGAATTATGGACAACAGAATTCGTAACAGATGTATAATCAGATAATCTAAACGCAGTGCATGTTGAAAAATGTTTGTGTCCGTGATTTCTGCCGGTATACTAGGACATTGTAAACAGTGCATCAACAGAAATAGAAAAGGTAAGTTTTTTTAAAAATTGTATTGTTAATTCATAAAAAAGTTTTTTTTAAATTGTATTGTTAATTCATAAGAATTTGCACTTTTCGTATTAACTGATTAGCTACTGAATTGAAAAACAGGCTGTGGCAGAATTAAATTTAGGTCCCATTTTCCCATTTGCAGGTGTATGTACAAATTTAGCTGCAGTTTTCTTAATTATTAACATATTTTTATGAATGATATACGATTTTGTAGGTAAATGAATGTTCTCTAAGATAGATCTAAAACAATTGTGTGTTATTTTTTAGTAGGAAATTTGTAAATGGTAAATTATTATTTACAACAGAAAAGCATTTCAAAATTATTTAAAAAAGTGCCAACTCACCTTAAATTTTTGAATGTCCGAAACATTTAATGTCTTTTACTTGGTGGTTATTATAATTTATATCCAACAATAAGAAAAACAAATCCAAGAACACAGAAATTTGATAATATTTATACTTCTAATAGCTAATGTAACCACATGTAGGCCAGATCAGAAAAAATGAAACATTTTTTTGAAAAATAAACATTTGAAGAAATAAAATATATCTTTGGAAAATTAACATTTAAAAAAATATATATATCTCCAATTTATTTATTTATAAGACCCCCACTCAGACACAGTATAATGTCCTGGCACGCCATTTCAGACAACCGGACACGACTGAAACATAAACATCTCACAATAATAGTCGTCTACGCCCCTACAGAAGAGGCTCAACCGCAGGCAAAAGATTACTTTTACCAGGATCTGGCTGGTGCTTCAGCCACAGTTCCTCCTCATGAGGAATTCATTCTACTGGGGGATTTCAATGCAGTTTCAGGGTCCCAGTTCAGTGGTTTTGAATCGGTCCTGGGCTCATCCAGCAGTGGAAATGCAAATGACAACTCAGGCAGGCTCCTGTCATTCTGCACAACCTACAGTCTGAAGATCACCGGCTCATGGTACCACCGCTTAGACATCCACCGTCACACATGGATCTCCAACAACAGAAGGACTAGGAAGGAACTCGACCACTTCCTTGTGAAAAGTCTCGACCGGGTAACTTTCTATCGTGTCTTCCGCGGTGCAAAGGCCCCTGCCAACAATGACCATCGCTTGCTGATGATCACGTACTTCATCAGCCTATATGCTCCTCCAAAACCTATGCCGACCCCAAGGTACAATATCCAGCTATTAAGGCTAACCCAACCGACGGTGATACGACGAGGGTGTTAGGGGAAACCTAGTTGCAGTGGACCCCTACCTGATTACACAGCATGGGCAGTGCTACAGAACGCCAAGCTTATTACCGGCCCAAGGACCCCAAAGCGTCAGCAATGGCTCTCCGATGCCTCGTATAACATCTTATTACAAAAGAAATCAGCCAGCCTACACAAGGACTACGTCTAAAGACAACAGCTGAAAGGCCAAATCCGCGAGGGCGGCCGGGGCAGACAAGGAATGCTTTCTAAACTAAATTGCTGATGAAGTCGAAGCTCGTCTCAGATCTCACGACCTCAGACCCGCCAATCAGGCTCCTCCGCCCTGGAGACAAACAGAACGAGAAAAAAAAACAGAATTCATCAATAAGTCTGACTGCTCACTGTGCTCGTCATACGAGGAGGTAGCGAACAGGTGGAAGGAGCACTACACGCGTGCTCTTAATTACCCAAAGGCATCAACATGTCCCAATCTTTCTGCTGAATCTCGGGATCATCCCCCAGATACAGAAACCAACATCGACCTCCCTACTATAGCTGAAGTTCTTGCCGCTATCCGGAAACTCAGAGATGGACGAGCGGCTGGCCTGGATCATATCCCACTGGAGCTGTTGAAACACGCAAATGACCCGATCAGCTCTGCCCTCCATCCCTTATTCCTGCAAGTATGGAGGACGGGACAGGTTCCTGCCGACCAGGGCGATGGAATCGTCGTCTCCCTGTACAAAGACAAGGGAAGTCGCAAAGACTGCAGTAATTACAGGCCTATAACACTACTCTCGATTCCGGGAAAGGTGTTTGCTCACGTGCTACTGGCGAGACTCAAGCCTCTCTTGAGCAAAAAACGCCGCCCGCAACAGTCTGGCTTCACCCCGGGTTGTTCTACAACCAACACTATCCTTGCTCTGCGCCTCCTCGTAGAACTGCGCCGCGCCTTCAATCGCCCCTTGTGCGCTGCATCGTAGACTTGAAGTCCGCCTTCGACTCGGTTGATCGGCTTACTCTATGGAAAGCCCTCCAGGGAATAGACACTCCCGTACTCCTGTTAAACCTGATCAAGGAGCTACACAAGGATACAAGTATCATAATTTAGGCTGGGTGGCACTATCTCTTGACAGATTCCCCACGACTTCTAGTATCAGACAGGGATGTGTTCTTTTCCTCGACCTATTCTGCAGGGTCGTTGACTGGCTTCTTGACCACCTCAGCGGGCACCAAGAGGGTACTGGTATTAATCAGTCAACCTTCACTGATCTCGCCTACGCCATTGTCCTGTTCGGCACAGACAGCTTTGCGCTGCAGCGCTCTCTGGAAATGCTAGACAGTGAAACGTCCTCTCTAGGCCTGGGCGAAGACCAAAATTCAGAACGTTTCCGAGACAGCACCGCAGGGTATCGAAACCCAAGGCCACACTGCGGAGAGCACCAACGAATCCATCTATGTCGGTAGCATGATATCTGATAGACCCGATATGTCAAGGCGGATCGGATTCGATGCGTCTGCTTTGCACGACCAACGACGTGTGTGGGAGTAATGGCAAGATCTCCCTTGAGACAAAAATCCGGATCTATCAGTCCTGCGTTGTCCCAGTCCTGCTCTACTGCTCCTAAACCTGAACATTGCTGAAACACAACATGTCAAGACTATTGGCTTTCCATATGCGCAACCAGCGGCGTATCCTGGGCATTCGATGGCATGACTACATCCGCAACGCGGAGGTCTCAGCCAAAACAGGCCTTCTCCCAATCTCAGAAACACTTGACCGGCGCCAAGTTTCTTTGTTCAGTCATGTTGTATGGCTGGACTAGGAAACTCCGGCACACAAGATACTACACAAGTCGTTCCTCGGCGCCAAAAGACTTCCCCCGACCGAATGGAGCCAAAGAAGAGGCCGTCCCCGTACGGTATGGCTCCAGCAGATATCAACTTCCACCTCTGCCCTGGACAAGGCCTGGAACCACACCATAGCAGTGGGTCATGGATGGAGCCGACCGATGCAACAGGCCTCAGACACCTAAGCGAATATTATTATTATTATCTTAGATATCGCTGTGGAAATTTTTGTTACAACACAATTCAAAAGAGAATGATTGACATGGCGACCGATATTTAAGAGAAAGAGGTAGAGTGGATAAAGAAATCGAGATGTTCAATTTAAAAAAAATGATACAATATATTTATGGTACCATAACATCAACATATTTAGTTTTCCTTGCTGACTTTTTTTCACAATGTCGCTTCAATAATACAAATGGACAACACAACTTTATTTACTCATAGAAAATTATAATACTTGTATGTGTTGTGAATAAATTAATATTCCATCAGTAATGACTAATTATAACTAACAAGGAAAACATATATGACATTACTTGGATTTGATCCGGTCAATGAAGAAAAAAAACATCACAAACATTCAAATTTACTCACACACAACTGCCGCAGACGATGAAGAAATATAAGTATTTTATGATAGAGAGTGGAATCTACATCGCACACTCCAACAGCGACATATAAAATCACTCCGTACCATCACGAGAGACCTGTGCCAATTTCAGAGCTGAAGCAACAGCTGTTCATGCAGCAACGAGAATTCTTATAAGACAAAACACAATTGCATGGAAAACTGTCATTTTGATAGACTCAAGGAGAGTACTCCAAGCCATCTCAAGCCTCTAAACAGGATAGACTCTCACATGACAGCGGATTGATAATCAAAACAAAAAATTTTTAAAAAAAGATTTAGTCCTTTAGTGGATTCCAGCTCACTGTGGGATCCTTGGAAACAAGAAAACAGATGATCACGCAACAGCCGAAAGTGGCGGCACACAGACATGCCATCCACAAAGCTATAAACAAACAAAGTGAGGACAGAATGGAGAGACCAGCACCAACAAAAATACAATGACAATGACAGCATAGACAAACTTGGCAGAGATGGGCAGACAAAGAGCAGATATAAGGCCCACCTCCACAAGAATGGGTCTCAGAGGCATTTCAGCATGCGTCCAAGTAAACACCAGAACATATCCTGCAGGACTGCTCTACCTATGCAGACTAAAGAGAGGCAGTCTGGTCCTGGAAAGTGACCATGCTTGAAAATTTGTTGGGGGACCAGCGAAGACCTGAAACGTACCTCGCCGGGCTAGAAGAATAACATCAGTTGATCGTAATACAAGGATGGTCCAAATTCTGTTCTCAGGCGAAGAATTTATTGGTGTCTATGGAGCTGGTGGATTGAGTGAAATCTGTTGCTTACACCCATGCCTTTCTTTGACTTTGAGTTCTAATGATTACGGATTATAGTATTTACCCCTCTGTAAGACACTGTGTTGATAAATTGCTCCATCGTACTACCAGCTTTGGACAGGTGATCGGCTCTCTCGTTTCCTGTAATTCCACACCGGGAAGATAGCCACTGAAGATCAACTATTGAGGTTCTTTGAACTATCTTGAGCTCTAATCTGATTTTCCGCAGCAATGGTTCGCCTCTGGTGTTTTGTTTTGTTTCTAGTGTGAGATGTGTTCAAGTCAAACAGGGGCTTTTTTGTGAGAAATTGTTTTTGTGAAAGCAGTAAAAATGCCATTTATTTTTTAAATATATAATCCCCTGCAATGTTTATGCACTTATACCAGTATTTAAGTTATGCTTGAAAAGCTGCACCGTAGAAAGATTTGTCAGTTTGTCTGAACCAGTCCAAGACAGTCTGTTTCACTTCATCATCAGTGCAAAAATGCTGATCTACCAGGAATTGTTCTACGGGTCCAAATACGTGGAAATTGATTGGAACGAGGTTTGGGCTGTAAGGTGGATATGGCAATACCTCCCAGCCAACTTTCTGCAGATGACACATAAAATGTAGTGAGCCGTAAGAAGTCGAACGTTTTCTTGCAGGAGCAGGACTCTCTTTGTGATCACATCCAATATACCTTCAGAAAATACAAATTTTCATGAATAATTGTTTTCACCATACCCAGAGAAAGTCTTGCCTCTTGTGCAATTTCGCTACAGATTATGCGTCGATTTTTCAGGATAAGGCGTTCCACAATCTGTATATTCACAGGAATGACTGGTGGCCTGAGAGCCACCACGGCCTGGATCATCACTCAGGGATGTTGGGCCTTCTCTTAAACGTTTACACCATTCAAACGTCTTACTGCGGCTAAGTGTCTTATCACTGCATTGTGATTGCAGTCTTCTTTAGCTTTCACGCCTTCTTTCACAAGAAACTTCATCACAACACACTGTTACATGAAAGCACTGAAAGTGTTGTCCGCCATGTTTATTTATAAATCACATGACTGGCTCAGGGCAAGTGGGCCACCTATCCAGAAGAACGGATACATATCTATACTGATGTATCTGCTTGTAAGGTCACCATTAAAGCAGGATATGGAGTTTACATAGAGTATCCAGACAAAACATCTGATGAGCTGTTTGATGCCTGTGGGAATTTATGTTAAAACTATGAGGCAGAAATAACAGCTTTGGAAGTAGCTTTTTACCACTTGAGGACTTTATTTAATGCTTTCCCATCAAAAGCTCAAAGCATCATAATCTGTATATGCTCATTATCTGCCCTTCAAGCTCTGGAAGATGGTGGTCATTGTAAGCCTGAACTTGCCCATATATCCTTAGATGCTAACCAACTTCTCTGAGCCATCATGAATTTGACGGACAACCGCAATGAATCTGCAAAGGTAGTCATATTTTGCCATGACTTAGTCCCTATTCTGTTATTGACATTTTTCTTGCAGCTGACGTGCTGCATATATCTTGCTAACTGTCCCACGACATGCACGAAAGACACACTAACTCTCAGGGAGTAAACCCTGCTCAAGTTGACCATTTAGGCGAGTGATCAGGACTCGAGTCAGAATGTTGCCTGCGATTGACAGCAGAGAAATACCCAAGTGATTGTCACAGGATTGACGATTGCCTTTTGCTTGTACATGTGTACAATTATGGCATCCTTCATCTTCTATGGAATTGTCTTGCAGCTATAAATAAAATGGAGCATACAGGTACGGTGAGTGAGCAAGTCCAGATAATAATGAAAAAGGTAAATGCAATATTAGATATGATAAAAATAAATATTAAACATAGGAGCAAGGACGTGATAGTAAAACTGTATAAATTATTAGTTAGACCTAGATTGGAGTATTGTGTTCAGATTGTATAGGGGATATAAACGTGCTGGAAACGATACACATAATATCGTCAGAACTGATAGTGGAATTCCGGAATTATAATTATGAGGAAACTCAGAAAAACCGGTCTACACTGTCTCTACAGTTTATAGAAAAGAGAAGAATGTGAGATGACTTAATACAGGTTTATAAGATCATCAGGGGAAATGATGAATAGACTGGGTTTTTTTTTTCAAAGTACAGCCGCCTACAAGAACAAGAGGGCACCAGCTACAATTAATTGCAGAAAGGTCCAGATTAGGTACTAGAAAATATTTTTTTAAAGTCAGAGAGTGGTGAATGCTTGGAAATACCAGGAATTGAAGAATCATTAGAATGCGTCGCTAGAAAGAAATAGTGGAGGTAGGGTCAATTAATGCATTCAAGAATAAATTGGATGCGCATATTTATTTTTGATCAATTGAAGTAAAAAACACAAAACCTCGTTGAATACAGATTCTGCAGAAACTTCTAAACCAATACAATGATCTAAAGTAAGAAGGAGAACAAAAACACACCTGCCATTTTGGAATCGTAATCGTTCTAAACGACATACCTCACTATTTCTAATAGTGAAAGTTTAAACCGGATGAAACAAATAACTTCTTAAAATATCATTTCCAGTGACTAAATTAATACATATTAGAAACAATTATTACTTGAGAAGGAAGAAATCATAAACACCTTTCTTTTATGTTTTGAATTGACATTTATTGATTAATATCACAAGTTCACAACGAACGTGATATTGACTATTTTTGTAAACAACAGTAAACACTGACTTTAACACTAATAACAGTAATTTACTGAGTAAACCAAACGACAGACGACAGTGATGAGTGATCAGTAGATCACCGACACGTCATGACGGAGTTATTTGAAATTGAGATGGACTACGTTTCAGTTTCTATATAATTATTATTCTGTGATCGGTGCACATTTTTTTCATGATATAGATTGTGCAGTCATGTTCAAAACAAAGATGATGTAATGTATATTTTAAACTTAAACTTAACTTAACGTTTTTATACTATTAAGTATTAATAATAATTATTATTTAATTATTATTAGTATTAATATTATACTCAACTGGTTTAGGAGACTCATCAGAGTCTGTAGACAGACAACCAGTCACATTTGCATTGCCCTGCTTTAAAAGCCATGCACATCCAATCTATTCTTAAATGTCCTTGCCTCCTCCATCTTCTGGGGAATGCATTCCAAGTATTCACCACTCTCTACCTACAAAAATTATTTCCTAATATCCAATCGCGACCTTTCTTTATGTGTATCGGTGCCCTCTTGTTCTCGCTGGTGGTTGTATTTTGAAGAAAAAAACTTGTTATAGTCTAATTTTACCTTTCCTGTGATTATCTTATAAACATGTAGGCCTATAGTGTATTATCAAGTTACCTCGAGTTCTTCTCTTTTCTAGACACTGAACACTGTAGTCCCGTTTTTCTTAGACTTTTCTCGTAACTGTAATTCTGAAATCCCACTATCAGTTTTGTCGCTCTTCTGTGTACCTTTTCCAGCATATTTATATCACTTCCACAATAAGGAATCCACACATGTATACAGTACTCCAATCTAGGTCTAACTAAAAGTAATGCTTTATACAGTTTGACTATCACCCCCTTACTCCTATGTTTCATATTTATTTTTATCATACCTCACATTAGATTTTCTTTATTTACTGCTACCTGGACTTGCTCATTCATTTTTTCTGTATACTCTAATATAACCACTAGGCCCCTTTCTTTATCTATCAATCTAATAGCAAGTATCATTCTAATATTGTTCTCGCCCAATCTGTAATTATATTCCCTATTGGATCCACCCATGAGGATGACTGTACATTTATCAATATAACTCCATTTGCCATCTCACAGACCAGTCTCGAATTTTATCTAAATCTGACCTCAGTATTATCACCTCTGCTATAGATGAGATGCTCCTTCTTAGTTTTGTGCCATCTGCAATTTTTTAAATCATAGATCCTATATCAATGTCCAAATCGTTTATATATATCAAGAACAATATAAATCCCCAAACCGAGTCCTGTTGCACTCCACTTTTTACTTCACACCACTTTTTACTTCACGCCACTCAGAGTACTCCTCATTTATGCCCACTCTCTTTCTTCTTCCCTTAACCAACTTTCAATCCATTCGGCAACCTCCCCACCTATTCCATGGGATTTTAACTTTTTAAATAATCTTTGTTGAGGTACTTGCAAAATCTAGATAAATAACATCTACTGGATCCCCTTTATCTATCAATTTAGTAACCTCCTCCATGAACTCCAATAGATTTGTTAAATGATCTCCCTCTAGTAAATCCATGCTGATTATTTCTGATTAGATTAAACATGTCTAGATGCATTACAATGTTTTCTATGATTATTGACAATTTACATATGCTTTTTAAACTTACCGGTCTATAATTAGCTCGATCTGATTTCTTTCCCTTTTTAAATAAGGGGAACACTCCTGCATCTTTCCAATCTCTTGGAACAATCCCTTTTGCAAGTGATTGAAAACATAATATAGCCAATAGTTTTGCTAGTTGGTCTCTAATTTCAAACAGCATTTTTGGATGGATACCATATTGACCTGGACATTTATCCATTTTCAACCCATCCAATTTTTTAGAACTCATTTCCCCCATAATACAGAATGATTTAAATCCCATTATATCCATTTCACATTTGAAAATATTTATAGGCGCCAAAGTATTGATTTAGTAGATTAGCTGTCTCCCTATTTTCTCTTATTTTTAATAGCTAAAAATTGTTGATCACACTAATGACTCACAGTTGAGTTTCACACACACTAATTTCTTGAATATAATTTACCCAGTCATCCCAATCACAATGCGTTTATTTTAATGAATGAGTCTAATGCCAACGGATTAGTAAAAAGTACACAGCAACAATACTATTGTACATTATAATGCATTATATTTTTCATTTTAATTTTTAGTTCTACATGCTTTAGTTAGATTTGTGATTATTCGGATTCACAGTCACAGTATTCACTGATTAGTTAATAATATTAATACTCAAGAGTTTAGATAGTTACAATCATCAGTGAATGAAACTTCAGGAAGCTATTGTCAATCTGTTCTTGGTAAATATGTACTAGTATGCACTGTATTAATTTTTTTGGTTGTCGTCTTCATATTCTTTTGCAGTATTTTTTATTGGCAAATTATAAAATTATTGTCCCATAAATAATACTAGTATTAATAGTGTTTTGTTTTTCTCTCATAGCTTGCCTTGGACTGAGAAAGCATGAACTTGCTTTATTTTAATGTATTTAATTACTAATTAGCTTCCTTAGAGCATTAACCTCCCTCAGCAATTATTTAAAAAGAATTTAAGTTTTAGCTGTCCCATATAACCATAGCATAGCATTGTTCGGCAAAATCACATCCATGTGGCACGTGGTCTCAAGGATAAGGGAAAGTAAAAACTGTTTCTTTGTTGCATTATTACCTGATGCATATTGTCAATTATCTCTGAGAGTTTGGCTAGTAAGGGAGAAAAATGAATGCATTCTTAACTCCTGATGCAATTAGGCATTTATTGATTTATTATTATTAATTTTTTTTGGCAATAAAGACATAGTATTTTGGGGCATTTTTAATAAATAAAACGAAATGACTGCATTACTATTGTCATTTACTCATTACCATATCCTGTAACATTGTTTCTTAGCTGCTGTTCTCGTACAAAAAATGTAGCATCCACTAATTCTACTTCATCCCACAATTTACAGAACCACAAGTAGAAATACAACAGGTTATATTTATTTCCAGACTTCAAAGTATTATGGATAAAAGGGGAGGGAAAGCAATTCTAATTTTGTTGAATGACATAAATGCCAATGTTGGAAATGATATCAGCTTTGAAGATAACATGGAATCAGTACTAAAACTGAAAATGGATTTTTGTGCTTTAAATCACCTGGTGATAAGTGGTAGTATGTTTCCACATAAGAGAATGCACAGAGCAATATGGTTATCACCAGACAAAGGGACAGAAAACCAGATTGACCAAATATGCAAAAAACAAAAAGTTCAGATCATCACTAATTGATGTAACAGAATGTACAGGGTCAGTCATGGTATCAGACCGAATAAAGATGAAACCTTAAAGATATACAACAACATATAAACAGACTACAGTATAATGTGGGATTCCTAATGAGCCAAGAAATACAAGATTCATGAAAAGCTACTATATAAAACATGTATAGAAGTCTGTATTTCAACAACTATAAGAAGTAGAGGACACAGAAGAGCACTGGCCACAGATGCAAAAGATGTGATATGCGACTTGTGAGAGAGTTCTGGGGAAAAAACACTAAGCATGGATAACAACAGTAACTATAGAAAAGATTAAGGGAAGATAAGATGAAGGGAGATTTGAACATGTGCTAAACCTGAAAGACTCAAAGGACAATACATTAAAATCAACAAATGAAATATAACAGAACATCAGAAGTGACAAGAGAAAATATATTGGTGATTTGACAAGAGAGGAAGAGTGAGCTGCAACAAAAGGAAATATGAAAGACTTGTACAACAGCACAAAAAAACAAGAAACTAACAGAAAAATATAAGCGACTTTATTAAAGATAAGGAAGGACATTTTTATTCATCATCATCTGGTTGGTCAGTCCTAACACTGCTTGTAAGGTTGTCTGAGCATGTCACTCCATTCTCTGCAGCTCTCTTCATTTCACCATAGGTTTGTACTTTATGTCTCTGCATGCCTCAGATGTAAATGTAAGTCTTGGCCACCCTATTTTTATTATCTTCTGCATAAGACTTTCATGTCACATGTTGTGTCCCAGTCAACTCAATCTTCATTTCTGTAATATTTTTAATATTTGTCTTTGTGCCACTATCTGAGGATATTGCATCTGCCGAAGACGGACGTGTCAGACCGAAAGGTGCAAATATCGCAGTCAAGCTGTAAACTAGCGACACGACGCATTCCGTTCTCCGGACTACGTCCTGCTACTTACAAAGCGCTGTTCAGGGCTTGGTAGTGGGAGATTGAGAACGAACGCAGAAGAAGAAGGACATTGCCATTGGATCATCTTTCTGTCCAACTCACTCGTTCCATTCTCGTCCACATTTCAAATGCTTTCCAAGCTTTTTTCATCCTTTGCTAGAATCCATGTTTCTGTCTCATACAGCGCAATTGGTCATATATGAGTAGTGATTATTTCCTCAGTTCTATCCAGATATTCTTTGAAGATAACAATTTCTGTTTTTCTCTGATCCTTTTTTTTGCCAATGTTCTAATTTATGTCTTTTTGTGGGCATCTTCTGTTATGGTTTGCCCCAAATATGTACTTGGTCGATTATTTCTCCATAGATGCTTAAATTCATTTGCCTATTTTGCTTGTCTATTACCATAGTCTTTGTCTTCAATGTGTTAATTTTCATGCCAACTGCTTTGTCTGTGTTGTAATTTTTTCAAGCAGCACTGGCAACGATACTGCCGATCCTCCCACTACAACTTGGTCATCTGCAAATTTGAGGGCATTCAGTTCCATACTTTAGCATCATCTCATGGGTATATTACTTAACAATGCCAGATAGGCCTACACAACAGTGACATCCAGGCATTGTCACATGTCAAGGATGTCATACATCATACCAACAACTCCAAGCACCGTTGGGCTGGCCATGTAGTCAGAAGGAAAGATGAACGCTGGAGCACAGCAGCCACTCTGTGGTACCCACAAGGCAAAACAAACCACCTGGCAGACCCCCCAGTAGATGGCAAGGTTCACTTGAGCTGTACAACACTTGCATTCTTAAAACAAACAAGTTATCCATCTACTGGACAACCCGTACCCGAGACACAATAGACTGGAAACTGAGATGAGACCAGAACAAAACCCAAAAACATAGCACTGCTTTTTCTGAAAGAAAATACAAAATAAAGCCATCCTGCGAGTGTCGAAGAGAACTGGCTTATAAACCACATTATGTCTTGGAAACTGAGGTTATTCGGCCACATCAACCGCCATGACGGACTGGACAAAAGCAGTTCTGGATTGTTCCAGGAAGACGAAGCAGAGGCTGACCAAGACATAGATAGACAAGACATCAAGGATGCCCTAAACATGAACATGGAGCAGGCTGGTAGACTGACTGCAGATTGATATTCCTATTGAGTGGCTGAACAATGTCCTGCCAAGAATATGCCACATGATGATGATGAAGATCCATTCAAGGCAAGGTTCTCAAGTAAATACTTTTTGTACTCTGTCATGTAGCTTGGATCTCTGAACTTCTCAGGCTGGGTTCATATTCTATATTCTACTTTCTTTTCTAGTCTATTCATGATAATACGTAATATCTTGTTGACATGACTTATCAGGGCAATATTGAAGTTTGTGCACAATTTTACGTTCCCTCTCTTTGATATTGCAATATAGACTGATCTTTTCCATTCTGTGGGCTATTCTGAGCTGTACTAAATCTTTTTGCACAGTTCTTGGTATATGTGTATGCATGCGTCTCCTCCTGCCTGAATTAGTTCTTCAGTTATGTCGTCACATCCTGGAGTCTTTCCTTTTTTCAGCGCCCTAATAGCTGCATGTACCTCATCCAGTGTAGGTTCTGGCTCTCTCTTCATCATTGGTTATCAAGTCTTTGTTTTTTGTGGTGTTGTCGTACATCTCGCTACAGTATTCCTTCCATCTTTCTAGAATATCTTGGTTTTGAGTCATCACATCACCATTCTTGTCATTGATTGCCTGTAGTGAAGGTTTGAATTCTCTCATCAGTTTCATGATTTCTCTGAAAGTTTCTCTTTCTTTCCCATGTTGGAGTTCTTCAGTTTTGCTGCAAGTGTTTGTTATGAATTGTTTTTTGTCCTTTCTGATCTTTCTTTTGATTTCTCTAGTGCAGACAAGCTCTATGGCAGTGTCGACAGCCTCAGGATGACAGCTGCTTTCTTCGAACAAATTCAAGTTGACGTCTGACAGCGTACGAAGAAGAAGAAGAAGATTTCTCTAGTGCAATCTTTGAATTGATTGCTATTGCGGTCTATTCCTGTTTGTCTTAGGTTTCTTCTTTGTTCTTCTATAAGTTGTAGCGTACCTTCTGTGATATAGTTCTGCTTCTTATATATTTTCCTGGGGATCATATTCCGTGCTGCATTACCTATCCGACAATATTGCTAGAAATATTCTTTACACCGCTCATTTTCATGGAGATATCATTCAATATGTTCTGGCTTCCTCATCAGTGCACTTGTCCCATGGGCAGCCAATTTACAAGTAAACAAAGACTAGCAAGGCAGAGGCAGCAGTGCAGCAGCCAGACAAAAGTAGTGAAACTAACCAGCCTGGCCCATTGATCAGGAAACAGATAGCCAACCCTGGAACCAACAGCCCAGACTTCTACGACGCCAACATGACCGCCCGTAGGCGACTTCAGGGGGCATGAACAATTCAATCATCTGCTGGTCACTTTGTGACAAAGCTACTTGACTGGAATGAGACAGAGTTGGGACCCACGCAAGTTTAACTACGAGGGGGCTTCAAATATAGACTGTTCGCCACTGGGTCAGGCACACCACACCAAGTAGTGACCCCAGAGTCGATTGCAGCTGTTGGAAAAATTGCCAATTGGCTGAGTAAAATTGCAGCACATATGGACATCAGTCAAGCCCTAGCACACCACATCATCCATGATATCCTACAGTACCACAAAGTGTCTGCAAGGTGGGTGCCACGGCAGCTTACTTCAGAGTTGAAATGACACATTGATGCCTGTCAGGAACTTTTTTGGCACTTTAAACATGTCCAGGAGGAACACTGCTAGCAGTGCCACATATACAGATCTTCTCAGGGATCATCTTTGACTCTCAATCAAATCTAAACAACGTGAACTTCTGAGTATAGGTGTCCTTTTGCAACATGACAATACTGGACCCCATACTGCCCGTGCAACGGCTGCAACCATCGACACCTCCACTTTGTGTCAACCACATCTGCTGTACTCATCCGACCTAGCCCCAAGTGTTTTCCAAATTTTTGGACAACTAAAAGAGGCATTGGGAGGAAAGACTTTCAGGTCTGATGAAGTGGATCCAGCAGGTGGGGCAAGAGTGGTTATACACCGTGACCAAGAGAATTTTTGTCTACAGGAATCCATGCACTTTAAAGGAGCTAGTGAATTTATTGAACGCAATGGTGAAAAAGGATATAGTGCTGCACTTTATCAGAATAAATTTAATAAAAAAATATATTTTAGGTTTTCATTTGAAGTTCCCTTGTACTTTGTTGAGGAATTGGTCCTTTATGATTTAAGATGAATAAAATATATTCCCAGTTCAAAAAGGTGCCATACTCACACTTTTCAAATCAATCACCACATACAACCACAGATTAATGACATTGAGAATGACTTCTATTTTGATGAACACAGTCATTATACAAATATCTATGCCCACAACAGCACACAATGAAGAGTAGGTAGATGAGATGTAAAGTGCTTTAGAGAAAATACTGAGGACAACAAAGGCAGCAGATAATGTGGTGACGATAAAAGGAGATTATAATGTGATTGTTGAAATGGGCTCTGAGGAGGATATAGTTGGGAAAAGTAGGCTGGATACTAGGAAGGGAAGAGGACAAATGCTAGTAAACTTTTGCCACCAGAAAAACTTTATAACCAACCCCTTCAATCAAGTTCCAAATAGAAGATACACACTGAAAAGCAGAAAAATCTTTTGTTCACACTGGTGTGGAGGCTGATACTGATCAGAAATTGCTTCTTATGAAATGCCAACTAAAATATTTAAAAAAACCGGGAAATTGCAAAAAATTTGCAAAGTGGAGTTTAAGTGCTTTGAACAAGTTGGAGAATATAGTTAACTTTCAAAACTCAGTGAATGATGCCTTAGGGAAAAAAAAATCTGCTGAAGATATAAATCAACAGTGCCAATTATAAAAAGGCTGTAAGATAGGCAGCAGATATATATATATATATAATTGGGTAAGATAATAGCAAAAAAAAACAAGAATAATTCTGGTGCAATCTGTGCAAAAATAAAATCTGTTTTTCAGTCAGTCATTGTTCTCATCAAACCAGTCAGGGTCATTGCAAGCTGTATAATTCTCAGAAGCAGTAGAGTACACAGTATCTTTCTGGGTGGCCCATATTTATCTCCCCTGAAGTCAGGCAGAACTGTTAATTTATGAGCTGGCAGTCCAGATCTTTTGATAAGTTCCCTATCACTGCTCTGCTATTCAGTTTTGAAATATTGAGTCACTTCACAGGTCTCTGATTCTGATGGTATCGCTTGGGCTCTAAGGGAAGGTTCAATTTTAACAAAATCAGCCCGTAATCTGTTTAGCACCATTTATAGAATTAGTCAATATCACATCTTGTCTTAAGGGGACGGCATGGCCTAGTGGTTAAGTGGCACGGCTCACAATCTGAAGGTGCTGGGTTCAATCCCCATCACAGCACCGGCCGTTACCCCGGGGAAGCAAACCCTTAGAAAATGCAGGAGGAAGCAGACACCTTACATAAAATGCATGCTGAAGTCGGATGCACAGGGCTGACGAGCGCAAAATAAAAACCACAGTGCAACGCACACAGCCTTGGGGAAAAGAGAAATGAAGCGAACGCAAAAAAAAACCCATCGTGTCTTAACTCCTGGTAATAAGGTGCCACTGTTAATAGTAAGAATGCATCCATAATGTTTGGTTGCAAGTGGGTAGGTCAAACATTGTGTTAGTTACAAATAAGTTGTGTATTGCACATAAGCTGAACAATAGGAGACCATTATATCTGTTATACCGTATTCATAATATATTTTTTTTTAAAATAATTCTCTAGGCGAAATAACCCTAAAAAAACCTTGTGCACCAATGGAAATTTTTAAAATAAAATTGTATAATGGTCCAAATTACAAATGGGACAAAGAAAATTAGAACACATTGTTGCAATAAGAAAATTCATCATCATCATCTAGTCATTCAGTTCTGGGACTGGTTTGCAAGCTCTGGATTCTATTGTTCCATTGCTGCCTGTCATTTGTGACCACCTTTAGTTCAGCATTAATTATCACCACCATGTTTCTGCATGCTTGTATCAAAAAGTTATTTCTTGGTCTGCCCCTTCCTATTTTTCTCTGTGTTTTGTCTTCCGAGACTTTCTTCACTAAATCTACATGATGTAGGTTGTGTGTGACACAGTCAGGGCAGTTGTTTTTGTATCTTTTTTAGCAGCTTTCTTTCCTCTCCCACTTTCGCTAACACCCATTCGTTTGATTTTATATTTATTATTTTATTTATGAAAAATTAATTGGTAAAACGGTACAGAAATACACAGAGAATATATTTACAATTAAAGCATGACAAAAGATTGTAAAATGTAAGTTGCATGCAGAACGTCGCTTCTTACAACCACCAACCTATTTGGCAGTTATAAGTTTCTTGGCAGTATGGTAGGTTGCTAATACTTTCTGTATGCGGAGAAGCAATCATTCCGAAAAAAATAACCGTGTCAGGCACACTGGACATGGACGTCATTCGAACCACGTACGTTGGGATTGTGTAAATGTTTCACCCCTAGGCAATACTGCCTCCATGGCTAGAGATTAGCAGTGGAATTAATAAAGCAGCACACACATTTCTAAGAGACATGAATACTTATACTTGCCAAACAGCTAGTGAAACAAACAAAACTGTATTACTTTATCTAAAAGAAAAATATGTGGTTTTAAAAAATAACCAATTAATTAAGCAATACAATCTTTTATTTTGATTAATATTTAGATTTTTAGTTTCATTATGTTGTATTTTTGTTGACATATATATTTGTGTATTAATCAGTTATCTGTTACTGTTGTAGTTTTTTTTTTCTTCAGTTATGCTTGAGAAGAAAGTGTTTTGATTATGGAAAAATACAAAATTGTTAAGAGACTTGCTGTTGGGGCACATGGAGCTGTTTATCTTATAAAACAGATCTCCTCTAAGAAGTAAGTGATATATATTTCTAAATTATGTATTTTCCTTTTTTGTTAAATATTTTCCTATGTACTTTTTGTATATTGATCTGCATGATCAGTGTATTGTGCACTGTCTCATGTGTACTGAGAGGGTGGGACAGTTTGCATGCTTTGATGATCCAGGGAACTATGTTAACAGAAGTCCTGTACCCTGGCAGGCTCAACCAAGCCTAACAGGCCACCAAGCTAGAGGCCAGACTATCATGTAAAAAAAATTTCATCAGCTTTAGGAGTAGGTTAGGGCTAACAACCCAAACTCCCCAAAAGATTATGTTAAAGAAACCGCAACAACTATCTTAAATACTGATGTATCACAAGGATCTCTCACAAGCAAAGCATATGATGCAATCAGATGACATCCAGTCAATGAATGTCAGCTCACTAGCATGATCTTCTAATGATGAAGGCAAAAACCAGGATAGCGTTCTGGAACATCCACAACCCTATAAGAAATGGGAAAGATGGCCCAAATTTCCCAGGAAATGAAACATTACAATTACGTCTCCTGGATCTAGCAGAGGTAAGATAGAATGGTACAGCAAACACCACACTAAGCACAGGAGAGAACATCATATATTCAGAATGCCAAGGAAGATATATAGGGGAGTCACCTCTATGATGTAAACAGAAACAAGGAAGGTACTTATAGAATAAGAAACATTATCACCCAAACTAATAACAGCAACATTTCATTTAAAAGGGAGAAAAA